>VXBB01001105.1:108921-161329 GCA_013399915.1 Illadopsis cleaveri | reverse complement strand
CTGCTCCCGGGCCCCCGCTCCCTCCCGGAGCGCTCCCAGGCCCGGGCAGAGCCCCCGCTCTCTGCCGAGACAGCGCGGCCCGGCCTCGGGGAGAGCCCGGGGGAAGGGGCGGCCCGGGGCAGGGCAGCGCGGGGGGCCCCGGGCCCTCCATCACCGCAGAAAGGGTCCGAAATGCGCTCCCCCAGCGGCCAAGGCCACGCCGGAACCCGCGAGTGAAGGGCCGAGCCCGCTCCCACCAGGCTCCAGCTGAGAGCACAAGGCCGGCCACTGCTTGGGAAGGTCCGCAGTGCCCTATCCTTCAGGGTCACACAGGCATGGAGGAAGGTTCCACAGATCCTTTATTATGAGGGCTTTCAGAGCTATAGATCTGTTTCAGCTCTTTGTGTATACATGCACAGGTAAATGGGTGTCATCTTCCTCAGTCCCGCTCCAAGAAGACTTTGCCCCAGAAATTTCAGGTGGGTTTTTTTTTTTTTTTTTTTTCAATAATGCATCGTTACTTTGCATATGATCATTTTGAAATTACATCAGAAATGGGAACTTCAATATGATCTTCCAGCCCTGAGCTTGTTTTATGATATTCATTAACTATTCACCAAATTAACTGAAGTTACTAAGATCCCTCCTTCCTCTGAAGTCTCTTGAATAGCAGTCTGTGCAGATTTTCCTGTAAGATTCTACAGTGCTGCCGACGGCCCAAGACCTGCCAGCCCAGGAGTGCAAAGACGACTAGCTCCTGGCAAAATAAGCTGGCAAAATAATTTACAGTCAGAACAGTCCATCTCAATGTGATTTCTTTTGATGTGCTCTAGGCACAATTTCTGAATCAGAACTTTTACAATGTTACTGGCCCTGAAACAACAATCATGAGACAGACACCAGAGTCACAAAGCCTTACGTATTTGGGCCAGAAGGCTGGCATTAAAAAGTGGTTGTTTTCAAAACATAGCAGGATTCCACAAGCAGCTTAAGGGGGGAAAAAAAGAAAAAAGCCAGCAGGAGCAGCCTCATCGGTGCACAAGGTACCAGCTACCACCAGATGGGAACCAGGTATCTGCTGGCATAGTGACAAGGACAGATGCTCTGAGCCAGCCTTCTCCTCCCTCCTCAGCTAATATACACAGTTTACCAAAATAAATGACCTGACATAAAACACTAAAATCCCAGCATCCCGCCCCAGGAGGTGCACAGGTATGCATTAGAGAAGGAAGGTGACAGAGGGGAAAACCCCATGTACCCATTTCCATTGGCACTTTTGAGGCTTGTCTTATCTTCTTCAAGGCACCCCCTTCTCTTCTTTGAGAGACTTCCCACCTCTAATCTTCATGCATGACACAAGGCAGAAGAACAATTATTTACATTAGAAACCTGTGCTGTTTAGACTGGCCAATAAGCCCCTGGTGTGCAGAGCAAAGAAAGAAGATTCTTTTTTCAAAATGTAAATATTCAAACAATCCATTGATAAAAGTATTCTTGATGTGGCCAGTCTTTCAGGTCTTGGATGCCTCTTCCCTGTGAACCATTATCAATATACATCACACATTCCATCCCCTTCTCCCATCACCCTGTCAAGAAAAAAAAAGTGTCCCCTCCATTGTTGAAAACACTCAGGGTTTGTTTTAAACCAGCTTTCAAAACATGTCATTGTGAGGGAGAGACAAAATACACCGTTCTCCAAACACCCTGCCTCATCCTTCCTGACAGTCTTACTAATTGGCATCTTTTTACTGATACTCTTCTCATCTGCTCCTGTAAGGAGGGAGCTTTTATTTTCAACCAAACCTGAGACCAGTGCCTTGGGGTTTGTGCCCTTTTGGTGTCTACACCAAAGGGTCTTTGCTGTCTTCTTTCACAGCATCTGCTCCACTGTTCACCTTCCCTCTATTCAAGACAATTTGATTCTCATCTGCTCCAGACAACCCATCCCACCTGGCCAGCCTTTGTGCCTCTGTCCCCCTCCTCCTCCATCATCTGACAGGTTTGTGCTCACAGCCACCTCCTGCACTCCTTGATTGCTTGCTGCATCTGTCCATGCATGTCGGAAAAATGTGTTGCCAGAGGCATGGATAGTTCTTTTAAAACATGTACAACACCCAGTCTAGTGGGAGTCCAATCTTCAAACTTTGCAAAGCTGGCAGAAAAATAACCAAAACCCCTTACAATGCTGCAGGCTTGGGAAAATCTGCTCCTGTCTGAGGCAGCAGCTGGGAAATTGAAGCTGACGGCCCTTCCCAGCCTTGTGTTGGAGAGCCAGGCTCCGGCTGCTGGGGCTGAATGAGAGCCAGCCTGGGTACACAGTGAGGAGCACAGGCTGGGTGCCTGCCTGGCCCCACGTGCAGAACAGCCTGTACCTCACCAGGGCCATGAACACGAGGCTGAGACACTGTGAATTTGTAGGAAAATAACTAACTCTGGAGATTTTAGTGCTAAAACTCCTAGTATTTACATTTTTTTTCTTAAAGCCCCCATTACCAAAGTCCTATCATTGCATGGGAATATCTCTGCTATTATTACAATTTCAACACATATATTAATATAAGTATTAACTGCTGATTTAATAACTCACTTTCAAAGACTCAGGCTTCCAATAAAATTCACCTGAGGAACACCCTGGGAAATTCAGCTTCTGAAGGTTGAAACAAACCAGCTACTTTTAAAAGCTTTTTTCTACTCTTTTGCTAGGTGGGTATTTGAGCAAAGATTCTTCTATCACTTTTTTTTGAACAAGCAGGTAATCACATTAGCCTCACAGACCTAGTGCAGCTACAGCCCAGCAGGCTGGACTCTGCTCCAATTACAGCAAAAGCTGATGCGTGACAGAATGTCTGCATGTGATGTTGTCAGAGCTGGAGCATGACTTGAGTTTTCATATTTCAAGAGGACTCTGTTATCCTGGGAAATTTTTTGTAAATAAGCATTTGGGTTGTAAATTGAAAACACTTGAATCGTTAAATCAGTGAGAAAATAAAACAAGGGATAGGCTCTTCTGTGCTCCATTAGGGCCACTTCTAATGCCTCTTATTAATTCATGGCGTGTCACTGTAGATAGGTAACTGCCCCTGAATGTTAACCATGCTGGGGTCTAATAGCCCTGTCTGTGGTGGCTGCAGTTGTTGTTAAAGATGATTTTCCTCTCTGTTTTCTGGCTGGGCAGTCAGGTGGAACACAGTGTTTTCCTGTCCCACTAACTGAAGAGACTCTAACGGTGCTCAGCACCCTGGGGGAGAAGTAAAATGCCATGAGCTCAGCCCCTTGGGGGAAGGGGAACTGTGCAGTGCTGTGCATGACAGATTAGCCACACAACTCATTACTGGCAACTGGAGTTGCATGCATAATCTGCTAGACATGGTGCTAGAGATGTGCCCCTTAGGGTTTTATTGGCTCTGATGTGCAACAGCACAACACAGAGCCTTTGTTACACTCCCATCTCAGCTTCTGTACTTACTAAACCTCCGCTTCTTAAAAAGGCTGCTTTCCATGCAGTCCTTGCACTTCAGCGTTTCAGCATACACGGCTTTGGATAGGAATGACAGGAATGGTAGAGCCTGTCTGGCATTCAAATCTCAAACTCTGAAACAAAGCACGGTGTGATCTTTTTTCTTATTTTTTTAAAAGCCAAGTGCATTTCATCTTCTTGGGAGAATACTGCTCTTCAAATGGAATTCACTGTGGAGATAAATAGGCCCAGCTAATATGGTAGAAGGCAGCTGAAGGAACCAGCAGCAGTGCTGGCACAGCAAGTCCCCCCTCCTCTAGCACAGAATCTTCGTGCCCCTTCCCCTCCCAGCCTCCTGAGCAGAGAGTGATGCTTTGTCAGCCCCTCTGTGCAATCTACTATAATGGAAAAACCAAAATAATCATTCCTTCTGCAGGCAGTGCACATGGTTTTCCAACGGCATAACAGCTTTTACTTACATTATGAAAGAGCTGCTTCACCCTCTGGACTTAAATTATAGATTATCCTTTCCTCAAAGCAGCTATCTTACAGTTTAACTCTTTCATGACTAACGTTATTTTTCAGTCCTCTCTTAGCAGTTGTGGGTGAAGGATTTCCCACTGTGGTGTGTGCCCTGCATGGTGTTTAGGGTGGTAGCAGCATGTTGCACGCTGCTTTTCATCCATGTACACCTTGTACTTTTCCATTTTTACAGAGGCTTTTAGATATCTCTTGCAGTGCTTAAAAAAATAAAGCAAGCCCAAGCCACACTTTTCTTTATTTATGATATATGTGTCAGGCTTACATTTGAGACAGCTGAAGTTTACCAAACCAATCACAGGTTTGGATTGGGATTCCTCAGGTTTCTTCCTGGATGCTATCCCTGACTTCAGCATACTCAGTGTTCTCAAAATAGCACATTTTGAGACTGGTTTTTGCCTTATCCTTTGCAAGAAACATGGTAATCTCCATTACTGAAAACATGCACTTGCTAAAATAAAGTCAGTTGAGGAAGAAATAGTCTTTCTTTGCATTTTCTTCCCATGTTACCTCTATGTATACATACATGGACACAGAGAATTAAAATTTCCACCAACCCGTTTTGAAATTTGAATTTCTTTGTTCACTGTTTTTACTCATTCAACCTTTTCTGAAACCAAACAGTAATTTTATTTGGCTGCACAGTCCCTAGAGAAAGTAGAAGAATTTATCTGCCAATATCCAAACCAGAAAACATTTGACTGACAGACTGTGAACTATAAAAACGTACAAATAAAACCTTATGAAAAGTTGCTTGTGGAACTGCAGTTTGAACATAGGTGATGAGCACACTGGCTTGGCACTAGGAAGAATCTGTAACATCCAACCTCTACCACTCAGCAGTGGAGTGCTTTAACTTTTTGTTTTGTTACCTTCATGCAAAAGCAAAGTGGTTTTCCCAACTGAGAGACTTCTGTAGGAAGAGCACTTTTGGATCTCAACAGCAACATTATCCCATGGGTAGACACAAAGAGTTTGGTTTTTTCCCCAGTGATTAGACTGGGGTTAGACTTTGTAGGGCAGTAGTAGAGATGCTTGGAAAATGAAATGCCCTGTAGGATGTTAATTGCTTGTAACAAGAAATGAGATCATCCCAAAACAAAAAACGCCCTGTGCAAAGTGAAGTTACGGTTTCTCTAGCAGGGCCTGATGCAGGTGTACTTTTCATCTTGGAGCAGTGGGCACACCATCCACATAATTCCAGGTGTTTGTTTGGATCCAGACGTGTTAAGGCCTGGCCTTGCAGCACGAGGAATGCCAGCCTAAAGAACCATTTCACTAATGGACTCTTTCTCAGCCACTTTTCTGGTGACTGAGGCACACAAACCACCTGTGAGACAAGGGCAGCTTTACCTTCAGGATCATTCTCATCAGTTCATTACAACATCTGTGTGACAATTACATTATCCTGAACGTTTTGGTCCTCAAAGGTATGTTGGTGAGCAACTTTCACTTTAGCACCTAACTTTGAGCACCCAAGACATTGGTCTTTCAGGAAGGCTAAAATATTCTGCAGAACAGACCTGTTCAAGGATAGTGTAAGGAAGCCAGAGGAAGAGCATATAAATACTGCTGTGCTCTATGTAAATTTGCCCAGCTGTTTATGCAAAATGTTCTCTTACTCCATTTTTCCTGACCTCATTTCCTCCTCTGCTAATTGCAGAAAATAAAACGGTACAAGTCTTTGCTTTCATTACATGCAACACCTGCTGCCTGTTCTGAAACAGATGTCCACAGCATCATTAGGCAATTATTTCTTTAGCCTTTTTCAGTAGGACTCATTTCAAACATCTTTGTGCTAAATCCTCCTCCTTCAGCTTCCTCTGTACTTCTCATCCTTTCCTACATTCAGGGTTCCAACAAAATCTCTTCTCTGTATCAGTTTGCTTTGGTTATGTTTGTCCTGAATCACTGTACTCACAAGAGGACAGAGACCATAACTTCTTTGATTCAGGAATTAAGTTCAAGAGATTTTATTGGGGGAAAAAAGACAAGGTGAGGACAGAAAACAATGAGAGAGATTAGTCAGCAGTGTAGGCAGTAGTTCAGAACACCAGCTGGCTTGTTACAGCTCAGAGGCTTTTTTGTGGACAATAAAGCAAAAAAGAGTTTTTACATAAACCCAAGGACAGCCCCTACACTCTCAAAGCAAATGACCAGTATTGTCAACAAGAGAAAAACCCAGCCCCAAGCACTCTTTTCATTTCTGTGCCACCTTGGTTCCTTGCCAAGAAGAGCACGTGTTAGAATCTGTTAGGCCTGCAGGACTCCATTGTTGGGGAAGACATTTGAGGGAATAGATTCCTCCCTCCTATTTCCAAATATCACTGTAATATTTGGTTGAAGTCTCCACTCCTGGGAGGAACCATGAACTTTCCAAGCCAATAACAGACTTGGCACATACTGCATTTAATCATGTTGGTTGCTATGCAGTGACATACATTTGCTATTTTTCTTACCTTGTTTCCAGCAGAGCAATGTGAAGGTGGCAGAGAGCTCCAGTTCTAGCTGGTAGGGAAGGAGTGTGCTTTCTTCCAGTGAATAACAAAAAAGCAAGCTAAAACAAGAGCTGTAGGATATGTTGTGCCAGGTTAATAGGCACTGCCATGTTCAGTAGTTGACACTTACTGAAAATCGTTCCTTTAGGTTATTTCTTTCACTGGCAAATTCCTGGCTGTGTTATTCTCGGGCAATCTTGTTAATCTGAGCTGGTTTCAACTTGTAAATTGCTGTGACTAGATTAGTATAGCCTCTACTGCACATTAAAAGATATTAGTGGAAATGGGCTGGTGGCATCATTAACAATCAATTGCTCAACTTTGTACCCCAATGCAGCTTTACCAGATTTTAATGGATTTGCAGTTTGCCATCATGATTTAGGGCAATCTCTGTGAGGAAACTTCTGCAAAAACTGTCCAATCATTTTTTAAAAGAGCACTTGCAGAACAAGTACTTCTTGTGGCAGCTTAAGTTACAGGAACAGGTTCTTTGGGACTGTCCCATGTGTGGTTTCTCTGGTGTTGCCTGATTTTCTTCCTTCCCTTTGACAGAGGCACTGATTTGGGCTTCTCTCTTCTATCAGTGCATCCATTTCCTAAAAATGTGCCAGACCATAACAATTCAGGGTCCTTCACACCCCTTAACTAGCCAAAGTCAGTTGGGGTAGTGGGACAGAGGTTGACAAGCGCCCAGACACACAGTATAATCACATCAGAATAGAGTCACAATTTCTCAGAAAAAAACAGGCTAAAAAAAGACACACTAACTGGGAGACACACAGGCTAGAAGCCCAATTAACTTTCCAGATCATGCCTGCAATGAGATCTGCAAGGACATGAAAGTGGCAGGGAGAGGCAGATAGCTTCTATCAGGGGCGTGACTTCTGCTTGTTCAGGTTTGGGCAAGACACAACTCTTTTATTTTTTAGCTATATTTTTTTTGTACTTGGATACCTGCAAAAAAACCACCACTAGAATATTTAGGGTGCTACTGAATTGGGAGGGTGGGGTGGAATGAGTGTTGTTTTCTTCTCTGTTGCAAACTACACCGGGAAGAAAGTTGCCTCTTCTCATGCCTAGACAAGGAGCAAAGGATACCCTGCTGGAATCAACAGGCTGTGAACAGTGCCAGGTCAGTTAAGCAAGGAGATTATTCTGAAAGTTTCAATTGCCAGATATTGACAAGGATATTTGAGTTAGGAAAGATAAAGGGAACAAAATAGAGGAAGGGATTTTGACAGGATCTGTGACTGTGAATGAAGTGAAAGGCCCGAGAAACGAGTCAGAGGGGAGAGTGGAGTTCAGGAATAGATGAAAGAAATTAGGAGGAAAGTCTCTGTGGCAGGGTATATTGCTGGGAATGAAACCCAAGATCCCTGGCTCAGCATTTCCCTGCTGCCCACAAGGATCCACAAAAATGTTTCTGTAATGCTGGGACTCCTGGAGGATGGTAACCAATTATTGTAACTATTCTTTTATCTTTGTGGCTGAACTTTTTTTTTTGCAGTAGCCTGGAGGGCTGGGGCAGGAGGACTGGAGACTGTGCTGAAAGACAGCAATAAAGAACATAGCACTCCACTGACAGGAAGTTTCAAAATTCAGGGTGCCCATGGGATCTGAACTTGCTCCCCTCCCATTTAGAGGTAAGTATAAAGATACAAATCTTTGCTAGGCACATCTTTTCCCCACAGGATCAGCTTACTCTCAAAGTAAACCAAACTGCATTTCTTTGACAAACAGATTTCCAGTACTTTGTCTTGTAATTCTCTGTGTGGCTCCATGCTTCACTGGCTGCTCATTGATGAATTCCCACTTTGAATAATGAATTAGCAACTCCTGTTTATGGTGTTCATCACTGGAATACACAAGTATACACAGATCCAAAACAGTCACAGCTTTTAGTCATGTAGCCAGTATTTAACTTGGTAATGTATTATTTTTAAAGTAAAGCTTCATTTCCAAGGCAGGTTGTGTAAAATGCATGCCCTCGTGGGTCCAAATTTACAATCCAAAGATTTCAGAACAAGAATACTCCGAACTCATTTACCTGGATTTCTATTTTTATGAAGTCATCTAGGAGGTCATAAGAGGAAATAGGATTCCAGGCAAAATGTGATACAAATAAAAACAGAGAGACGATCATTGCCTCATAGGCCTTGGAGGACAAGACAAGACAAGCAAATCAATATGCAAGGAAAGAGAGGCATAAAAATATAAAGCTATTAGTACTAATAGAAGAGCAACTTTTTCTAAGTCCCACTCCAGCATCTATCCATTTACTCTCCCACACAGCCATAGAGTTCTTCTCTAATAGTTCCCATAGAGCTTTTGATGACTAGGATTACAAAAAAATTGAGGCTTATGCCCTACACAGGGAGTTGTATTATCCCCAGTTTACAAAAGGGGGAAGCTGAGGTATGAAGCAACCTCATCTCTTCTCCCATGTAAGCAGAGGGCAGGGACTGAAGGTAAAGTTGTTCATTTGTTTCCTCACCAGAAAAGCAATCACTGTGCATTTTGCTAGAGTAGAATATTGAGGGTCTTAGGTAATTTTTGTTCTCAGGTGCTGCATTTCTATGGAAAGAAATGCAGGTAACATAGAAATGCTGATTGCTTTTAAAAATTCCATTTTCCTTACCTACCTTTTACTGGCGTAACTGTTGCTATGGAAACTGGAGCTGGCCATGAAGCAGTTCTACAACATGAATTCTCACTTGTCAGTTTTACATTAAAGTGCCACCTTCTAAGTCATTTAATAAACCAGTAATAATTGTGTTGCCTAACGAGTTTTCAAATTAAACAAAACCAGAAAGCATGCTTTCACTGAATGCTCTGCACAATATTTCTTAGGTGTGGTCTAAGAATTTTAACAGTGTGCATGATATGACTCTGTTGGTTAAGGATATGATCTTTAAACAGAGAGACAGTTTATTTGCAGTAAAAGCCCTAGTGTGTGTAGTTTGCCTTACATAAAGGTGACTTATACCAACATGGGTATGTCTAGACTGCTGTCACAGAAGCACACTGTAGAGATACTGAGTGAATGGGTAAATCAGCCTACAGTGAGCTCTGTGCTCCCACAGCTCCTCGGGGTGCTGCTGGGCAGGCATATGCTTGTTGCATTCCCTGTAGGTGCAAGAGGGAATGCTCTCAACCAGACTAAGTGTTAACTTGGGTGGCTACTGTGGAAAAAAGAAAGCACGCAAGCTTAAGACACAACTATTCTGTAGAGAGAGTCAGAATCTGTGTAGCTTGAATCTAGGCTCCTCCATTAACTTTATCTTAACCTTTCACTCTTGTAAAAACTATAGGCTCCCTTCTATTTATTCATCTTACTTCCCTGAGACAAGTCATCTGAGAAAAATCTCTTTTTCCTGTTCTTGGGGAACCAACACCATGAGAACACACCCTCCATCACATGAGTCGAGCACTCCTAGCAAGGATCAACTTAAAAACTTCCAGGGACAGGTTCTTTTCAGAATAACTTACCTATGGTTCCTGAAATAAGTTCCTTCCACCTCATCTCCAAGGCTTTGCAGTTGTTCAGTGCTTTTGAACTGCAACAGGGACAGGACTGATGCAGATACAAGTGTCTGCCCTTTCTACCTCCAAGCATAAAAAAACAGTGGACAGGGATTTTAGGCAAACTTTACACAAAGAAACACATCTGAAACACAGTAAGTGCAGCCTCAGAATTGGAGGCAACAGAATTTGCACGTGTAACTTTACAAACTGCAAAGCCTGAAGATGTAATCCTATTTTGGTATGAATTTATTTTAAAGAGATCCTAAAGAGCAACATGATCTCCAAACTCTCTTTTTCTCCCCGAACTCATCCAGCCCACACACTCAGCTGTCATCCTCAGGAGAACCAGGGTCTTTCTTCTGACTTAAGAGAGGGGATCACCTTTCCCACTGAGCTAGTACTTTTCCTTTAACCCTTTCCCAGTAAAATAAGCTTCTGCTAATACAGAACATTTCATGAAAATGGCCAAGACAGTTTCTTAAATTAGATGCCATGCTCTTCCAAATGGTCTGAAACACCTCACGCTTTCCTTTAAAATATCCTCAAATTTATGCGAAATAAGCAAGTTAACCATATGCACTGCTTGACTGTGTGCAATTCCTGAAGTCAATTTGAATTTAGGAATCAATATTCCAAGCTACTTCTTCCATAGATAGCCTTGTTTTTAAGCATCACTTCAAACTGATCAACAATCAGAGCAGGAATTTAAAAAGCAAATCTCAGTGGCCAACCAGATTTTCTCATAGGCATAAATTAGTTTCAATTCCTCTCAGTACCACTTCACTCAGAATCTGCCTTCTTTCCCTGATTTACAGAGATATTCAAGGCATGGGGAGGGAGTGGGGAACAAACACTATACAACTCTTCCTTAATCCTCTTCTATTTCCTTCTGCACAGATACATCCCTTCAGCACTTGTTCAGGCTAGAAGGTACCTGACTCAGAGCAGAGCAGCAATGTGAGGAATAGGGATATCTGTGAGGAAACCAACTATTGAGTCCTGCAGCAAGTAGGGAATACACAGCAAATGAATGATTCATACATAGTTCTCTACTATGAACAAACTTATCATCTCTCTAAGGCCAGAGTTTTCCATGGGCCTCTGAATGCAAATGCCAAATATTTTGTCATGTCTTTCTCTTAGCCTATATTTCACTGCAGCCAGGGCTTGGAGTGAGGCAGATAATATAACAAACCAGAGAGCTGGCACACATGGGGCTATACTCACTGGCTTTCCTCATGCATATGGTTTATTTTTCCCTACTATGTCAATCCTTATAGGGCTTTACCACTACAGCTGCCTCCTGGGAGTCTGCTATTTCAACTGTTACAGGGAAGGTGCAGAGGAAAGGATAAATTAAATCTTTTGTACTCTTTTCAAGTTAAAGGTCTCACCTCCACACCATAAATTAAACATATTAATTAAACAGACAAGCCCCTGCAGCAGCAAGCCCTCTCTAAGGATAAATATTGAACGACTTTGCTTTTTAGCTGTTGCACATAACAGAGTTATAATTATTCCAGATCAAACATCTTGCATGGTAACCTTCTTTAGGCCAATGTTGTTTCATCTATGCCTTGTGTTCTTTTGCAAGCACAGATATGGGCAGTATTTGACCACAGAAGTGACAAAGAATAAAAGACACAAAAAACAACAGGCAGAGGAGATTACAGTGGGTCTCAATGGCTTCTGTATTTTCTTTTCTAAAGCATCAAATTTATGTTTTACCATTTGTGATGTAGGAAGCAACTGAAACAGCAAACATTAGCTGATTTTGAGAATTCTGGTCTGAAGAGAAACCACAACAAAAGGCACCAGTAGCACAGATGGGAATGCAGAGGAATGCAGACATGCTTGACAACCAGTGGGCAAGGCTGCAAGATGGGGAAGGGATGCAGGACCCCATTCCTGAGTATTACTTTACAGAGAATGGTGAGGATTCTTTAGTAGTGGGAAAGCTGTCCAGATTGAGGAATACATATGCACAGAAAAAGATGCACCAGCACTGCCAGGAAGGACAGTCAAATCCTTCTGTTTGTGTGTCCTTTCTCCAGGTGTTACAAAGTTCACATACAAAGAAAGATCCACAGATATTACCATATGAAAGCTCACAAGATCAGTCTTTAAGCCAGAAAAATATCTCCTGAGATGACCACTGCTGTAACCAGTGATCTTTAGGAGTGACTTTTCTTTAGGCCCACTGGATGCAGATGTCAGGATGGTCAATGTCTCATCCTACTCCAAGGAAAGAGCACAGTTTCTTTTCCAGTTCCCTTGCTAGATTAGAATGTCCAGAATCAGTTTGATAGCATTTTCACTAGGAATAGCAAGGAAGTCAGCAACAATATTAAAACAATTATTTGAACAATTTCTCTGACGCTGGACAAAAATAGCATTTGGAGAATCAAAAGGCTCTTTTTTATCCACAATCTAGATCATCTAGACAGCTATCTACACAGCTTCTCACAGTCCCTCAACCTCTCTTTCTTATGTTTTCTCTTTAAAACACCATAAAATATCCTTCCATGGTGCTGACAACATCACTGTTACTCTCCAGCAGTTCCAAGACACGGTGCATCACCACTTCAGGCAGAGAGGGGTGGTAGCTCTGCCGAACACAACTCAGGACGTGAAGGAAATGGCAGCCCTTTTCAGCATCTGCAGAAAAAAGGAAAATGCAGCCAGGCATGGAAGAAATATTTCAGTCTAACTGTCTCTTTTGAACTATCATAATACAGATCAATCATGAAAAAACCCCAGAGCCCTAGATACTGAAACAGACACGTGTGTATTCAGAAGAAAGAGATCCTATCTGTGCCTACAGTTCTCCAATTATCAGCTGTTCCCAGTGACTTTTCTGGGAAGTGTCAGGGCTGTAACAGTAGTAATGAGGGTGAAAGATAACTCAGCCTTGCCAACTCTTAACTACAAGGCTCAGTACAACTTGATGAGGAGTTTAATAATGTAAGGGTGCCTCCACTGTCCACCTGTGCAGGCCATCCAGGTTTTGCAACTTCACAAGGAACCAAATGAAAGTCGTTTTACTGAGACCCAACTTCACAACCCTCTAGCACAGCAGGGAGGTGCGTGGCCAGGGCCTGTAACTGCTGGCCCAACGCTGGCATCTTGTGGAAAAATTGCTGCACTGCAACTGCATTCACCTCACAATGCTATCCCATCCCTACCCTGCGGACCACTCCGACAATTACGGGAATAGAAAGTCACAGAACCATCAGTATCAGATTTTATCTCCTTTTAAGTGGAATTCGCCCTGCAGTGTACAAGAGAACAGACGTTTAAAATAACCCCCTTTGCTAGGAGCAAGCACAGAGGTCCTTCATGGCTGCATGCATGTATTCTGTGCCAGGTGGAGCATTGTTTGAAGCTGTCTCACTCATCCTTTCCTCCAACACAGCCTGTAACCCATTAATCATCAGTGCTGCAAGCTCCCAGTCCCCCAAGTGCTGAAGTCCACAACATATTTCTCTGCAACAGCTGACAATGGAAAACAGACATAAATCAGATATATCAGCACATTATTGTCCTTCTCCTTAGCTCACATGATTCAAGGCAAGTTTGATAAGGGTACTGAGAAACTGCCATGGGCCAGGGAGGGCCCTATATTTTGTTGGGTTTTGTTTTTTAGTTAATTCTCTACTCTAGAATCTGCTGAGCCCCAGAGCTGCCTTAGAACCTGCTGAGAAAAGTCACTGGTAGGTAGTGGTAAATAAACAGTTCAGCCTAATTGTGATTAGGCTGTGAATCAGGCAGAAATACTTCCTCAGAAATATCCAGCATGATAAAAAGACCTTTGTGGTCAATAGCCAAAAATGTTTCCACTACCCTGGTAGAGATAACTGCAGAGAACAGAACAATGGCTCTACCTGGTCATAGTGACTGTTGTTGCAAACAAATGGGTAGCTGCACTTTGTATTTGTCATAGGTTTGTCATAAGAAGGCCAGATTGCCCATCCCTGATCTACAGTAACTTAGACCTCAGTGAATTACATTAACGACTCAAGTGTTACCTAACAGCATGATGTGTAGTTTTCCCCTAGATGCTAGTAGAAAATGGCACTTTGGGGTAGCTGCAGGTGTGCACAATGATTAAGTAACCCAAAAACTCTCCTATCCCTCTTTCACTGACATCCTGGGTTCTTGCTTTTGTCCAGCAGCTGAGGGAAGCCAGGCAGTGATTAACTGTCCTGCCTGATAACCAACATCAGAGGGGACAAAGTTACACAAAAACTACCATTTGCCCACTGCAGATGTCTCACACAGGGTACATTCTGACATATTAAATATAACTTCAAGTGGTTCTGGTTTTTGTTCTCTCTATCATTAGCCTGATCTAAGCCTAAAATTTATAAAACAGAGAAACAGAGCAAATTTATAAAAAAAAGAAACAAACAAACCAAAACCCAAATCCATTTTGCAGTTCAGTCTGGAGTCAAAACATGCTATCTGGCTATATTAAGTTTCTAGATGGACCCACCACAGTGGTCTGTCATGAGTGCGTTTAAGATCAGGAATTATAAGTGGAGCCAAGGGCTAGGATTGTCATGTAGGCACATTACAGATCAGGGCTTGTGCAGCTCTGAGTAGGCACGCAAGATTTTTTTTTTTTTTTTTTAATTTGTACAGTAGTTTCAGACAGCTGGGTTGGGCCTGGGAATGTGTCACAACTACAGCAATGGGGCAAGACGCCTGGAAAACTGGCAGAGAAGTAACTCTTTGGAGAGAAGAGTTTGATTTATCATAAATCATCCTTCTTGTGAAGATTACTATTACTCTTGGAGGAAAATGGATAGGAATTTCTCAGAACAAACAAGCAAAAGCCCTAGAGGTGAATGAATGCCCCTGTGGTTGTTTCCTCCCCGGGAGCCGGGCGGCCGGGACCGCGCCCCGCCGGCAGAGGGGGGCCGGCAGCCGCGCTGAGCTCTGCGCTCTTGCATCACCCACGGACAACAAACACCCGCCGTGCCCTGCTGGTTTCGATTGAAGCTTCTCGGCTTTGCTTCTACTGCCAGTGACCAATTGAAATGGTCCTTCTGGAAACCAGCGAAGCGACACTGACCTGGAAGTTGTCCTCTTTACAGCGGGAAGCTAAGTAGGGGGAAAGCTTCAAGGAGAACAAGAGGGTTTGTAAAACAGTTGCTAATTTTAAACTGCTTATTATGGAAAACATTGCTTTGAGGACTCTTCAAAGTCCTTTCTGTGACCGATCTACAAATTACTCTCTGCTGTTGACTTTCCTGACCGAAAGAACGTCCCAACTTCTCATGGATCACAGAGTACTTTTACCCAGTGTGACAATGCACAAGAAGGGAACAAACAGGAGGCAGTCACTCAGTGCCCCTGTCAACTGTATCGAGCTTCTGGCCTTGATAGTGACACAGTTATATAACAAAGCAGGTTAACAGGAGAACTGGCTGATGTATAAAGTGAGCAAAAGAATGATTTGACTCTTAAAAAAATGATGTTTGTATTTGTTAATTGGATAAAAGACAATAAAACAATGTGATACAGTACCTTTTTGCACTGAAACACCCTCAGGCAAACAAGCCCATATTAACCTGCATGCCCAGTAGTAACCTCTTCTCCCAAGACCTTGTCTACAGTTGTACCACTTCTTGAGAGACAGTTAAAACTCGAACTTGATATTGCCTCACTTAGCCTTTTTTCCCCTGCAGGATAACCATCACACTCCAGGTCCTACATTCTATTGTAGTTATGATAGTATAGGGATATGAGCAATTTAAGATTTTATGCCTCATGTTCCAGTCAGTCATTTATTCTGTACTAAAGCACATTCTATCCTGCAAATAGCTGCACTCCAGCAGCAAGTGATCCCTGCTGACACATTCTATCCCATGAACTGAAAGACACTCTGTAGCAATGTACCTGTGTAATTAGCACACATTCAGGTCAAGCACAAGTTATCACTCTGGCAATAAGACACAATAGTTTGAGGGATGGGGATAACTCAGAAACCACCTGAGGCACATTACCTGAAAAGAAATAGACTTTGTTTGACTGAAATCCTTAACTACAAAGAAAAATCACCTGAGGTCTACCTGAGTTTAAAATCTCCAGAGAATATCCTACTGACTTAAGCAAGTTTTATTGTTGGCTTAAAGGAGGCAGGAATTTCACCTTTCTGCCCGGTCACTTTTGTGTCAACTCCCCTGTAGAAACTGAACCAGCAAGATTTGCTACTTCTCCAGAGTGCAAAGCAACACCTGCTAGGTGGTGACCTGACTTCATTACATTTGGTTCCTCCCAAAATCCAACTATTCTCGAAAGATACAGATCTAAGATAATGGCTGCTTATTTCAGATCGGAGACGTTTGCTTCCTACTGGGCACACCTGCTCTTTCTCTCTCCATGCTCACAGGAAGCTGCTCCTGCACTCCTGCTTTTAGCTATACTGATTAGCTACACCAGCAACAGCTCTGAGTTCAAGGGTGAGGACAAGCAGCATATCCAATCCAGCAGCAGGAGGAGATACTGTCATCAGTATATCAGCACCAGCTCATCAGAGCTTGATCACTGCTACTTACGCCTGGGTTTTCGACAGTCTTCTTTAATCACATCAAGGGTTACTTTAAACAGCTCCTTATCATGGTCAGTCACCTGAAGAAAAAAGAAGAAATTGCCCTTGCTGTTGAAAAACAATCCAATGCCATGGTGTATTCTAAGCTAACACTGTCATAAATACACTCTGCATTTTATGCTGCCCCCAAGACTAATAATGAACATCAAATCTTCAGGCAATATTTTTACTACGATTAGCAGCATCTATGAGTTAGGTGAAGAACATGATACAACTAAGTTTGACCCAAAGGAGGGTGACTGACTCAGCAGAACAGCAAGCTTGAACCCACTTTGATGAGGAGAACTGTCCCAGGACCCAGGATTCAGTGAGCTCAGCTGGATCAGAGCAGTTTGGGAGCCCAGTGAACACAGACAGAACTTGGAACAACTCAGTGGGGGATACACAGGTACAACCAACAGTGAAGTAAGCTGCAGAAAAGACTTTTGAATAAACTGAGAGCACCTGGATGTCCAGCTTCTCTTCCTGAAACATTTCTACTCTTTCTGCAATATTTTTACTGTTTTTACTGATTATGAAAGTCATACCACTGAACTTGTTTGCAACCACAGCTCAGTTCCTTACATAGTATAAGTCCTTGGAGCTGCTAGGTTTCTGGAAAACCACTCCTTTTTCTTGTAGTATCTTTATTGCTTCCTTAAAAACATTATGAATCCTTTTTGAACTGGAATTACTTTTTGACATCACCTGGATGGGAAGAAAAGAATGAAGCAGATGGTGAGAAATCTCAGCTCAACCAAAGTTACCAGCAAAAGCTCCAGATGCTTTGAAGAAGAAGATGACTTTAACATTAATTTGGTTATACATTTTTCTTCATATAGTAAGTCACAAATCATATCTGTTATGTATGAAATAACCAATATCTCTGAGCTTTAAACAAAATACAAACACCAGAAGCTTGCACCATTCTTAAGGAACCACAATTTCTAAACTGCCTTCTTTGTGATTAGCAGCTATTTGGTGATGTACCGAGAACTCTTTTTTTGGAATATACTTGTGATGCTTGCAGATCATTTGACTTTTTTTGTTAATCAAGCTTTGCTCACTTTCTGAGTTTTCCTGGTAATAAGGGTAGGAAGGTAGGAAAATCAGTATATTGTAAGGTGATATTCCAGAGAAATCCAAGTGCTGAGGACTGAAATCCCATCTCCTGATTTCAGGGAAAGAAGAAAACTGACAACACCAGTATCTGTTTCTTGCCCCCTTTGTTTCCAAATTTTTACAAACATTCTGGTCGTGCTCTCAGGAGCTTCTCCATAGCCTAATGAAGTGAAAGGATAAGGAGCATGCAAGAAATTAAAACAAGTATACGAAATAAGGAAACAAAAGATTCAGTTTTGAGGGTAGGTGGGAAATTAGTTTCTTTTGAAAGGAGAACCACGTGCCTGGAAGTCCATAGCTGAGATTATTTAGAACACAGGGTTCTGTGTTTGGGACACATCTTAACAGAGTAGAAGGAAGGAAGGGGAGGGGAAAAAAACCCAAAAAACCAGGGAAAAGCAGGGTTTGTTTAGAAGTAGAGCAGAGCTCAGAGAGTGGAATGACAGCTAGGGAAGCAGAAGGAAATAATTAGTTGTGGAGAAGGGAAAGTATGGGTAGATAAGAGCAAGACTGTGATTTTCTCTTCTGCATCTCCATCTGTCCTACTTTGTCCTTCAACCTCCCATGTATCTACACAGACTGCCTTGGTTCCCCAGTTGCTGTTTTCTCATCCGTTGGGAGCACACTGTGCTCCCTCTGGTTTTCTTTGAGAAGGGAACTAAACTGCTGCCCACAAACCACCATGTGATAACTAGAACCACACCAGAACAACCGGAGCAAGACTTGCCAAGCCATTCCTTCAACTATCACCAGAAATGCTCCCACCCTGTTCTGAACAAAAATATCAGACCTCACATGTCCTACTTCACTCACCAGAAGCAGCTCTGAAGCCTCGGGAGTGAAGCAGGCAACCACCATGGACTAGAAAGAATGTACATGAATATGCAAAATGGACACCACAGGAACAAAGGAAGAATATCTTTTCACAAAACATTCATTCAATCCATTTGCAGTTCTCAAGTGACATCCAACAGCCTGGAAGCTGAAGTACCTAACTGGGAATAATCTGGGGATCCAAAAGGGTATTGGTATTAGCATGCATCACAAGTTTCTCCCTCCTGTTCCTCCAGATAACCCTCAGGCCATAGTCACATCTCTCACTCTCTGTTCCACAACAGCCAACTCTCTTTTTCCTCTCAAATCACCAGTAAAAATAATTGCTGAATACTTCAAGATAATTAACACAGAACACTGGCTCTTATTCTCAGTTCAGTTTTCTCTGTTTCAGACTGAGGGATTCAGTGCCTGAACCTTGTCTGTCCTCCTGTCCACCACAGCCATCAATCTGGATAACAACAGACTCTACTTCTAATTACAAACTTTGGTATACAGCTGGACACCATTCCAGTCACAGCATTAATATCACTATGGTATTTCTCTTCATTGTGCCTCTTCTGATGTACTGAAGAAACAAACATAAAATGCAGCAGGAAGGATTAAGTGAAGAGTGAGTATTTGCTCACAGAAAAGCAGATTCTCATAGCCATATGTAAAATGAAGAGACTTTGCCTCTCACTCAAATGCAGTAATAAATCCTCAAGAATGTACAAAATTGCTAGCAAAGCAACTAACTCAAGACTCTGATCAATTTTTAATGTGAAAGCAAACATTTGGGGAGAAAAAAAAATATAAAAATATTTCCAAAGAAGCACAATAATTATTCAGTTTGGCTTACCACTGAAATCCTGTCAGAAAAGGGAGATAATTAAAAACAGACTCTGTGTGAACTGACACACAGCTCAGCCTGGATGTATACTGAAACAGAATCACTAAGAATACAAGTCAAGGCATTGACAGAGTGAAAGCAGCAAGGCCTTATTATAAGTAAGCAGCTGCTACATATCAGCACCCTCTCATATGTGCTGCAGAATCCATGGAAAAGGGCTTCATGGCAGAATGACTGCTTCTGAAAAACAAATTAGGGCTCCTGCCCACTTTAATAATACCATATTATATATTAATACAATAATGTTATATATCATTGGTGTTTAATGGTACCATAAAATAACAGGAAAAATTTGGGGTTTTTTCCTAGTGTACTCTAGAACATGCTTCCCCCTCTCCATTCCTCTAGAATTTGTCAACACAGTCTAAAATTGCTTAGTCTGCTCTTTTGGTCCACCCAAAGTCACTCCAGCATCTCATCCTGCAAATTCACAAATAACAGTACTTCTCCCCAATGCCTCTCACAATGTTCACATCTCCTTTTGCAAAGTTCCCCTCTTGGGCATGCCTTAGCTTCACAGTGCACCATTTCAGGTTCTCTGGAGCAGTAACAGCGGGGTCTTCCCCTTCTCTTCCAAATCAGATCCTTTTCAAATAAATTAAGCTGGACATCCAAACATAGGAGCATTCAATCAGTCATCCCTTTTGCAGAACATGTGTGTGTGTGTGTGTGTGTGACCCAAGACAGAGGCAGCTATTAAATAATAATTTTACTATCATTACCCACACTCCCAAGACCAGCTAAGGGCACTGTAACAAAGCCAAAAGAAGAATCTATGTATCCAGAATTAAGCTGGTACTTTGATCAATATATTCCATCTGATAGGCTTCACACAGCTTAGTGGGCTGGTACTGTGCAATTCTCAGATCTTAAAAACAAGACAAATTCTCTGTACAATCAATAATAGGTCAAAGAAATGAAGTGGTACAGGAATTGGTGAGTCTGTTCAAAACAATGGAACTATGTAACCTTTGACTCATTATGAATCACACCCTGATGGTATAAAAGTTTCCTGGTATAACCACTCATGTGATTCTACATATGGAATCACCCTTTGCAGTTTTTCTTGCAATGTTTAATCCTGGGCTTAGGCAGGTGACAATTTTAGTAATAGTGATCCTGGACATGTCAGTCCTGAAGTCCTATAATAAGCTTTGCAAAATACATATTTAAAGCAGTGGTGAAGCTTTCTCAAGAGGCAGAAAGACAAGGACACTGCATCAAGAACTTACAATGAACTGTGTTACACCTACAGTACAAAGTAGACACAGACTGTGAACAACACTGTAAAACTTCCTGCTTTAACTACTTCTCATTGATGACCTTGAGATAATATTCAAATCAAGAGAAGTACAAACAGCACACTCTGGAAAGCATAACTCAAGTTACGTGTCCAAGCCAGTGACATTCACAAACTGGAATGGTAGAACTAAAATAGCACACACTGTAGCTTATGCATGACAGAAGGGCAGAAATATTGGTCATCAAGACTGGCTGGTTTAAAGCATTTAATTCAGTTGAAAAATTGGATGGATCCCCTTAACATGTAGCTTTCTTTAAAAAAGGAACCAAAGGCTTGTCCACTTGCCCAACATAATTGCCTAAGTCCAGCAAGTACACTCTGAAGGTTTTCTAAGCACAAAATCACTTTTTCTTGTATTACTTATAGTGTTCCTTCTGCCCCCCTCCGCCTCCAGCCTCAAAAGTTTTAAGGGGCAGGGAAAAGGCTACACCTTAGGGATAAATGGGGCACTGGTTATGCAAATTAAAGCTCCAGTGGCTTTAAAACTTATAAAAGATTTGTTAATTTTCAACTATTTTCAAAAGTAGTTAAATTCTCTTCCTCATCATCTGTAGACTCTAAAATTAAATTTTCGCTAGTATATGTCTGAGAAGAAGAAATTGTTTCAATTCTGCCAGGTGCATCTACTAGAGGGAAATTTATTCCAGAGAGTCAGAAGACTTCAGTGCCAGGGAGGCATCAGGTGTTGTAGGACATGTATGGGATGTGGACAGGGCTCAGCTACACACTAATGCTGAAATGGAACACAGAGAGGCTGCCTACCTCAGACTATCCCAGCTAACTCCTTCCATCTTCACCCTCTGCTCCACTCTACTGCAGTGACTCCACTGCAGCTCACCACCTCCCTGGAGAAAATATTCCATGGGGAGATACTCTCCCTCTATGATGAACACTGTGTAAGTACTTTAAAACTTGGGAAAGAGATGAAGGGGGTGCACCCCCACTTGTATGATCACAGGGAAAGGAAGAGAAAAGAAAGCAACTTGTACTCTAGAACACTGGAGTCAGGATAAAAAATTACCTATACATCCAAATAACTCATCCTTTTACATCCAGAAAAGTGCACGAAGTGAACAAGTGTGTATATTGTGGCATGGCCTAATTAGCTGAGTTGGCTCTGTAGCTCCTGCCTTGCCAAACAGGCCTGCAATAACATTGTTCC
The DNA here is from genome assembly GCA_013399915.1 of Illadopsis cleaveri. Classification (NCBI taxonomy): domain Eukaryota; kingdom Metazoa; phylum Chordata; class Aves; order Passeriformes; family Timaliidae; genus Illadopsis; species Illadopsis cleaveri. The sequence continues at coordinate 139,422 of VXBB01001105.1, read as the reverse complement.
ACATCAACAGCACCATTTATCCTCTTGCTTTGAGGGCAATGCAAAACAAAAGCCTACTGAAGAGAAAAGAAAGAGAGAGGGACAGAAATCAGATCTATTACACTTACTTTTGTGGATAGAACTGGATACTTGACCCTTTGCCAAGTATGAAAACTGACACCTTCTAGAGACAGAGTAGAGGAACAAGGAAATACATTTCCAGAGCATTACTAGGCACTCCTCTTGAGGCATTCATGCCACTTGACAACTGCAGGTCCTTTCTTATGCAAGAACAGATAACCTTCTTTGCAAGAAATTCATAGTAAAGGACAATAGGGAGAACTGCAATTTCTAAATAAGCATCTGTGCACCAAAATTCCTGGGACATATACTCACATCCTTGCATCAGGGTCAGGAGCAACTATTAATTATTATGATAGCTCTCCATTACTTTTAACAGCACTGATGCTACATTATTTTTCTTGGTTTGGGGTTTCTGAGTTGGTCTTTTTTGGTTGGTTAGTGTTTGGTTTGGGTTTTCTTGGTTTTTTTTTTTTTTTTTTATCTTTCTATGTTTGTTCTGCACCAGTTCCTACTTTAAATGGTTTTATAAATTATTTATCTTTATCTTTCTATAAATACTGAAACATTTAAGTTCCCAGTATTGGACACAATGGCCACTACTTCCTTTATTGTAAAGTGTTTGGGAACTTTTAATACTGTTCCAGCTGGTTTAGAAAGTACCAGGTGCCGTGTTGGATAATCTACTAGCAAACTTTTCTGTCTAAAATGAGAATAGCTCCTGTTAGTGCTAATATCCATGTTTGTTTTAAAGCAAACCAGAAAAAAATACCTTAAATAAAAACGAAACAAACAAACAAAAAAACCCACAAAAAAAACCCCCAACCCAGCTATCATGAACAGCTATCAGCTGTTCAACAAGGCCAAGAGGAAAAGAGCTACTTCTCATTATTATTTGACCTCACCTGCAAAAGACTGGCTTTTGTGTTATTTTGCTTGGGTCTCTTAAGAATTAAACAAACATTAGAAGTCAACATAATATAGCACTTAACATTACAGTGCACATCAAAATCAGGGTGAAAATTACTACCAGGGATTTAGTTCTCTACAGAAAATCAAAAAGTAAATGAATCGCAACACTCCAGCTTAAGTTTCAATTGCCTTTGCTTTCATGGTAGAAGATGCAACTATAAGCTTTGCAGAAATTTATCACTTCATACCAGTTGAGAGTCTGGTTTGTAATTTATCCAACTAATACAGAGTAATATAAAGCCATTTTACAAAATGAGTTTTGTTCTGTTTCCCATTCTGCAGCTGATCAAGAGGTTACTAACTCATTGGGAAGTTTCTTAATAGTTTGGTTACATGCAATTGCCTGTAAACTGATTTCAGTTTAATGCCACCTTCTCATCCTTTCAATCATGGCCTTTCACAATTAGGGACTTCCAGTGGGAGAAACATGTAGCAGGGAGTACTCATCATAACCTCCTCTTGAAAGCTGCATCTCTATTAATATATTGAACTTCAAATGAGAAACACACACAGATTTTGTGCTCCCTTCTCCTGATCAGATTCAGGATCTCAAACCTCTGTCCCAAAGAACTCAAGGACCTTAAAAAGATCTCTTTTTCTGACACTGCTACTAATTACAAATCTAAACAAAGTAGTGACTTGCAGGCTGTAAGATTGTTTAGCCCTAACACAAGATTACCCCTAATAACAGAATGTTCTTACATTACTTTTTTCAGCCCAGTTTTATATGTCTGAAGTAACAAGTTTTCCTCAAGCTCTGTAAATAATTCATGCATAAAGCTAAAGAACTAGTGTTTTTTGAATCCTCTGAAGATACAAGTCTCTTATCTGTTTATGCTTTAAAAAAGTACATGGTGTTATTTCCCCCCATTAAAGCTTGGAACAGGTGCATTCACTCACCTCTTGACAGCTGGGGCTGGGTAGATGCACACCAGCCAGAGACACCAGAGAATCAACTGTCTCCAACTCCTGCTGGTAAAAGGTCTGAATTTTGTTTTCTAATAGAAAGCCTTGCACTTTCTCATGCAGCGTATGGATTGAGAAATTCTGACCCTCCAAGCCACTACAAGGATACACAGAACATGTCAAAAGGCAAGAAATGGGTTTTAGAACAATTACATAAAATCAGTCCACTAGACTGGTTTCAAAGGTCAAAGGATGTTTTGATGTCCTTAAAGAATTTGAATTTAAATCCTTAACTAAAACAGAACATTTTTATAAACATAAACATTCAACTGTTCTTCTTCAATAATTTGCTGTTACGGTTTTGTGAATTTAAGATCTGCAGTCTCTGAAACAACACTACATGCACCAGGCCTCCCAATAAGCATCCAGCTATCCTGAAACTGAGTACAGGAGTGGGTTTTTGACTCAATCTATTGAGGTTATGTATTTGTCATTTGACAATGACAAGGGCAGGAGAGCATTTCAGTGGAATAGCTCCTTAACCTTATGCACAAAACAACATCAGGCAAGGATACTTCTCCACCCTCTCTGCTGACCTCAGCCCCAAATCTTGCTCTAAATGCCATCTTTTTTCACTAGATGAAAGAGGTCTGTACACAGCATCTTACTTTCTTCTTAATATTCACTTTAGTTCAGCATTATATTTCTTTCCTCAGATTATGGACAGGTACCTCATCTGTATGGATCACCAATTATTTGGGAGAAAAGCAGTCTGCTACTGTATATTAATGCAGTCTAAATCACAGGCCCTGTTCTATTTTTTCCCAGAGTTATTACAACAACAAGTAAACAATCATAATATCCCATACTTTGCCCCAGGAGCAGTTCTGGATTCTGCATTTACCTCTGTGTTTCCTCAGGGCCCTTGAAAGGTTTATCATAAACTTCTCTGTAGAGACAGGGGAGCTCCAGCATTCTTGAAATCTGGACATCACACACGGGATCATCCACTTTATCTGGAGAGGCAGTGAGAACACAGAGACCTGGCCAGGACTGCCATACAATTTTTTAAGCAAGCAAACCCGAGGCAGCACAACAGAGCTTCACAGCTAGTATTAAATTGGCAAAATTTGTTCACTGTGGTTTTTATAAAAATAAACCACAAAGGCCAATCCTTCTTTTACAGTTTACAAGGAGGTAAAATGGCCTGTTGTAGTGCATTACAGATTATGCTTTTGTCTGACAACTTATTTAATCAGAATTTATGGTCTCTATTTTACCTTTCAGCAGTCCTCATCCATTAAATGAAATTAACACATAGTAAGGAGCTTTATTTGGGACAAAGTAAAAGCAATTTAGAGGCTATTTGAATTGCATGGCTCTCTTTGGTATTATTACCAACCCATGAATGGGTTGTATATACTCATAAATCTTCTGTAAGGAAAGGAGAGCTGAACTCCCTTGCAAATTTAAGCTAAGGCTGAAAAATCTAGACTTTTTATCTGACTTACACAGGGTTTTTAAAAGACAGGCTTTTCTTCACTAAAGAAATAACTTCAGTATTATCTCTGAAAGACCTCACTGGAGGAAACCAACTCTTACACAACAGCACAGACACGGAACTGAGAAGAAGTTATGTAACTGGAAGCTCCCAGAGCACAAACCGTGGGCTGCAGAGCCCTGCTGCTCAAAGAGCTGTCAGACACAGAGGCAGCACCTGCATGCAGATCTGTGCCTGAGGAACACTTCTCCCTCATCCTGCAGAGCCAGGGAGCTTAGGAGAAGCCAGGCTTCAGTGGGACACTGCCCATATGCTGCTGCCTGCCCATGGAATGGATGGTACAGGCTGTGACAAACAGCAGCCACTTCTCCAAAGCCCTCGGTGCCCTTGCTGAAGTGGGACACAGAAGGTCACCAGCTCCCTTCCCACAGGCTTTGGCTGCTCTACTTCAACACAGAAAAATCTGAAGAGCAAATCACTCTTGCAGACACTCAACCACAGTATCTGCACAGTATTCTTGTACACATGCTAATCAGCTTTTACAGTTTTTCCAGGAATGCCTCGTTTACAGGCAATCTAATCTCACACATTACATAGTGTGTCTTCCAACCTTATGCTGCTACAGTTGAAATAAAGAAATACAGATGAAAATCCTTAGAAAAATGAGATGCCGGAAAATAAATTGGAAAATATTCAATTAATTACATACAGCTCAGATATCTTCACAGATTCAGACATCTTAGTTACATACATCACAGAGTCATAACACTCACATAAACATGAAGCCTGAATTTCTCTTTGTTGCCGATAGGTTCGGATGTGACCTCTGACCCTGACAACATCTCCAATCTCTGGCTTGGTTTTCTGGCTTACTGTTTCTCGGAGTTTCTTCATCTGTTCAAACACACTGAGACTGCTGGGTATGCTTGGATGACCTGCAAGAAGTGAGGGAAAGGGAGTCAGGCTCTAAAGCCAATGCATTAATTGTCCTTTTGCATTCATCCACCAAACCACCATAGGAGTCATATTACTAAAAAGGGGTAAGGTCCCAGGCACCACGTGTCCTGGGTGACAAAGTTAGTTTACTGTATTGTATTTATTTAAATTGTTCACCTGGGGAAAATATAAAAGGAAGAAGATACTAATTTACCACTGAAAATGTCATAGATGGGTTGCAAAATTGAAAAATAAATTTGAAATGGTTGTTGTAAATTTTCGACTTTGTCATGCTAAGATGGATGACAGAGAAGAAAAGTCATCTGAACTTTTTATATAAAAGAAGAATGAGTCATCTGAGGTGGGGCCAAAGCATTCATGTGATGCAATTTGATGTCTACACTGGGGTGAACAGAACTGAGGTGAATGCTACTTGACAGAACTTCACATTTACGTAACACAACTCTGTAGGACAGTAATCCTTCATAACTTAAAACCTGATTAATGCTCCAAGTATCCCTGATCACAATTACAAAAGGCTGGAAGAAAGTTTCCTGTGCCCCCTAAAAGCTTTCTTCAGCAGGTACAAATGAACAAATTGCCATTCTTAGCATAGTGTCCATCCAAGCACTACTGACGTATGTGTAAAATAAGAATACAAGGCTGAAAATCACTCTTGGCCCTCATTGTATTTCAAGCAGTATTTCATGCAATTTCTTTTAATGCATCTAAGTTCCTCATTTAAGTTCCTAAAACTGTTTTGATTGTGTGTCTCCTTTTTTTTTTTTTTTTTTGAGAGCTGTGCCAGATCATCACCTCTCCAAAGTGAGAGCTGTCTTCTACATTCCAGTTGGGACCATTTGTACCACCTGTCATATGATTGTTAAATATAAGTATGAATTATCTGTCTGTATAAATGGGCTTATTCCACAGACATCAGAGTTTTTAACTTTTACATCAAGCTTTCCTTTCTCCATTCTATTAATATGTATCCCTAACACTGCAGATGACATCAGTAAGATTTATTTCAGTAGGATTTGATCAGCTCCATATTAGGGTTGTCAATCCACTACATAGGCTTCCAAGAAGATCCAAAGTAGAAAGACTTCTGTACTTTGATCTACAAGAAACAGTGGGAGAAAAAGCAAAGAGACAGCCAGACATTGGTGAGTTGTTCTGTTAATGAGTGCAATAATACATTCATTTCAAATGCACAATTACTGCACATTTAGGACTTGCCCAAACTGTAAAAGACTGCTGGCATCTTCCCACTGTGTTTGGAGCTACTTTCAAGTTCATTGCTGACAGTGTCTGTATGAGCAAGAGTATATGAACACAAACAAAGCAAGGATAAATCCTGAAACCATCATCACAAGGGCAGGTCAATGGACTGACTTTGGAAACAGAAGTTGTGGCACATTTCCAGCCTAGTTCCTTACTAGATGAAGTCACAGAAAGAACCTTAACAGGCAAGTTCTCTGAACAATGTCACAGCATAGAACTGAAGTATCATATTACTCAAATAAGGAAAAGGCAGGGACAGGACATAATGTAATGGTTTTATTGGCATCACCCTTGGACACAACACAAAAACTAATAGAAAATTCCCAAAATGCCCCAGGCAGTATGATGTGGTAGTTCAAAATTAAAAAAAAAAAAAAGAAAAAAAATAACAGTTAAATTTGCTGTTCTGCAAGTTTGATCACTCCCTAAATTATTTAAGGTAGACATAAGTAAAAACATACAGTCAAAAGAGGACTTGTTTATTTGATAAATTACCTGATAAAGCTGTTTCTGCTACCATGGGATTTTTCCAGCAGACACAATTTATAACTCCAGTACTATCATCCACTGCAAAAAAAAATTGCAAGCATTACAGACTAGAAAAACAGGCAGTCGTGTTCCAAGAAGTGAAGATACATAGATATGTAGGGAGATAACTGCCAAGGATATCTCATTCCCACTGGTTTGGAAGGTAAAGTGGGTGTCCAAACTCTTCTTACATATCTGAAATAATTTCCACAGTTGTTTCAGACATGGAAGTAGCTCAGCACCAGATGTGCTTATGTGCATAGTCAGCAAAGTAACAGGCATGTTCTCAAAGATCATACGCTAACTTAAATTATGAGGCTTCAGTACATATATTGGATACTGAGGGCTTTCAACCTCATTGACAAGGTCAGGAGAAGAATCAGTGTTGAAGACTGAAGTCAGACAAATTAAAACAGGAAACCAGGCACAAACCACAGAAGCTTTACTGTTACAGTGAGAAAACAGCACTGCAACATTTGGGGATACAACCATGTGAATAAACCAGGAGTGCAGCTACCTGCACCTGCATTAGTTTCCATATCAATATCATGTTCAAAGTCTGCTGGTCTTTCCAATACAAGATGATGTCCAGGGAGCAGAAAGGTAGCTCCTGTAGGCAGGAAGGACAGAAGACAGTACATGCTTGTGGTTCTGCTCTAAGCCAGGAATTCTCAACTTGAAGTGTAGGTGCTGGTGGCATGCACGCCACTTCCGCTGCTGAAAAGGCTCAACACCTTCTCCTGAGCACAGGGCTGTTTTTCCTGTTTTGCCAGTGTCCAATGAAAATAAGTTTTACAATTTCTGCTCCAGGCACTGCATTGTCGATGACAGCAGGAAAAGACAAAACTCAAAGGAAACTAAAATCAGTCAGAAGAATCAATTTTCTGACGATCAAGGGACTGTATATAGATGGCCTGTGCAACCAACACACTAAAGAGAAAGGCACTAAATGTCTGTCAAGCATCATCCAGCCAATGCACCTTGCTTCTTGAATGTAACATCTCCAAGACTGAAATTCCACTCTTCACAAATGGAAACATGCAATTTTCTCCTACTCCTTAAACCAGGTCTGTGACTAAAAAAGCAACAGCAATGTTTACCATGAAGGTGCTGATTGGTACCTGCAGTCATTTCCTCTGGAAACCATAACATCAAAGCAAAATGTCTTTGCATTGTCTCGTGTTTTAAAACAATCTCCCTGTTTGGGGGGGTCTAATTTCAAATCATTGTCTTGCCTTCCTGTTTCCAAGCAGTTTAGCTGCACATTCCTATTAGCAAACTTATAGCACTTATAAGATGCAGGCAATTCCAAATTCCATCACAAAAGTATGCTCCTTTCTGCTATCTCTGTTTTGAGCTGCTATGTCTGCAACTATTTCAGCAGCTTTAATTTTGTACCAGAGCACAGATAACGATCTGCTGGTAGGATTTCCTCTCCTTGGTACAGACAGACAGCAACTATTTTAGTAGGAGTCAGAACCCTCATAAACCATGCCAAGCCATCCATGCAAGCCAGCAATGGCAACAAGAAGCAGGGCAGATGACATTTCACTCTTGCATTCCCAGAGTTTCTAGATGTTCCAGCTTGCACCAACCCAGACAGACTGGCTTCCTAAGAAAGGCTTGGAAACAAACCAAAAAAGACTGAAGGATTAGGAGACCAGACTCCTCCTCCTTAATGTAACAGCTGAAAACTGAGTCCTGGAGAGACTGACCTGTACTTGACCACACAAAGAATCTGGTAGCAGAGCAAGGTTCTGAAACAGAGTTTTGCAATTTCATAGATAAAAGTTCTGAGCAAAAAGACAAGTAACTCCTGAAGTGCAGATGAATGAGAACCCTTGCAATTGTATTCTAATTAGACAAGAGAATGTTTATCTATTTTAAATGCACTCAAGGGGTCTACAAACTTTCAAAAACTTCCTGTGCTCCCTGTGCCGCCCTTCCTCATCTCTTTGGGTTTAAACTTTTGTTTATTTGGATTTTTTGTGGGTTTACTTTTTGTTTGTTGGGTTTTTTTCTTTCCTGTGTTTTGTTTATTTGGCTTTGGTTTCTTTGATTCATGCTTAATTATTTGAGGGCTAGCTCAAAGCTACCTGTTAATTGAGATAATTGTATATTTTTTTATTTCTTTATGACAAAAAGAGTATGGCTTTTGTCAGGCCTGCAGGAACCTACTGAGATGTTGGTGAATTATTTTTTATATTTGATTTTAACTCAACTGCCTTTCAAGTCAGTTTTGGAGTACAAAGAAAATCACATGTGATGTTTAGTGTTTTAAAAAGGAAAGGGGAAAAAAAGAGGTCAGAAAGGTGCATTAGGTAAAATACGAGCTCTATCAAAGCTATGTTTTAATTAGATATCTTTCTCCTAACTTATCATAATAACAGCAAGAAACAATCAAATCAAAGGGTCAAAATCAAACATTACACAGCATGTAATTTTTATTTTTTAAGCCAGGAAAGAGTAAATTAACTCTTTTTTACAGTTGTAATTTTGTCATCAGTTCTGGCTGTAGAGTTTTTAGCAGAGGACCTAAGATTCTTTAAAGTGAGTGAAGTGTATTCTGAAGCAGATAGGAAATAAGGGGGGAGGATCATGGCAGGGATACAAAGACATTTCAGTTCCCTATCAGAAGGAAAGTACAAAGGGGGAATTGCTTTGTAAGTCACTTTTAAGCAGCTGGAAAGTGAGCAAGTCCTGAGCAGTGTATGGCACTCCAACTGATGCAACCCCTGTGACTCACCAGAGTCTGTTGAACAGATATATGCAAGAAGTTACAAGCAGGAAACTGTCTAAGAAGTTACAATTTTGCGCTGGCAGAGTCGGCCTGCCTGAAAGGGAGGGCAGGCTGGGGAGGGGCACCCTGGCAGGTAGCCTGAAAACTCAAACCAGGAACTGCTGGAACAAAGAGTGGAGTTGGATGTGAAAGGACAGCAGGAAGCCAGGCGTACTGTGAGCTGCACTTGAAGGTCGGCTGATCTAAGGCCTTAATTCCACTACTCTGCAGTTTCTTTTTATTTCTATTCCTCCACTTTCTGCCCCAGTCAAACATTTTCAACAGGTTTAGTTGTTAAACAAATGCTGAGAGCAGCATGGGAATTATCCATTGAATTGGTTTTGTCTTGGTCATTTTGATTCTGTCTTCCTCTGTCCTCATGAAGTGATGAATGCATTTGCAGTCAATGCCACTTTGCAGCAGTTTGATGCTGGGGAACTTGGGACCTGGTTAATTCATCAGCTGTATCTTCACAGTACTCCCAAGGGTCAGGGAACTGCAATTTTACAAGCGAGGGAATTGGGAAGGAGAGGCACTTTGTGATTCACTTCCACCAGGTGAAAAGCCATGGCAGAGGAAGACCCTGGCCATAAGGGCTCCAATAGGATCTGTGCACTTGGCTTCCCCTTCCTACTGTGAGATGACCTCCCCCCACCTTTTGAAACTTGCCACATCACCACTGCTCCACTCTGCTTTTTCTCCAGATGTAAAATACAGCTGAACAAAATGACAATCAGATGTTTCCATGTTCATAAAATTGAATACTGGGAAAAGCAATACGGAGGAGACAACTCCCAGCTGGTGTTGGCAAGGACTGGTTCTATGATGCTTGAGCTCATTTGTTAAGACTCTTGTGCACCTAAACATAAACAAGCTCCTGACTGCTATTAGAAGTTGGCTCCAAGATATGACAAGACATACAAAAAGTCAGAGGAGATTTCTAAGGTTCAAATATGGAAGAAGTGATTTCCCATTTGTGGGCACTGTTAAATACATTTGCATTTGACCAAATGGATTGCAAACAGGAGAGGAAGGTGGCAGAGTCCAGTGACAAAGCAACAACTACAATTAAGATTTGCTACATGACCCCACATGAATCAGTTACTCTGTGCTAACTATTAAATGCTCTATTTTTGAAGTGGAGATAAACACTAGCTTTCCTACATTTGCCAAGTAATCTCAGCTGTAGATATACATGATATTAGGCTAAGAGCACATTTGTTTCAAGAATACACAATGATCAAATAAAGAATTCTTTCAGTTCTAACAGTAACTAAGACAAAAGGCTGATAAGTGCAAGAAGAAAGAGAGACATTTTCCTTACCTCCACAATTATAAAAGGCGTCTCGCTCCTGCGTTTGAACCACTATCCCAACAACATCCACCTGTCTGATCGGATGTCCATTATAAAAGAATATACCTAGACACAAAACATGCTTGGTCAGTGTAACTATTTCTTTCAACACTCTACTCTACGTAGTCACATTTGTCAGTAAAAAACCCATACTTTCTTACATTATTAAATATATCTTAAATTATTCAGTGCCTACACAGGAAAAATCCCCTGTATCACTGAAGATTAGGAACACTAAAAGGAGAAAGTATCAGCTGTACTTAGGATACCAAAAGCTTCCTTCTGTAGAGTGTCAGAATCTTATTAACCTCTTGTTTTCTTGCACGTTTGGATCTGAAAAACAGTTTGTTTGCTGCAAGCATTAGGGGGGTTTTGTTTGTTTTGTTGTTTCATTTGGGGTTTTGTTTTGCTTTGGGTTTTTTTTATATCTTCATAAGGCTTCAGAATAAATAATAGAACACAAAGGAAGCAGTTTGAGCTTCTCACAATGCAGCTGTTCCTGATTAAGGCAGAGCCTCCGAAAGGAAAACTAACATAATTCTGTCTTTCATTTCTGGAAGAACAGGAGCCATGGGGGCAGGGGGAGAGCAAGAGCCCTCTCAGACTGCAGAGTACACTACTGCAGTCATTGTGGACTGCATCCTGAACTCCAGTTTCTGAAAACACACGTTCTAAAAACATCCCTTCAAAGCTATTTTTGTGCATCTATAAACATAACTTAAATAACACCTAGAAACATGTCCAGGAAACAGTGAGAAATCACAGCCCAGTGGACTCTGACAGCACTGAGGTTGCCTCGCTCTGTAGTCCCTTTCAAGAGAGTGACAAATGTTGTTAACAAACACTAATGTAAATATCATACACTGAGATTTCACAGTCCACCAGCAGGAGGAAAATAGGGCAATAAGCTCCAAATATGCCCTGGGCTGGCTAGTTTTCAGTGAATGTGCTTTCTTCAGTTTTCAAATACTGCTGCTTTACTGAAATAAGCCATCTGGGATGTTCAATAACTGTCTTCTGAAAACTAGATAACTCGAGGGACTCAGAAGGGAACATTTGGCTCCATACACCGTGGCAAGTGTTATTCTTACAAAGGGAAACACAGCAGCAAGGGAGTCAGAAAATTGTTCTGTATTAAAAAAACCCCTAAATCCAAAATCCAAAAATAACTTGTCCTACATAGCTAGCAGCCTTAAATGAGCCTGGAATTAACTTTGTTCATGCAAGATAGAGGGAAAACACAAAAGTTTCAGAAGAAATCAGAGGTGATCAGCCAAGCAGCTCATAAGCAGAAATTTTGCTCATAAAAATCCACTGCAATGTTTTGAGGAGGCATCTATAATCTCAGATCTGGCTATACTAATTGTGCAGTCACTGGTCAGGTCTGGCATAGAGAATGTTTAGCAGGTCTGTCCACTTAGTCTCTCATTTCATTGACCAGGGCATGAATAAACATTGCTACAGAAACCCCCAGTGGAGATGCTCCCAGTGTTTGTAGTCATTCACTGAATCTTACAACATCTCTGTAAAAGGTCTGGGCTAGGTTCAGGGTAAGCCTGTGGAGCAGAGACTCCAAGCTCCTGATTATGCAAACAAGCAACATGTTATTATGTGTGTTTCCCAGTTAGTAAGCTGAGTTTTGGCAGGTGACAGAGACCAAATAAAACTGGTTCTCTCCATTGCCATAAGTTCACATGGAACTCCACCCTTACTCTCAGAGAAACTACTCAAATTAATTTGAAGAATGAAATTCTATTTAACCTATTAAAAGTTGTTGGACTTGATGACTTCAAGGTGTAAATTACTCCTCCTGCCAGTTTATTTGTCCAAATTAAGTCTATATTGGTAGCAATAAATATATACTAAATATTTGCTGTGGACAAACACATTCAGTGAGGTTCTTTATACCCCAGTAATCAACACACAGAGCAAAATGCCATTACCACAACAGCCACAGCAGTGCTACAGGGGGCTAGAGGTACAGAGCTCTCTAGGGCAAGTGTTGGTCATGTCTGTACCAGCATTACTGTGCTGTTTGCCATTCCTTTTATTATTATTACCTCCTTTTATGCTCTTTGAAGCTTCTCTTGCTTGTTGATAAGCTGTCACAAAGCAGTGGTGTATGATAACTCTGAGAAAAGCTCATTTCCATGATGTGATTATGTGTTACAACTGAGTTTGACACCCACTCTCATTGCAAGGCTGCTAAGACAACACAATTGCTGTTTTTATCTGGAGGTTTTCCAGCCTTCTTGTCACCATTTATAGCAGCAGAGTAATTGGCCAGGTTTACTGCTTCCCTCTGTGTTGTTTTAAGGGATTAGTCATTGTGGCATCAAATCCTAATGCTTAAAAGTGGAAAAAAACCCCCTCATTAGGTCATTCAGTCCATTTCCTCAGGGCCAATACAAGACCATTTTGTACAGTAAATTCCTGGCAATCTGTACAGTCAGGATATAAACAATCCCAGTGAAGGGCATCCCACCTTTTTCCTGGGAAGGCCGTGCCACGGTCTAACAGATGTCATTCTAGGGATGTTTTTCCTGATATTCAGTCTGTGTTTCTTTCCATTCTTCCTAGTTACAAGTTTTTGTTTTGCACTCATTCATTCTTAATTACCATTACTTAATGACTGATTTATAGCCAACCATATACTTAGCTTCAGCTGGTCTTTAAAAGCCCATTAAAGGCAGGAAGCATTGACAACAAACACCTACATTCTTCCTTCCCCAAAAGGTATTAATTTTAGTGTTTTTGTTGTGCTATCATTTGTTGCCAACAATAAGAGACACTGAAAAATGTCTGGTTTGGTATATATACAGCACCAGGAGAATGAACAAAATTCAGGATGTTGGTTCTAGGAAATTTCATTTTATTTGAAGTTTGGTTTAGAAAATGATACAGGATTGCAAGCAAGCTTTAATGTGCAGAGTGCCAGATGCACAGGAAGTGGAGAAAGCTCAAATGTACCAACTGTAAAGGCTGACATCTTGACATGACAGAAACCACCTCCTTAGGATCATCTTAGAAAAAACCCAAAAGTAACAACAGAACTGAAAAAGTTCCTGAAGCAGAAGCCAACTCAGTTAAGTAAAAAAACAGGAAAAGAAGTAAGAAAGGAAATTCAAGTAATTTGGAGGTTAAAAAAAAAGCAGGACTGTACTTTCTAGGACTGTTCCTGCTATCATGAAATGTTTGTTGTTGTTTATAAGGTTAATTATTCTGAATACATTTTCACATGTGTATGTACTATTGTTCAAGTCCAAACCGCAATCCGATTCTGCTGGCATTCAATTGTGTTGCATTTTGTTTGAAAACAATTAAAATATCCATAACTGATGAAGAACAGTTTTTACCAGATGCATTTGCTACACTAGTACTACCAGCAGACATTTATAAGACAGTTTAAAAAGGCCTCTAAGTAAAACTTGCTGTAGGACAAACATCAACAACAGTCTGTAGCCTAATTATTGCAATGGATTTAAGACTAAAGTCTCCCACCATGTTAAATAACAAAGACAGAAAGACATAGATAGACAGACAGATAGACAGGTATTTGTGGTTTGTGAAGTCCTTATGTACATAAAAATGGTTGCAAGAAGAGAAAAAACCCCCCGCCAGTCCTTCATTTCTCCAAAAACAGCACTGCTGCTATCCTTGCTATTAAAGAAAACTGAAGAATAACAAAACCTATGAGGCAAAGCATATTCAAAGATCCAACAGGGGTACTTAATCTCCGTGGACAGAAAAAAATAAAAGTAAAAAACCACAAACAAAACATCAAAACCAAACCAAAGACATCGACTCTGCTTAGGGCTTATTGCTTTTCATCGTTGATTCTAAGTCCTTTGGGCTCCTCCCTGATAATCTTGCACCATGTCAAGCTTCAGCTGGGAGTGATGAACCCTTCCACAGCAGAAGACACACTGCAGTCTATTTAAAGTCTGTGTAGTGAAAACAGCAATTCAAGGTCAGAGCTGTGTGGCTTCAGCCAAAGCTCACATGTGGGTGACACTGCAGACCAGCAGGACCCAGACTGCAAAGCAGACACTTGTGGGGTAGGGTCCAGCATGGAGGCCAGAATTTACAATAAGGTTGCTCCAATGTATGAAGAAAGTCATGTATCTATCATATCTAGGAATTAAAGAGGCAAAACCTCAAAACTTGTATCTGTTTTATAATGTATTAATATCCATAGGAAAAAGCAAAATCATACATCCAGCCAGGAAATCAACTGTCAAAATTTTCCAAAAAATGTAGACAGTGAGGATAACAATACATACAGCCAGAAAGGCCCAGAAATTTTTTGAATTAACTTTATGAGAATATAACAAGCACACAGAGTAAATACAGCATTACCTTAACATAAAAGAGTTTCTGAGGAGAAAGAAAAGCCATTTTAACAAATAGATTTCATTTTTCACATACAACCTGTTGTCCTTAGAACTGTTAAAAGATACTAACATCACTTAGCTTAAGCATATGGAATACTACTTTACTGATGATCATGAAGTATTCTTCAATCCCTTGATAAAAAGCACAACATAAATTAATTATAACATTTCGTGTATCATAATCAGCACATATAAATACATACCTGGCACCTGTTTAGACTCTTTCATTTCTGTAATATCTTTAATATAGAGTCTTGCAAATGCAGAAAATACAGGATCTATCCCCCAGTGCAGAGAAGGCATCTCTTCTTCATACTTCTTGGACTCAGACTGCATCCAAAACCTGTGAACACAGAAAGACCTGTAATTGTTTTCTACACAGGTGAAGAGCTGTTCACATATGCCCCAGCTGAATGAATTTACATGAGTAAATGAGTTTACACACAACAACACAGCAGAGCTGAGGATGAGACACTGGAGTTTATCTAATATAATGTTATATTTATCCATCAATATTTCATGTGTCGCCACATGAAATATTCAAAGTATCAATACTCATGATTCGTTTGAAGTACTGAGAATCCAGCAACAGCATGTTCCCCCAGTAACTTCAAATGAATTAGAATTTCAGAGATTTTTCCTCTCCAAATCCATAAATAGAGAACTAAAGTCAACATTTGTTTAAAAGAGAAGGATTGTTAGATCCTAAGTGGTTACTTTCTCTACAGATGATTATATTCCCCTCCCCTAACATATTCTTCTCATTGTTTGTTCTGTGCTTTATTGTGGAATTGAGGGAGGATGGCTTTATTTAAAACAAAAGCAGCCATCCCTTCTTTATTTTGGGCATTCCACTAAGTTTGAAACTGTTACTTTCCCCTTTTACCCTTTCAGATTTCACAGTTTAATGCCTGCCATCTTCTGCCATTACAGATCCAATTCTCTGCTTATCACAGTGTTGATGTCAAAAGCCCCAGCACTCCATTCAGGAAGATCCTCATAAAGATTTGGAAGCTGAAAATATTTTCTTTCAGCTTCTCCTGTATGGACAGGAACATTGTTCCTGTAAGGCTTTCCAGGTCACCTTCCAGTGAGTGCCAGCCCAGCAGCTCTAAGCCAAAGGTGCCAAGTGGACTGATTTTGAATAGTGTGCAATAGGGCTGAGATTTGGCAGCTCCAGTCTCCTGAGAGGAAGCAGCTCCCAGTGATCTCTGCAGGCTGGGAGAAACACTGGTAGCTACTGATGTAGAGACAACATGCCATGAACATCTTGTCTCACTGAGGACCTACAGAGCTTGGGTTCTGCATGATTTCTGTTCTAATGCTTAAACTTTAATTTGAAACAAGGGAAAAGAAAAAGAAAACACAAGCCAGAGTGTTGCTGACATCTTCTCTATACTGTGTACAGAACTGCAGTTGCTAATTCAATTCCTGTTTTGTTTGTTTTTTTTTACTTAAGTAAAAAAAAAAAAGTCAGTGTTATTTACCCTTCCTTGGACTGGTCATTTCTTTGGTGAAATATTAAAAATTGATTTGAAATATTGAAATTGACATTGAAAATTTTTGATTTAGTCAGTTCCAGCAGTAACTTCACCATTGAGTAACAAACTGAATTAGTTTTGTTTACACCTGGATTCATGTCTTGCTCACCACTACAGACAGCTCTTCCCAACCTTTCCTTTCTGCACCTCCAAGATCTACTTAAAAATGCCACACCATTCCTTTTTCACTCAAGTCTCCCCATGAAGCACCCTTTTTCTACTGCTGAATTGAATTGAACACTGCTCAATAGAAATTTAGAAATTAAGCTGTTAAGTGTATGATCTTAACACAAGCTGCTATTCCTCCATATGGCGGTTCTTAGGATACTTGCTACAGTCTATGTCAAATTTAGACCATAAAGTTTCACAAAGAAACAAACGGTTTGAACCTGTATTTTACTTGGCATGCTCATTTTCTTACCAAAATTAGTCTCCTCATCTCTTTTTGGTTGCAGTCTCTAGTACAAAGTTATATTCCTTTCTGCTTCATGCTCCCCAATTTACTCCGCATGGTTACAAAGCCTGACACAGCTCAGCACCTGTTTTCCCTCCTAGACAGGCAGCAGACTGAGATAACCAGCCAAAAAGAGACAGTCAGGTAACAAATCTGTCGAGCTTTTTGTATTTTGGGCAAACAGACACTCCTGGGGGCAAAAAGCAGAAGTCACCCCTGCACATGTGTGCATCTGAGGGGAAATCAATGAAGCAGCTCCACTGGAGATTAAAAATATCTGCATTTTGGCATTTTATAGCCATTTGTTAAGCCTGAAATGCCCAAATGTTAATAGATCAAGTTGAAGCCGCACTTGTAGCTTAAATGAAGCATCTCCTCAAAATTTTTTACTGCTTCCCTGTTTTAAGGGAGAAGATTTCTGCAGCAAAAGGTCCTTCTATCTCAGAAACTACTAGGAGTAAATCTCAAATTCCAGACCTTCCTTCTCACTCCCAGGCCTTGTTACAGCTCCTCACTGGAGATGTTTACACCCATCATATGTCTTTATGTAGAGACCACTCTGCTTGATTCAAGCCTGCTATAGACACACAATGCTTTATCTTACACATCTGGCAAAGATTCCTTGACAAAAACTAAATCATGCACTATGAAGGCATCACAGGATTCCTTGAAGTCCTCAGCACAAATTTGCTGAAGTCCTGAGTTGCAGACATTCCATTCACACCAGGCTGGGACAGTGAAACCATACCCCAGCCTCCCACTCACATTCAGCAATGTCTGACAGGCACACGAGGGCATTCTGCACAGCAGCCAAAGCCTTCCCTGGCCTCCTCACGGCCCCAGGAGCCCTCCCAATCCCTGATACCACCCAAAACCAGGCCTATTTTCTTCCTTCCCTCCCAAGTGGCCAACTTGGTAGCTGCATTTGAACAGTGGCCTATTTGAAGCCAAAAGCTTGTGGTCAGTTGAAAAGAAAAGATATTTAGTGCCTCCTGGATATGCTACTTGCCTCCAACACTGCTAGTACCACTCCATTCTTCTCAGCAGTTGTCAGCTCCTAAAGCAAAGCAAGATGTAAACTATTTCCAAAGTATCTATTCAGTGAGTTTCCAAGCTTATTTCAGGCAGAAGGAGAGTATTAAAAAACATAATTCCTACAAGGCTGACAAAACTCTTCCAATCATTTATCTTTTGATATGTAATAGTATCTTCCCGTAACTTTTTCTTAAGTTGGCACAGGAAGCCTCTCCATCCCGGGGTTAATTAATGAGTCATCCTGGCAAAAGTGGAACTTTCCATTATGCTACAAGTGTTTTCAGCTCTTCACTGGTACCATTGGCGATATGCTATCAGCAAGGAAGATAAGAGCTGCCCTGTACTATGGAGATCCAAGGGGCAAATAGGGGCATTGTGGAGAGGCACAACGTTATAATCAATGAGAACCAGACAGCAAACAATAGACAATTCTGAACAGATACTATATGTACAAATGTTTAAGGATTAAACTGGCTTTTGCTGGGAGATGGTGATCAGGCTTAGCAATATAAACAACACAGAGTCCTAGCAAAAGGTCATTCCTTTCTGCATTTTGTTTTAAGTGCAGTGTAATGACTTCAGGGTTGCTGTAGTGCAAGGAATTCAATCCTGTTACAGGAGGAAAAAGGCAACAGAAGCATCTAGTCCACAAGTTCATTAGATAGAAGATATCTGTATTCTATTTTTAACTCCAGAAAAAGGCTCTGATGGCATAATCAAAACCAAAAAAAGAATTAAGTTCTTCTTGGGAAAATAACTCTGTTTGAATGGCAAAAATCTCAAGTTTACATGGTAGGTGTCTAGATACAAATAAACAAGAAGCCTTGACATTATTCTAACATATTAAAATAGGACTGTCTCTTCCACCCACTGCTATCAATGTTAGCTTTCCTGACTCTACTGAGGAGTCAACCAAGTTCATAATCCCCAGGGGTAGCTTGTGAGCCCACCAAGGTGATATCCTAGAAGGGGAAAGCAAGAAAAAATTGACACCCTTCCCAACCATGCCACCCCCCAAACCCATTTTCTTTCTTCCCTCCTAAGCAGCCTACCTGCCTTGTCTCAATAGCTTCCCATTTAACAGCTTAATGATTTATTCAATAGAATCAGCCTTGGCCAATACATTTTTTGGCTCGTATTCTTGTGCCCAATACATACCTTCTCCAAAAAAGCTAAACAGTCTTCTCCCAGTTCCAGTGCAACTGAAACCTCAAAAAAAGAGTATCTGTTTTAATGTTTCATGTTGTCTTTTCTCCAAATTTGATTAACAACAAAAGCTCTTGGAGAAAATTGCCTTAGCTTGAGATTAATCATTTTGAGCCAAGAAAATATGTCTTGCCAGCAGCTGTCTGCAAGTGCTCTGCAAGTGCTGGCACACTGCTGCAAAAACTCTTTCTCAAGTTAGCTGTGAATCAGAAACAGAGAATTTATACACTAATACAGGCAACTTAAACAACCTACCAGGCTTTCACTCTTCTCCAAAGGCTGCCACTAGCATGCTAGCACTGACAATTTACACTGGAAACAGCTCCTAAACTGTTGGAGTTGCCAGCCCAGTGCATTACAACAACTTAAAGTCACCACTGGTTTACTTGAATAAATTAGGCCAGAAACTGTGGCTGTCAAAAACTGCTTCATAGGTCGGCCATTCCCGCCACAGACAAAGCAACTTGTGGAAAGAGGAGCAGAGTCAACAGCTGGGTTTTGTAACACCCTCTGCCATCTGAATTGAAATCATCTGTGTCTGAGTCAACACCCTATGTGACAAATGACTATTATTCAACTTTTCATGATCAGTAGAGGCAATTCCAGCACGGTACAGTGAAACTCACCATTTTTCAGGAAATGTTTTTAATTACCTACAGCCCCATACAACATTTTAAATTAAAACCAAATAAACTCATTGTATTATTATACAAGTAAATCTTACTGAACTGGGAAGTAAAGCTTTTGGTTACAGTTAATATGGAACAAAGATCCTAGACATGAAACTCAGATATAGGTTTTTAAAAGATACATCATTAAAAGCAAGTTTCCAACACCAGTAACAAGATGTACACCATCATAGAGAAAAAACCACTGAAAGACAAAAAAAGGCTCCTGGGAAACAGCTGTTGGAAGACTATCAAATAGGAAGGTAAGGTCAGTTTGGATCCACCTTCTACCTGGTTATCCTATTACAAATCAAGATGGGGCAAGCACTTTCAGTCTTTCATAATAAACCACCTTCTGCTTCTGTCATGTTAAATCCTGTCAGTTTTGATGCTACATGCTGCATGTCTTGTAGTTCTTATATGTAAGTACAATTCCAACATAGTTTCAAAATAAAACTAAGAAATCTAGAACTCCTCTGAACTTCCAGAAGTTTAGCACTTCCTGAAATTTTACTTGTACAAGGGTTTAACATTTTTCTAAGCTGTTCATATAACAATTTATCAAAAGAAAGAATTATAGATTTTTCTTCTTAAAGATATTCGTTGAAATTGTAAACATCATATGTCATTTAATTACATTAGTTTCCATTACAATACACTTCCCTGGAAAGTGAAGTGCAAGACAAGAGGCCCATCACTGCAACCTTTACCCAGTGGGGAATCTAAAAACCCAGAAAGGCATTGCCCACAAATGCCCATAAGGCAGGATATAGGTAGGGGCAAAAAAGCCTTGTTTTATCAATAAACTGCATTGGCTGTTATGTAACAGTCTTCCAGTGGATTAATGTCACCAGGTCATGCCCTGTAATGTGTTTCCCTCTCTCTGATTTTACCTTTCCACAGCACTGCCTGGAAAACCTTCTGGAGAGGTGCATGTGGCTGCAGGAAACCAAACAAACTGGCTCCTCCAACATCTTCAGTCTTGGAAAGAAGGGGGACAAAGCTTACAGTCCTCGATTGCCTCCTTTTAGCATTGAAACCTGTTTTATATGGAAGCTAATCCTTGTAACAAGGTTTTGGCACTCAATTTTCCAAAAGCATGATTCTGAAAAACTAACAGGGAAGAATGTAACAAAATAAACAGTAGAAGTAGCTCTTTCTGATCCTTGTCCCTTGCATCAGATACAATTTCCCATGGATCAAGGAATCAGCCAACCACTCAGCAGACCAGTAAACCAGCTCTGTATATGTATTTCTCATGGCCATCTGTAAGCTTACCAGAAATAAGGTAGTAGGCACTACGGATATTCAGAAAAGCTTCACTTCCTATGTGTCTTTTAAAGCTATTGGATAATCACACTAAAGTGCCTTCTTCAACTAATTCCCTAACCTGCCTCAAGTGAGGGCAGGAGGAAGCCTATGAGGATGATTAACTCTCTCTGAAAGCTCTTAATCACCCAGAGTGCTGCCAGAATGAGCTGAGCTGCAGAAAAGACATTCTTTCACTGGGAGAGAAGATTCTCAGTTATTAGTGCAAATTAAAAAACAAACAAAAGTAAAAATAAATTACTTCTTATAAATAGTAAGTTCCTTGCTTGGAAGAACAGCAGTATGAAAGCTTTGATAGCAAGAGGATTCCAAACAGGCTGTTGAAAAGGAAATTTTTTTAACAGATGCTTTTAATTGGGAGGGGATGCTGCCCCTCTACTCAGCCTGGTGAGGCCACATCGGGAGTGCTGTGTCCAGTTCTGGGCTCCTCAGTACAAGAGAGACACAGAGCTCCTGGAGGGGGTCCAGCAGATGATTAAGGGACTGGAGCATCTCTCAAATAAGTAAAGGCTGAGACAGCTGGGCCCGGTCAGCCTGGAGAAGAGACTCCTAAAAGGGGACCTTGTCAATGCCTGTGTCTGAAGGGAGGGTGTCAATATCATCGACCAGCCTCTGCTCGTGGTGTCGGGCAATAGGACAAGAGGCAATGGGCAGAAGTTGATGCACAGAAAGTTCCACCTGAACATGAGGAAGAACTTCTGTGCTGTGTGGGTGAACATGCACTAGACCAGATTGCCCACAGAGGATGTGGAGTCTCCCTCACTGGAGACATTCCAGAACCATCTGGACAGAATCCGCAGTAATGTGGTCTAGGGGGTCCTGCTTGAGCAAGAGGTTGGACCCTTCCAACCTTGTCTATTCTGTGATTCTGTAAGTTACTGATACAACACAAAGAAACTAACTAACAGAGAAAAGAGAATAAAACCTAATTCA
Organism: Illadopsis cleaveri; assembly: GCA_013399915.1. Lineage (NCBI taxonomy): Eukaryota > Metazoa > Chordata > Aves > Passeriformes > Timaliidae > Illadopsis > Illadopsis cleaveri. The sequence continues at coordinate 117,542 of VXBB01001105.1, read as the reverse complement.
CCCCAGCTTAAGGCAACACAGTTATCTTTCCTACTTTGTCTTAGCAGTGTAACATAGATTTACTGTCACGTTTTCAAATTTCAGAAATTAGCACAGAAGTGACAAGCATTGGTTTACAGCTTTCTGAGGCTACTGTGCCTGTGAACTCCACAAGTTTGATTCAATTTCTAGATGCAAATAATCCTACCCAGTTCCCTCACTCTCTCCCCTTTAAACTGGTTTATGCATCTGGTCTAAATTAGAACAGCCTCTGGAATAAGTCAGAATTTGTATGAGAATTCATAGAACTATAGAGCACCATTACAACCTGAGACTTCAAAATAATTAACCTTGATTTGGTCTAGGCACACAGTCGTGATTTGAAGTTTTTAAAATATTCTGACACATACCAAAGCTTTAGATTATGATAGACCTACTTAATGTTCTGAAATCAATTTGCATTTTATTTTGCTGTGGAAGTGAACCTTTTAACTGTATCTGAACACTGTGACACTGTGCATGGAACATGGTGTCACATAGCCCTGTTGTTAATAGATACAGAGTAAGTTAAATAAGAATAACTTTGAAATCTCAGTTCCATCTAGAACCATCATAAACACTGTGAGAATACCTAAAGGCTGAGATTTCTCATTTGGAGTGCTTTTGGAAGACCGAAACCTAATTGTTACTCTTCTTTGAAAGATTAATAAAGTTAGCTTGGCACTGATCTTTGATTCTAGTCCAGCTATATTTGTTGTTTGGTTTATGTTATGCCAGAAATTTTTTTTCACCTTCAAATAAAGACTCATAGCACTTCTTGTCTAAAGGCTCTTCTTGTAGAGAAATGTTTAAATATCCCCAAAGTCAAAACCGTGCAAAATGTAAAGTGTGCGTGGGGGACGCATTGAGCCCATACAGTATTACAGAATTATCTGCTTTACTGGGAGAAGTCTGAAGAACAAAGTAAGAACTTTGAACATGAGAACAAAGATTTTGTTATGCTTTTCTAATGCTTCTCACACAGGTCCTCTGAGCCATCATCTAGGAAAAGTATCAAAAGGGTGGGTGTTTTGTATCCAAAATCGTACAATTCCCAGCCTGCTACTCGGAATTTCTTTTGCAACTGGGCCTTCTTTCTGAGGACCAGGGCTTTACACCTGAAATCAAGCACAGGATTTCTTAGTCGTACCCAGGCTGCTCTGAACTGAGCTCTAAACAGAAAAGTTTTAGAAATACCCAAGGTGTATATATATTTCTCAGTTCCTTAAGACAAATTGTAGTGCACAGTCCTTTACACTGTGAATAATCTGAAGAGTAGGTTCTTCTCAGCTAAGGAAAGCTGGCTCATAATCATTTATCTTCAGCTGCTAAACTATTAGAACCTGCTAAAAATCCAGAGATTGTCCTTTATTAACCTTTGGTTTAAGCAATTTTTGTAATTCTCTGAGGGTATCCTGAAATAATGAAAAATTTACCGATGCTCCATCTGAGGTCTGTCCAGATATCATCAAGCTGGCACAGGACTGATACAGAACAACCCCAAACTGTGCAGGAATACCTGTCCTGCAACACGAGTATCTTCAGTAACTCTCCTCCCTGTGGAGAAAAGGCAGCTAGGCTTGTTTGTTAGTAGTAGTTTTGGCCCATCTTTAAAAACTTGTTCCAAACACCATTGTAAAGCACTAAATGACAGAACATTATTTAGATTCTTGAAAGAAAATACCTCCCTGATGACTGTGGCTGTAACTTCTTCCATGAATCACTGTCACAGCTAACATGATAAAGTCATTACTATTTCCGACTTCTTGGTATGTAAAAAAACCAACAGCCTTTTATAAACTAATTTAAGTGTCTCCTTAATTGCATTTGAATTTCAATAAATGCCATTTCCTACCTCATGCTCTGAAAGGAAGTCACTCCTGTATACTCAATGCAGAAAGATACATTAGTGCTCAGTCAGAAGCCACAGGAATTATTTTTCATGTAGGTAATTTTATTTTCTGCTACAATTCAGTCCATGTAATGTAAAGGACTTTTTTGGTTTAATCCATAAATATTGTACAGTATACTATAAAACATAATTTTGAGGATTAGCTATTAAAGATCCCTCCTGTCAAAAAAATAAACATTTTAGGGCACTTGAGATAAAAAGTGCATCACATCACAATACTCTGTTTTGTCATAGCAAATGCTAGTGCCCAAAGTTTGCACAGACTATTGTTGGACACAATAGCTGCTGTGTGCCTTAACAATTGACATATTATTGCAGCTCCACTCATTGCTGCTGTACCAAGATGAGATCCTGGAGAAAACCAAATTCTACTTTACAACACAGTCAGCTACTTTTTTGCCTCATTTTCTAGGTAAAAAGAGAACATTGCACACACAGAAATTATTAAAACATTGTTGTAATGCAAAAATAACATTATGCAATGAAAAACTTAGCTGTTTTTTTCAGTAAAGTAATTTATTATTTTAAAGTCTAACTTTACATTAATAAACAGTTGGTATCTCACGTTCTATATGTTATTTCCCCTTTTTCCTAGTAGACATATCTCCAGTATGATTCCACTGCAGTATCTCTTTTTGGGATATTACTAGAAAATCAATAGTCTTTAGTGTTATCTTTTTGTCAGATTTTCCTTTATTGTGTGTGTAGAAAATGTTCCTTTTGTTAGAATGGTATATTTTTAATACTAATTGTAGAAGGCATAATAAACTTCCTGGTTATGCTTACCACATAACCAGGATTGGGTCTGATGGCTGGCCAGCCAGCCATAGAAGAAAATAGATTAAAGAATAATTAATTTTCATATTACAGAACAAGTTATTTGGTCCCAAGATTCCAGAGCTGATCAGGATCACAAGAGAACACAAAGTTCATTCTAGAAAAAAAAGGCTCCCCTGGGAAACAGCGAAAGAAAATCAGGATTTGCAGAAAGAAAAGCAGCAATACATGCGGGGGTTTTGTTCAGACATTTTTTGTGCCAGTATTGACTGAGAGCAATACTGAGGTGCAAAGCTGTCTTTATCCCTTAATAAATTTCTAATCCTAGCTACTATGTGAACTAATGCAAATTTGAAAGCCACAAACAAAAAGAACAAATCAGCTCGTGACTGCTACGCAAGAGGGAAAGGTCTAATTACCATCTGGAGGAAAGGCAACCACGGTGCAGCATTTGCAAGACGTGCTGTCATGGGACTTAACTAAAGCTTCTAATAGCCATCAGATGGAGGGGGCTCCACATTTGAAATAATTTGCTTTGTGTGCATGTACAGTTTTGATCAAATAAATTCTTGTTTCAAATGAAATATAACCTCAAATTATTGAAATGGTTAGAAGGAATACAGCATTATAGGTAAGAGTAGTAGTATTTTAAAGGATATTATTATCTAAAAAAGAGTGTTCGAGATGGACTTAGTCCTGTGTGGTTCTGTGAAAGGTTGTTACAGTCATCACAACATGGAGAGAACTTTTATTGAACTACCTACTGTACTAAAAAAATGCAACTGTCCACCAGTGCAGCTCAGTATTTTAATATTAACTGAAAATTTCTATGAAAGGAGCTTTTTGAGTTAAATACAACCCAAAAAGTGTGCAGCCTTCTTGAAAAGCTTTATCATGAGGATCTGAAGTTCTTAATTGCATTAGTCAGTTAATCAAAGAGAATCAGCTATGTAAGTTTCAAGTTGTTGACGTGTTCCATTAAATCTGAGGTTTGCTTCTCACTCCCCTACAAAGATACATGACTATTTCTGAATATCAGTCTTGATATTTTCTTGCAGATCAACTGGAAGCAATAAGAAAAGAACATTTTTTGCCATAACTTCAATAAAGTCAACATATTAAAACTTGAATGCTTTTGACATGCCATGTTTCCAAGAAATATTCTTGTACTATTTGTTGAAATATTTGATCCTTATTCAAATTTTGATATTTACATTATTGCTTTTTCTTCTGCCATTTAATTTCAGATAAAGTCTATTCAACAAAACATCACAGGTTTACTTGGAAACTTCAAGGTAATTTGGCAATTTTTATATTTGCTCTGTCATCACTCTCAGAAGTGTTGCTGACATCAAGAGAAATCCAGTCCAAGAGTTCTGCTGGCAGTGGTGTCTCCATTGGTAAGAACAACTCCCATTATATGTTACCAGGAAAACTCACCTCACACAATCAAATACTGTGATAAAGATAAAAATCTAAAATGGGGAAGGTGAATTGCCCTGTGAAGATACATTTCTCCACTGACTGCTGAAAAAGTATGGCCAGTTTAGATTAAACACAGAAGCCAAAATTAGATCAATCCTATTCCTAAACATTTTAACATTCAATGGTTTTTTTACTGCAAACATGAAGTAATACCCTCATATGCTGAAACTTCCAAATGCCACATGTTTCTATGGCAATTCTTAGATTAACTGGTCCTGCAGTAAGGCATTAAAAAAACCCAAACCATGTAATAAATAGTAATATAACCAGGTTATTGATAGGAGCCTGAGTATTGATTCTGGCTAATGAGATACAGGCAAGCTCTTGAGTGTCCAGCCTCTGGTATTATAATGTTTTCCTGTTTATATTATATATGACTGAACTATTCTTGTTACTCATATCATAAAGTCTCATAAAATATCAAGTACAAAACAAAGTCTCTTTTTTTGTTCCGCATAACAGAAAGAGAAGTCTCTAAGACACATCTCTATCAATGGTACATTTATTAGAAAGGCTTTAGGAGTGCTGTATATGTGGCATGTACAGGACAACCAAGGGATCAGGCCAGCATGGCTTTGAGGAAGGCAGGTCCTGCTTGATCAACCTGACCTCCTTTTATGATCAGATGATCCACCCAATGGATGAGGGAAAAGCTGCGGATGTTGTCCACCTGGACTTCAGTAAAGTCTTCAGTCCTGTCTCCCACAGCATTCTCGTGGAAAGGCTGGCAGCCCATGGCCTGGACAGGGCTCTCTTTGCTGCCTCCAGAAGTGCCTGGATGGCCGGGCCCAGAGCGCGGCGGTGAACGGTGCCACAGGGGCTGTCCCCAGGGATCAGAGCTGGGCACAGTCCTGTTCAACATCTGTACAATGATCTGCACGGGGGGATCCAGTGCACCCTCACAAAGTGCACAAACAACACTAGGCTGGGCAGGAGTGTTGATCTGCTGGAGGCCAGGAAGGCTCTGCAGAGGGATGTGGGCAGGTTGGATCAGTGAGCTGGTGTGAGGCTCAGTGAGGGGAAGTGCCAGGTCTTGGGTCACAACAGCCCCACGCAGGGCTACAGGCTGGGACACAGGGGCTGGGAAGTGGCCCAGAGGAAAAGAACCCAGGGACACTGGGCAACAGCAGTTTATCATGAGCCAGGAGTTGCCCAGGTGGCCAAGAAGGCCAGTGGCATGCTGGCCTTTATCAGAAACAGTGTGGCCACAGGACCAGGACTGATCATCCTCCTGCACTGGGTTAACCAGAGTGATCTAGAAGCTACATTGGTGCTTAGAACTGAAATGAGCCCAATACAGCACAAAACAGTAACTTTGGGAACAGATAGGAGGAGAAATGGCAGAGCCTATGAAAAAATGCCACCATCAAACTGGAAAATATCAATAAAAACACAGGGCATATTGATTAAAGAAAACAGAAAGGACAGTGCTGAATGCCAAAGGTGACAGACAAATTAAGACGGATGAAACAAGAATTACACTTCAGATTTAACCACAAACAAGCCACCTGTGACCTTACAGCAGTTCAATGAGCTCAGTCACCAGAAAGAATTTTGAAGATCACTACAAGCGTGGGTGGACAGAAAGTCAAGACAATATAAAAATATACCATTAAATATTTTGAAAGAACTGAAGACAGAATGTAGGACTGCAGTGAAAGGGCAATATATGCTGTGAAGAACACATTTCCAATTAAATTTCTAAAGTGTTTACTTTCAATTAGGAGAAATTGGAGCAGTTTAAAAGAAACAACTTAAAGATTAGAGAGTCAGGAACAGTGGCAAGTGTAAGTGATTGAGTCAATGAAAAAGGATGATGATATCAAGCAGCAAAAAGTATAAAGGAGACTTCTAATTCACAAAGAGATGAAAAAGATTGTCATGAAGAGTTTACAGCTATTTTAAGCCAGTATATCTGATTCACAATCAAGACAGTTCTTTAACATCTTTACTTTAACATCTTCCTCTGACATTTAAAGGAAGCAATGAATTTTCAAAAAGCATTGCTTTAAATTCCTAAAGGAGAAATTTTAATATAATTCACTTTTACCTTTTTATCCTTACCATATGGAAACATTTACAGTTGCTAAAAACTCCTGCTATCAGGAACAAAAAAACCACACACACAAAATCCAGGCTTCATACAGCCTCCTCCAAACTAGGAAGTCACAGCAAAATGGGAAGAATTTGCTACTAGCATTTAACCTTCATCTTATAGAGTTTATTTTCAGGATTGAATGGCAAGCTGTAACTCCAGAGCCAAAGAATAAGAGAACAAATAAGACGGAGTCACAGACTTTCTTTTCATATATCCTGGTTTTATCTTGAATTACTTGTTCAAGAGTAAGAATGAAAAAGTTGAAAGCCAGTGGCATGCACCAGATAATGTGCTCCTTTCTTGCGCCAGACTTTCATCTTATATTTTCAATGTTATATGAATTAAAAGCTCCCTGGCACAGGAAGACTGTTTATACAAGTCTAAAGCAATACACATGCAGTACCTGCTAACATTCAGTCATTGGCAGGATGGCACGAACGTTCTGCTCTGAGCGAGCCTCTTTTGTCACACACAAACTGAAACACACAGCGATGCTGGGTGTGAACTGTGCACAGCACAACATTTATCAACAGAGCTGAGGCAGAACCAGGCCCTGCTATCCCAGCCCAGAACTGCCAGCTCAACTTGTTCACATATAACGTACAAAATTTTCTTTTAGTTTTGCATTTCTTTCCAGTTATTACAAACTCTAACATTCACACAAAAACATCCTCTGCCCCCGCTCCATTGCCATTAACCCTGAGGCTAAAGAAAAGTTAATTCTGACTAAATACAAGGAATTCTTGTTGTGGCTTTTTGATTCCTTTTTTCCCCCATCCTCTATCAACTAATCAGTTTAAATAAACCTACAGAAATTAGTCCCAAAGCCCTTTTTATTCAACAGAAAGCAAGTTAAAATCAAAATATTAAATCACAAATATTAACAAAATTATTATTTAAGCCATCATTATATTTTAATATCTAAATCAAATCTATCATCCCACTTGAAGGGGCAAAAAAAAAATATAGAGAGGAAAAAGAAACTGAACTTTAAAAATTAAAACATCAGAAGCTAAATTGCTGCTGGTAGCACTCTATTATTGTATTTAATTCAAACTATCTGAATGAAACTTGCATATGAAATTAAGAGGTGGAGCCAGCCAGCCAGATCACAGAAGAAATAACAGTTCCTTTGGATTGCAGCTGTTTCTTGGTTTTGCCCTCACACACATAAGCAGACTTGATTCTAACAACCTCCTTAACAGTGTTACCTTTTGTGGCCAAGCTGTCAGTACAAGCAACGCATAAAGCCCAATATCAATTTTAAAAAACAAACGCTGACTATTACAACAAATCAGTTTAGCAAGAGTACTTGAAAGACTCTCTATTCATAGGGTGGGACTAGCCGTGAAACTGATTTTATACAGTTTAAAGAAATTGACTCATGACAGAACACTGTTGTTCGATTCATAAACGCTTTGTGTCAGGGGCATCTCAACGCCTCATTATTATTACTGAATTTATATAGGGACTACCTCCTTATATAGCCAACTATTGTCAGACTAATAAAACGGTCGGGGCAATGATGCACACCAGAGACTTGATCTTTAGAAGCTCATCACGCAGCTTAAGTTAATGGCAATTGCAGGCACTCAGGTTCATATGAGGATAGGGCATTACACGATTTTCCCGGGGTGTTTGTCTCACTGTCGGATGTCTCTGAGGTCTCAGCATCGCCTCAGCTGCTGCTGGATCGACTTCCTGCCTGTCACAGCCCAAACTCTGTCCCCATGCCTGCTAATTGCCCCTAATCCAGGCAACGGGAACGCCTCTTACTTTCAAGTGAGGAAACGCCCCACATTTGGTGGCATGTACACAACACAACTATTAAAATACAATTATACTTCAGGGTGAGAAAGGAATCACTTGTGGGAAGAGAAGGTTGCGAGATAAGGAAATTCAGGCCTGTCCCAGTGATTAATTAAGACAGCAAAGATACCAAACGGGGCAGCACAAGAACATCACACCCTGCTATGACAGAAGATAAACCAGTAGCACGTCTAGGGACAGCACTGGACGGCAAACAAAAGAAGAAGTCCTCCAACATTGTCTTTTGCATGATAGCGTTGATACACTTTCCTCAGAGCTCCACGTCCAAGCCCAACCCCCCAGAAGGCACCACCTGCCCACACAGCGCTCCTGACACACAGCGGGAGCCCCTCATGGCCCTTCGGCTCCCGCGGCGGGACTGGGGGCTCAGGGCACCCAGCCAGCACTGAGGAGAAGCTGTCCCCCGCCTAGGGAACATCAGCCTCTGCCACAGGGCTGGGGACACCCTTCCTGCACAGGATAGCGGAGCGGCAGGGAGAGGCGCGGGGTGTCCTCCGGAAT
>VXBB01001105.1:0-107367 GCA_013399915.1 Illadopsis cleaveri | reverse complement strand
GCAGCGCCCGGCGGTGACGGCGCTTCCCGGGCGACGCCAAGACTTTGGTCTCCGCGTGGGAATCGCGCCCGGCATCACCGCCCGCGCCAGGTGTTCCCGGCGGGCTGAAGGGGCACCGCAGCCCGCCCCATCCCTCGGCTGCAGCCAAAATGTCCTTCTTCAACTTTCGTAAGATCTTCAAGCTGGGCGGCGAGAAGAAGAAGAAACAATACGAGCACGTCAAGAGGGATTTGAACCCGGAGGAGTTCTGGGAAATCATAGGAGAGCTGGGCGATGGTGCTTTCGGTAAAGTGTTCAAGGTAAGGGCGGGCAGCGCGGATCGCTTGTGTTGCTCATAGCTGAGAAATGACTCGGAGCGTTGCTTCTGCCTCCAGCGCTGCCTCGGGCTCCCTGTCTGCCGGCTCCCTCACCTCGGGATTCCTGCTGGCAGCGCCGAGTTCGGGAGAACTTGGCTGGGGCGCTGGGGGGCGACGCGGCCGGGGGCAGAGCGGGGGATCCCGGCGCCTCTTGGCCACGGAGCCTCGTGAAACTAAAGATAGAAAAGATCTATTAGGTCATTGTCCCGCCTTCTGCTCCACCCTACCGCTGCTGGATTGCTCACTTCTCTGTGTTTTGGGTTTTTTTTGGGACTCGTGTACAGCATGGCTCCTAACCTTACAAAGACTGCATTTTCTTGGATCCGAAGTTCATGCCTTTTTTTTTTTTATTTTCCCTGTACGGAAGGAACCCCATGAACAGTAAAACTGGCTTCTGTGCCTCGTGTAGTGTACAGAGCAAGGTAGTTGTCGCCTTAATGGGCATTCTCCCATCTTGTTCCATGTGGAGTTGAATTAAATAGCTCTGTTCTCTTGGCTTTCCCTGTGTGGCGGAATTCCTGTGTTGTATCTCCTAACTTCTCTCCGTTGTTTGCTCTTTAAATCTTTAAGTGTGCTGGTACAAGTAGAGTTTTTAAGGATGCTTATCTAGAATTTATCAAGCCAAGTAGACTACAATGACATAGATTCAACTCTGCTAGTGTTTGACGAGACTTTAGCTTTCAGGCAAATTTTCAGCTACATTGCTTCTTCCAAAAAGGGTGTTAATGCTGCATGTTTGGTTTACGGATAGCATGGAAAAAACATCCTGATGGATAAGCATGAGAGAACTGGGAACTGACATGAATTGAAGCTAAGGAGCAGGTTCTGGAGACTAAAAAAAAATAACGTGGCCTTTACAGTGTTTCTGAGAGCTAATTCGGTCAAGAAACATTTATATTTAGAGTACTGCATTTGAGAGTTTATGAAATCTGGGTACTCATGAAACTTGTTCTATTTTTGGTAGAAATTATTTTAGGTTCTATTGTACTGTGGTGGTATCACCTGTTTGTAAATTTGAGCAAAAGTGCCACAATAAGTTCAGAATGTTAGGTGGGGTCATTTCACCCAAGGAATTTGTGTCAGTGTTCTATATTAAGAGCATCTAGTTTATTTAGATGCTGGTGTAATACACAGTCTAGGTAGTGGTTCTCATGTCATTTTTGAAGATTAGAGTTTTGGGGGGTTTTTTTTTGAAGTGCCTGGGAATGTGTCTGAAGTTGCTCTATCATAAAGCCTGTTCACCACAAAAACATAGCATCTCTAACACTGCTTGCAGAGTATTAAAGTTTTAATTTCTGCTGCATAGTGAAGCTTTGATTCCCATTTTCTGAATGTATGCCTCAGATGTAATACTAAATGTGTTTTCCTCTTTCCCCACGTGCACTTCCCCATCCATCCTCAAACCTCCTCTCACTTCATCTGTAGGCATGTCTGTATTAGCAATAGTAGTTCAGGAAGGTGTCTGAGCAAGGCAGCTGGTAAAATTTGCATTTCAGTGTACTCTGTACACAAACAGGAGAATGTTTTCTACTTGGATGTAATTTTTCACTTTGAGATTTATTTCTGACTGAAATGACAGAGTTCACTGTTGAAATTGATTGCAAATAGAATTACACATGTGGTTACTCTGGTCAAGTTGTTGAAGTTGACCCTTATGAGAATTAACAGGTGTTGTTCCTTGGAAAAAAAAAATCCCGTTTAAAAAAAACAAGTAGGTTACTGCATGTGGTCATCAGCATTCTTTTTGTTTCCATCTAGTTTGGGAAGGAGGCTTACACACAGATACAAACTGTACTTGTGTTCCTGCACCTGAGCATGCTTCCCAAGAAACAGTGTTGAAAGCAGGAAAAGAGTGTTATGTTGTTCTTTCATGGATATACACCTCAAATGAGAAGCTGCAGGAATGGCCATTCAATTCCTTCTCGAATTTTGAATTCAAAACTATAAGCTAGAACAAGCTCTCAAGAATGCTTGAAGACTTTGTCTTTAGGTAATGGAAGTGTGGAGTTGGGGTTTTCATTTTGTGTAATGGATTTTGTTTTATTTGCCAACCCCCCCATCACCCTGGCATCAGTTACATTTGCCAAAAGTACATTTGCCTTTGTTTAAGATCTTAGGATCTGTGTATGACAGCATTTTGGCAGATGTATGTTAAAATGGAATTGCCATATAAATAAGTCTTTGTATACTTTGAATTTCTAAAAAGTAGGTTAAATTTGTTACATGCTATGATTTCCCATAGAGGGGTAATTGGTTTAGTTCTGTAACTGATCTTCTGAACGAAGTGTCAAATATTTAAATAAAAACTCAAAAACAACTCTAAATGATTCTGACAGCACTGGGAAGCCTCACTGATTAAATTATTTACTTTAAAATGCTGTCCTGCGATAATTAATTTTGTGCACAGAAGTCTTAAGGGCATTGAAAACTTGTGATCTATTCCCCTTCTTTGCAATCAAGTACAAGGATCTTGCCTTTTTTTTTAATACTTTAGCCAAATTTCTAGAAGAGCTTATTTCCTTTGAAGCTGTTAGTTGCAGCATTCTAAGGCTTTTTGAGTTCTGACAATTCATACATTTGTATTCAGAGACCTCTAAGTAATGTTTAGAAATACTCTGTTTCAACTGCTGTAGGAAGTCTCTTGTGATCAGAGGAGCTCTATAATTGCAGATTACTGATGGCAAAGGTTTAGAGCCGTGTAGGACTTTTTATTCTGGCCCTTTTCAGGCTCTTCAAAGAGGCCACTTTTAGGCTGTTTTCTTTTTGCTCTTGGCTAATGAATAATGGTGTGGTTTTCTGGCCTTTTACAATTTATAGATTCTTGCAGTACTTCAGTGTCAGGTGATGGCCCTTGAAAAGCATTACGAGTTTCCTGATGATAGAAATTTTTTTCCGTTCTCTTCTATGTGCTTTTCATGTATTATTTAGAATTACTGAATGGACTTCTAGAGTTCTGACAGACACTGGAGATGCATAATAGTAGCACTGGAGGCTGATTTCAACTTTGAAATTTGGCAGTCAGACACAGGAAACCCCTAAAACAAAAGAGGGACAGTTTGGAAGTCTCTTGATTTGATCAGGTTAAGTGCTCTGAAAAAACATGGGCTCTTATTGTAATTATAATCAATTTGCTTTAGAAAGTAGTTACATTATTGTATCATGTTGCTGTATTGTGTATTCTAGTACCCTATTGTGTCAAATCACAATTCTGTGCACATTGTAAACATTGCTTTAAGGGAGATCAGTGTGTTAATGACTTTCATCAGCTTTAAACTTCTTTCTGAATTCCCAGAAGTAAATGGTCAGATGATGTGGAAACAGACCTTTCAAATGCCTGATGTGATCTGTGGCTCTTTCTTGCGACAGATAAACATCATTAATGAAAATGCAGATATCTTCCTCAGTTAACCTTAAATAAAGTCTTGGGCCTATATTTCAGTAAAATTTGCCAGCCTCTTTTGGCAGTAAGAATATGGTACACTCATAGAGGACTTACATGGCAGAAAGGCATTTTCATAGTGTCTAGTTGTCATCTCTGAGCCCTTTACTAGAGGATACTACTCCAAGAAATTAATGTACTTTTGGCCAGGATTATGATTATTATGGGTACCATCTGCACAAGTGTACTAATTTTAAGTCTTCTGTGGGAAGAGATTCTATAGAGGTAAAACATATGTGACACTATACAATATAAGACAGAGTATCTCTATGGTATGTGTATATAGAGATAGTATGTAGTGTATATATATATTTTAATTATTATTAGGGAATCCTTTGGACTTGTGTAGCTTTGAATTTCATTCACACCTCTTTGTTTGGACTGGAATGTTCAGCCCCTTTATAGTATCTCATTCATTACACTAAATCTAAGATGTTGGAAGCACTGTGTATACAAAATTCTCATAGGAGTTCAGAAAATGAAATGAAAACTTCATATGAAGTTACTAGCACAAGTTTTCCAGCTCTGATCAATTAAGTGGTGCTTGGTTAAAAGAAAAGAAATCTGTTTTTTCTTTAAGTTCAGAGAAGAAATTTTGTGCAAGCTGATAACCATAATCATGGTGAACAGCATTACCCAATTGCATTATCTTCTGAAAATTGTAACTACATTAAGTGTTCATATTTACTTCTGTTGGCAGTAGTGGCCAGTACCAGCTCATCTCTCGCTGGTCATAGTGGACTTTTGACAGCAGTGTTCAAGTCCAATGATCCATTTGCTTCATTTAACTTAAGCTTTTGTAAGTGTATTTGAAACCATCTAATCTAAAATAGGACTTACAGGACAGCTTGGTTTTGCCTTTAGGTCTTCTACATCAGGTAGAAACAAATAGAATTTTTAAGTAGTTATTTAATAAGACTGGACCAATTATATCATTTAACGATTATGTGTTCTTAATTCCTTTTAATGTTTAAATATGAACTGACTGCTGCTAGCTGCTTAGAAGTACTTTTTTATGTACCACTAACATAATAATTTATTTTCTAATCCTAGAAAATGCATCAATTAGTCTGACCTATAAACAAATTAAGGACAGAGCAAGGAGAATTTATACTCTCCAATTTCTTTGGTCTTACAGTACATTTTTCTAAATTCCTGCAGTTGGATATTTCAACTTGAAGTTATCCAGATGATAGTAATGTATCATGCTGCTTCGTAGGGTGAATATCATTTACATCTGTAACCTAGGAATCCCAGGAACAGATTTTGACCACTTACTTAATATCTAAGCTTGAAGCACAGATAGGCTTTGTTTTTTGTACTCTTTATCTTTTTACTTATGTGGTGTCATTAGTTCGACTAATTCTTTAGAAGAATCTGGTAGGGCTGTTGAAACTTTGCAGACATTCCTTTATGAATGATATAGTTCCCTGTGGAAGGATGTTACTTGAGTTTGTCTGAAGTTGTACATGTTTGGTACTAGTTGGAATATAAATTAATGTTTGAAACTTTCCAGTCAAACACACAAGTTTCATGTGTGACTGCCATAAGCCCAGACCTGGAACGAAATAGTAGGTAAAAATCTTCTAAATTGAAGTTCAATACAGAAGAATGAATCGGTGGTGCAGAACTCTTGGCAATTTTGATTGAAGTTGTTTGCTATACCAAATATGTTTTCTTCTAATATATTTTAATTCATAATTGACTGTGTAAGTTGACCTCTCATTAAACTGGAGCAGTAAAATGGTGCAGTTGCCCTCAGGAGATCTGAATTAATCATATTCTCTTAAGTGCTGTGTTGCTTTGTTTAGCCATTGAGGCATTAGTAGATAGAGAGATATGAGAGTTGATTTGCTCTCAAGAGAGTAATGTATAAGGTGCCAATATGACATTTTAAATAGTTAGTCTAAGTAAAATAGAACTCAAACTTTACTTAAAGCTTGCTATGAACGCTGATCTCTGTAAAAGTAGCCTGAGTATGGTAGGGCTGCTGTGAATGATGAAAAAAGATGGATGACAGTTCATAGAAGGCAAACGATTGTCATCTTGCTGATGACTTGCCCTACAATGTTATCTTTATTTTCACACCGTTGCAGTTTTAGCCTGATTAGAAGATTCCAGATAAGGAAAAGGCAGTATTGCTGTTTTAAACTCTGTGAAATCTGCCGAGGGGAAAGCTTTACAGAGCTCTTTACACCTATTGTCACTCCAGCTAAGTTTTCTAAAGGAGATGGTAGTGTAAGAAAGTCATCTGTAGATTGTAGACTGAGATAACTTTTTTGACTGAAATGGCTACTTGTTACTTATTTTTCCTTTTTGTCTGTAGCGAGGAAATATTGGAAAGTAACATAGCACGTGTCTCTCATTTTTGGACATATTTGCATCACTTGGCTTGAAATCAGCATCACAATACTTAACTTATGAGTAATGTATTGTCTGTCTGTTGCATTTGGAACTAAAACTGCAGCCAAGTTTGTGGAGGATAATTATAGAATGCTTATGATCAGTTCTTGGTAAGGCAGTCATCTTTTCCAAGGTGTGAGCATAGTAAAGTAAACTGTTTAAAACTCTAAGTAAATAGGAAATAATTATTTAATTTAATTCATGTTTATTAAGTTCCCTTTTGTTGTTTTGTTTTTTTTTTTTCATGTCATCTGATGTATCATATTTCTTAGCTAACTGTTTGTGTAACTGTTTGGCTTGTGTTTTCTTGTCCGAAAAGTAAAACCTCAGATTTCAGGCATAAGCTAAATGTGACTGTTTCAAGTCAGATTGTGGAATGAAGACTCTAAGCTATTCTGACTTGGTCAAATAATTATTCTCTCTTAAGTCACATGCAGTCCATTTAAATAAATAATTCTGCTATGGGTTTTGGGGGGGGATTTATTGGTTTTTGTGGTTTGTTAATGATTTTGTAGACAATATGGTTAAACCTTTAATGCTTGGCAGGGTCCTATAGAAATACAATCCTCCAAGTAGTCATGTGTGCCGGTGTTGCAGAGCAATAGTTGAAAAGTTTCTTTTGGTAATGACTCAAATTCCAGTTTTGACCACCCTGTAAACAATACATTAGAAATATTTTGTTGGACTTGTGTTTGCAAATATCCCAATCTCCAGTTTGGGATTTCTTTTTATTTCTTTGTTTTGTCATTGTTTAAAGTGAATGTACTTACGAATTCCATGTTTCATGGGCCATGACCCACATTTTGATAATCTCCTAAGATTGTAAACATCATTTTCCTTCAATGACAGTTGCGTCTGTGTTCAAGAGGAGTCTGTAATTAAACTCACTGATTTGAGATTTTAAATACATTCCTTGAGACCCTGGTGACTGGTGTGTCATTTATAAATACTTTTTCAGCCTTTGCTTCTTTGTGCTTCCCCAATAACCTTTAATTATATTCAGATTATACACAGAGTTGACAAATTCATAGTGTCTCACCTCTTTTGCCTATTGTCTTATTTTACAGTAGCTGCCAAATTACTCAACTACAATGCTTGTGCTATCTTTTCTTTTGATACTGTTTGGATTGTTCCAGTTTAGTGATGGAAAAGCCGTGAAATTTGCAGTTAGAAAACAAAGGAGACTCAATTAATAGCACAGGAAGCAGATTGATTTAATAGCATAGCAAAAAAATGTGATGTTTTACAATTTTCCTCCTAAACCATATGAAATACCCCCCTGTTTAATATTTAATGACTTTATAACATGATTACAGTATGGAATGCTTGACAGAAATTTAAGTCTCAGCTATATCTCAAATATGTCATGTGGAAACACATTTTCTCCACTCGCAAATGGGAAGGAATTTTTTAGAGAGAAAGAAGACCCAGTACGTGTGGAATGTGTTTGAAGGATGTCAGGCAATAAAAATTGTCCAAGTAATATTCAATAAAAGCTAGTAGGCTACCTCAAACCACTTTGTAATGGTATTCATGCTTCAACAGAAAATGAAGGCTTGACTGGAAATGTTAATTTTCCACTGGCATTTCAGATTTTCTGTTGAATATGCTCTACCTTCATGACACAAACCAACTGAAGTATATGCAGTAGAAGATTTACTGCAAAAAAAGAGCAAAAAGAAATTGCCATAAAACGGTAATGTAAGATTCTTTAAATATTTAATTCACCTGCTTAAACTATCATACTTGCTTTTAGGAGGATACGGTGTTTCTTGAAGGAATTCTCAATGTAAAAACGAGCAAGTTACAATATTAAAGTTAGAGATTTACCTTTTTTTTAAAAAAAAAAACTATTATGGTTTAGGACTGGATTTTTCAGTATTTTGTGATATGGAATTGCATGTGTGTATATAGAGAGGTTAATGTAAGGCGGCTAAGCATGAATGGTGATTTGGAGGCTAAGAGTGAGACACAAAGTATTTCCTCTCTACCTTGCATGTTTATATTTTTCAGCCATTTTCTAGTTAGGTGATTGCCTATAGCCTAGAGCAAGAAATTGCTCAAACCTACATTCATGCTTGAGTCAAGTTCCACACAAAATGTAGCTTTAAGAATATTCTGACTACCTGAGGCATGGTATTCTATGATATGATTTTCAAATTTTAGTTAATTTTCTGTGGAGAAGAACATGAAGTGAAAAAGTAAGACCATAATTTATTGATTAGTGTTTAAAATTTGCTAAATCTCGTTACTACAGAGGACTGTTGCCTTCAAGTGTCTAGCCTGAAAATTTGTCTGTTGTTTCAGAAAATTTGAAAATGAAGGATCCCATCATGAATAAATTAACTTTATTATTTTCAGGAAGAATTTTTCTGAAGTTGCAATAATACAGTTATTCAAAGTGAGTGGGTGAACAGAAAGTTTTTTGTGGGGGAACCATTACCCCAGAACTGAAGTTGTGCTTAAATCACAACTGGTTTACTTGGAATGGAAGCAGTGGTGGATCCCCATCCTAAGGCAGAATTGGGTTTTAATCCATCTAATTTGGTAATGAGTTGGGACAATACTGACCCTTTGCTTTTTTCATATCTCTTTGAATGGCATTTTAGAGCTGAGGCTTCCTTGTTTAAGGAGGTCTTTAAGGAACTGGGTTTTGTCTGTAGAAATGTTTAGTCATAGCTGTGATTCAGAAAGTCTTCTGAGGAAAGTTACTGTAACTTTGTCAATGATAATGTAATAACTTATCATGACTTCAAAAACAAAGATTTTCTCTAACATATCTAGATTGTGCATTATAGAAGAAAACTTTTCAGTTGTATTTCTAAACAGTATTTTGTCAGGAAAAGAGTTAATGCCTTTGTAATCAAAAGGCAGTGAAACTTTAATGGAGAAATGTTGAGTGCCTCAGCAAAAATTAAAATGTTGCAGCTAACTTTCATCTCCTCCACAACCATTGTCTCAATCAGGATTTATTCAATTCATGTTCTGCCTTTTTTTATTTTGTAAAGTTCAGTCATATTCCTGCCCCACCTTCCGCTTTTCCTGTTTGAACTGAAGCTCAACCTTTTAGTCTGCTTATTATAAGACAACTGCTTGACCCTTTAATAATTTTGATTGTCCTTCTCATTCTCTTACTTGCTTAACTTCTGTGCCACAAGACTTTCAGTTCACCATTCAGGCAAACAGTTCTGGTTTTTATTGCTGGATAGTAAGGATCAGAAGCTCAGGTCTGTGCAGCTACAGCACCCTGTGAGCTGTGATCATCGTGGAGAAATATAGTCAGAATAGTTTGAACAGGAATTATCCCCAAAACAAACTCAGATCATCCCAGTAATGTGGAGAAATGGATACTCTCTGAGTTAAGCCAAGCTTTTTTTACTCTTCCAGTCTTTCCATCTAGCTTTTGCTGTTAATGCAGATGTACTAACCAAGTTTAAAAGTAACCTGTCTGCCATTTTTCATCTCTCTGGGAAGGAAAGCGTGAAAGCTTAAAAATCACCATTTAAACAATACTGACAAGTGTTTCCTATTTACAGGGATAGCTGGAGTACCTGACAATGTCTCCTCTGCTCTTGGCTGTAGCAGGAATTTCAAACTGTCTCTTGGCAGCAAATATAGGTGTTCAGGCCAGCTTAAGAGCACAGTCAGCTGGTTGTTGATTTTGCATGTTGCATTTGAATAAAAACAAACAAAAAGCCCACACACTGGCCTTAGCACTTACAAGTGAAATATAAAAAGGAGCTCATGTACAGACTTGTTTCCTCTACTGTTTGTGGTGTCTGTTTCAGTGTTTATTGATGCTATTGTCAATTTATGGCCTTTAGTGGCCCAACATCACTTTTAGCCAGTGATGAGAAGATTATTCTGAATCCCTGAAAAGCACTAAAACAGTGTGGAACTGCGATATTTATATTTACTAAGTGAAACAGTCAACAGCACATTGCTGTCCACAGTCTTGCATTTTTTAAGTACAGGAGTGACACTGAAATGATGACAGGGTCTTACCATGGCTCTTTTCCACAGCAGTTTCTGGCGGTGCAGGTCGATGCAGGAGGGTTCTGGCGGTGCATTGTCCTTCCCACATCCTTCCTTGTGACAGGCCTGGTGCTTGCCAACCCCGTGTTGATCTGGTTCAAGGAACTAAGCCACGCAAAAGCTGATTGTCCATGTAATCTTCTTGGCTGCCCAGACCAGCTCACGAGAGGGCCAGACAAGTGAGGCTGCTAATGCAAGGGGAAATTGACAGGACAGTGTCAGCCTTGGCTTCAGTAGCTGTAAAAGGGTGGCATATTAATATTCTGGAGTTGTTAAGGTACGTCAGATGAATGCTTTTTGTCAGGACAAAATAAAGAATAGACTTGTTTCTATTGTAGGAACCTTTTGCTGTTAGCAACTATGAATAAAAAGGTACTTGTGGGAAATGCTGGTGATGTTTATATCAGCGAGTTTATAAGTTTACATAAGCTGCCCCTTAGCACCACTGATATCCATGCTAGATGCATTTTGTTATGTAGGCATGTCTTTAGCTGCAAATTAATTATAAGCCTATGATCCCAGTTTTGGTTGAGGTGGTGATTCTTTTTTCTACTTTAGGTGTGCTCAATGACTGCTAGAAAAGACTGAAAATTTTATTAGCCTTCTTATTTGGCACTAAAACTTACCTCTTATGAGGACGGTACAGAAGCTGAATTAAATTTCAGAGTGAGTAGGGTGTTTGAAAGCAAGAAGTAGCTTTGATAACTTTTCAAAGGGAATGGAATTCTTCATTCCCTCTCACTGTGCAAATATACAACAAAAGATAGTCCTCTGCTTCAAAAAGCTTTCAGCCTAATAATAAATTAAAAAAATAAACATGAGAGAGAGAAGGAGAGGAAGAATAAAGAAATGAGATGGTTTTCCCTTAACAAGACCTCCTCCTAAGGGCCGTTCAACATCACTTCTTGGGGACAGGGACAAAATTAAGCTTCCATAATTCCATGGAAAGTAAAATTGCCACACTGTTACGAGGCAAGAACAGTACTTCCTCCTGAACATCTTGTGTGCTTAACTGTTTAATGTTACTGTGACTCTCGACAGTTCTGTCAGAGGAAGAACAGTGTTCCAACATTACATGAAAACCGTATATTGATAAAAGTTTGTTAGCTGTAAATATCTGAGTAAAACAGTAGGTTTTCCTTTGCATATTTTTTGCATTGAGCTTTTCAAAGACTTGAAGGATTTTGTCTTGATTTATCTGGATTTTTAAAAATTAATTTTATCAAGTAATGCAATTATTCCCATGGCCATTTGTGTTTATCAGTAGCATTCTAGGTAAATTCTGAACAAATTACACTAATCAGTAAAATGTCAAACAGCAAGTGCATAAAACATGAGAAGTTGTAAAATATCATCAGCAGCATGCTTCTAAATTAAAATTTCCTTTGAAATCTGCTGATAAGTAATAGGATTTGCATTCATGTAGTTTTTCAGAGTAGTGAATTTTCATAATTGGTTCATTGTTTAAATTCAACAATTAAAAACCCCCAACAAACCAAACAGCTAATCTTAAAGGGAGCATCAGAAAGCAGCATATTCCACTACTGTGTTGAATGTGAATGAAGTTCATTTACAGAACCCAGGATGCTATTTTTGTGGTACTTGAATAGCCAGTTGTCAAGGAACACCAAATGTTTATTGAGAAGGCTCTTTCTCATCTCTTGAGATATTGTACTTGCAGCATAAAGGAAGCCAGCTCATCTGAACTGTGTGAGGCACCTTTTGAAATTTCATTTGAGATGCTTGTGAGATGCTGTGTAACTTTAGGGTCAGGATTTACAACACAAGAGAAACTACTAGCAAGTCACAGACTGTACAAGCGTTAAATAGCATATACCAGCAGAGTGAATTTTTTAATTAATAAAGTTTATTATGGTAGGACTGACTTGAAAATAACTTGTTTACATTACAGAGTGCTGAATGACACAGGCTTAACTGTTGATTTCTTTGTTGTTGTTGCTGTCTTTGCAGTTGCTTTCTGTTAGATTGCCTTAGAGATGTGTATGTAAGGAGCCAATGACTCCCTTCTAGAATTCTAAATTTTATTTAAAAAAATTATTACCATAAATAGAATATGAATTAATTTCTGTAACAATTTTACTTAAAAGTGAGGGATAATGATGTACAGCTTTTTTTAGTTAAAACTTTATAAAGCTACTCTGCTTCTTTCTTTTACTGCTTCCAAAATAGAGGAAGTTTCATTTTAACAGACTGGAGTATGCATGAAGCAACCAAATATATGCTTTGATAGTTTTGCAAGAGCTGTTGCCAGTTTCAGTGTGGTATTCCTGTATTGTCTCATTTCCTTTCCCTCTGCTACAAGTGTATCTCTTTGTGAAACACTGAATCTTAAACTGCCTATATAGTTTATACTTTTTCCTTTAAACATATGAAGTATTCTGTATTGTTCATTTTAGGATGGCAAAGAATGAAAAGGGGTGATGATGCTTCATTCATCTTGTTTAATTGATTCTTTCCCCTCTGGCTGTTTAGCTGTGCTAATTGTGAAATTTGAATATGGCTCACATTGCAGTATCAAATTATACAGAACCCTTTCTCAAATTTGCCATGTATTTGAGCTAGTAAGATGTTTACACTTTAAAGGACAGTTAAGTTACATCTGTTATAGGTCATCATCTTCTGCAATAAATACATAAAATAAATTGTCTTAGTGCAGGTCTTTTAATGCCTTCCTTCTGCTCGATGAAATGTAGAGTTTTTAATAATATTCTTTACTTTTTTGACAGCAAGTTTTTAAATTTAATGACTATGCCACATTGCATTTCTTTGACTATGTAGTTTCCCTAGTAACATGTCAGAAGGCCTTTGTTGAAGGGTTCTTAAAGCCCCAAGAAGTTGTCATCTTTCTTTCTTTATTATTTTGTTGACTTGTTGATATCCAGTTAGGAAGGACAGAATTTTCCATGCTTGAGTCAGATGCACTGCTTTTTTCTTGTTTTGTCATAATGAATGGCTGTGCTGGGTCAGCAAACAGCTGTGGCCATCTTGCATCTGATCTGGCTAAAAAGCTCTGGGCAAAGCAGATCCCAGTTTTGTTTTGTAACTTCACTCACAGGAATTGTGGGTTGACTGAGCCACTCTATTAAAAAAAAAAAAAAGACAAAAAAGAAAAAAAGGAGTATAATAGATCTATACTTGTGCATCTGTGGATGCACACTAGTCTGCAAAGTGTGAGTAAACAAAATGACTTGGTGCTACCTGAACCCAAAGGACTCAGTGGTGTCTCTCTCTGTAGAATTGAGCTTTTACAGCTCCAAATGTCTCCTTGGGAAAAGGGGTTAGCAGGAGTAACGCTGGCTCTGAGCTCCAGTGAACTAAAGCTCCTTACCAGATGTTAAGTGATTAACAAGATTATAACAAAAACTTTCCAGGTGAAGGACTTGGAGGTTTTTAAATCCTGTGTTCAGACAAATCATAAAATTATCAAAAGCAAATCATAAAATTCTCAAGCTGGCAGTGGGATAATTTTCTGATAAAACAACATTCTGTACACAGCTTCAGCTCTGACTTGTTGTTTGTCTTAATTCTACTGAACAGCTTAAGTTAGTAATTGTGGTTTGATTAAAAAATATTTCTTGATAACATTGTTTCTTGGAAGCACTCCTAATTATGTCATTTGAAATAAAGGCGTGTTTATCATTGGAATAGGCTGAATTTTAAGTTGTAGTCACTAAAATAAATAGGTAACCATTAAGCATTATGTTATTTTTTTTTCCTAATGACACAAAACCAAATAAATAACTGTAGGATGTTTGTAATCCAAGATGAACATCCACTGTGTTACTGTCTTCCTGGGAGGTTTTAAGTTAGTTTGGGTCTGACATTTCTGCTGGATAAAACTGAGAACCTCTGCCAGCAACTGTTAGTGTCCTCTGCAGGGGAAAGATACTAGCAAAGCAGCTTAGCACTGTGGGGATAAATCTCAATTTGTCACACCTCCCCCTTCTCAAGTTTAGGAGTTGATTGTAATGCAGTATTGTGTGTTTTAATGCTGCTTTAGCAAGTAGGGTGTACAGTCACTGTAACTGAATTTAGGGAAAAAATACCACTCCTTTGCACATACACCTCTGATACCACCTAATGCTTTAGTTACAAATGTTTTCCCAATACTATCAGCTGGTTTTCCCTGTTGTTTTTATGAAAGCCATCATACAACAAGAGATGGGAAAATAAGATGTGTTATTATAGAACAGCATAGCTGTTTTCTTCTTGCCAGTATTTAGCAATTTTTTTCTTGTTATTTACTGTGTTTTAAATATATTTGCTTAAATAAGGATTATGCTGAAATCTGATATCTTCTCCTCTGTGAAGTTTACTCTGAAGGATTGTTTCAGTTATTTTGCATATATTTGCCAGTTCAGCTCATGTACTTTTTAAAGATGAATATAAGTATTCCTTCTAATTTCAGTGGCACAAAGCATGTGCAGTCAGGATGGGAACTCTGCTTAGCTAGTACACAAAATACCACAGAATTAATGAGAATACTTAGCGGGAAACATGAGGTTAAACATGAAAATTATATTTCATACCACTCCCAAAAATAACTTGTGGAATCCTCAGAAACCAACTGTGGAGGAAGCAGAAGAACCACAGTAAGTACGAAGTACAAGGATAGTGTTAAAAGAGTGAAGTTGTCATGGCAACAGCTCCAAACGAGCAGAGCCACAAAGGCAGCACCAGACCACAGGATCATAAAGATGCTGCAGCAGTCGGGGTTGAACCCTGGCCTCCCCTTTAGTTGGAATAGCATTTGCTTGTAGGAAATAGAGGCACTTTTATCTGTATTTCTATTTCAGTTTTTTTTTTCTTCCTCCCCTGGCATTAAACAGGGAAACTGAATTTAATGAACTTCTTTTTAAGTAGAAGAAACTGTATAGTAGGGTAGCTGTGATACGTTGTGCAGGCTGGGAAAATGTTTGGCTGATCAGCTGTAGTTCAAGGGTGTATCATCTTCTTTGGGAGATACTGTCCTTTCATTATCTTTTGAATAGATCTTCTGTAACCATAATTTCAACAAGTTTCAGCAGGTATAACTGAAGTTAGCTGGTTTTTAATTCCTTTGTTCAACCATATCTATAATTTAACAAAAATTTGAAATTATCTCCTTTTTAAAAATTTATTACTACTGTGTTTTCAAACATAGTGCTGTGAACATTCTTGCAAAAAACAACTTTGAAATGACTGACTCATCTTAATTTCCAGAAATCTGTGGAGGTTCCTGTCCTCTTTATTGACTGAACTTGTGATTTATTGTTAAAATTGTGGTTTAATATTGCAAGAGTAGCAATTTGCTCCTGAATTCAAACTGATACTTTTAATTACATTTTTTAATATTTAGTGTTAGGATTAATGATTCCTTTTGTCTGACTAAGGTGGAGTTCTTTTCCAAAATTCATTGATAAAGAACACCTTTCCGTCTTTTTGAAAAGCGGTTTCAACACTTCATACTGGTCAATCATGCAAGATTTTTTTTAGTTTCAAAATATACAGGACAATTTTAAATAGGGTATAGGAAACTTAGAAAAAACAAAAGTCCACTGTAGTTGTTTCAGTAGGCCACACTACTACTTATATTTGTATTTGATAGAGCTGCTAAAATTTAAAATGGGCAATTTTTTTTTCCTTAATTCATATGTTCTAAGAAAGATTGAAATCCCTGCTTTGTGGTAGCTCAGAGAAACAGCTCCTGGCTATGTGTTGTACAAAGCGAGCTTTTCAGTACTGATTACCCAGGCACTGTCAGAAAATTTATATGGAGCTAGATGTGACAATCTCAATTTTACACAAAAGTGGAACTTTTTTATGTGGGAAAAACATTTTTTGCTGAACAGGGATGTGTGTATTTTTCCCCTTTTGACAACTTTGATGATCCATGATTATGACTATACAGTTTTGTTGAATGAGTCAGAATGGAGAAGCTTCTTAATTGATTTGTTTTGCTGCCTGCAAAACATGCAGTGTGGTTATATAACATCTCACAAGAGATCAGGCATCAGGAGGAAAGGTGATGAACAATTTTTTATCTGGTATCTCAGCTTCGTTCCTGGCTGGTTGAACAAGAATTGAAGGATGTACTTAACTTTTTTCAGTTGTAAATATTGGTTTAATTTTTAAAGCTGCATTGCAGAGGAGATGCACAGTTGGGAAGGAATTGTTTGCTGGCAATAGGAAACTGAAACAGCTCCTCACAAGCAAGGCTGAAACTTCATATTGGTCATCAGAAGATGAAAGGCTATGTGTTATCTCTGAGCTGTAATCCTATTACTCTGGAGCAGTAGCTCTGCTCTCTCTGCTGTCCAGGGCTGGGAATATGCAACTTCTTGGCCTACTGCCCAGATAGGAAACTGCCTTTTAATATTCTGCTGTCAGTCTCTTCACAATGCTTCTGCCTCTAGAACTTACATTTAGTTATATGATACCATGCAAAAATCCAGCATTGTTAGGGAGGAGTCACTAATTTCACGTACTGGTAGGCCCTGCTTTTGTCTGGAATGGTTATTCTTCTTTCTTGAGATGTTTTCAGATTTCTGCAATGCTTTTGTGCATTAGATGTACATTGCCATTCTAGTGTAAGGGATGTAGCTTCAGATAAATTCGTTTGCAAGTTGTAATTTTTAAGATGATTTATTCTATGCAAGCCTGGAATCCATCTCTATCAAAGTATTTACCTTAGAATTAAGTGTGTTTTTCTCTGCATTGACAGCTGACAAGACTATGCCATCCATTACAAGAACCATGCTGTAACGTACAGCTGGTTATTTCCTTGTGCATTCTCTCTCCTTAAGTTAAAATATTTGCTGTAGTAACCTTCAATGCATAATACAAATAGGAGTCTTACTGAAAGGTTTGCCGTATTTGTGTGTTGTTGCATGTAACTGTCAGTAATACCCATGTCATCTTGCATTACTCAGATCTTGAGGGAATGAGTTATTCCAATTTGGTTTTCATCTATTATGTATGTATCTTTTGAAAAGATCAAATTTTGTTAATGAATCCTTCTAGCCCTTTCTTCCTTGTCTACACATAACCATTGAAAATGCCAGTTTGGATTTCTTAGCATAAGACTGAGGTTTAAGTCACTTAATCACAGACGCAGAAACAAATGTATTTAAGCAGAGCATTTGGAATAAATTGAATTAGTAGTTAAGAGCTAAAATACAGGAAGAAACTGCTGGGCTCAGAAGTTCTGGTCTTTCAAAATATGTACTGTAACATAAATGGCAGGTTGACTTTAAGTGTTGGTGTACCCAAATGCAGAATTTCCATGTGCAAATCAAGACTGCGTCTACATAATCATTTTTGCTCTGTCTCTGACCTTTGGAGAACGTTTTGTGGAAAAAGAAAGACCTCAGCCAAAGTTTAGAAAAAACAAACATGCCCACACAAAGTTGCAAGTGCTTTTTGTTCCTCCTAATCCAAAGAGGGTTTTTTTCACTGTACAGTACAGTGATTCATAAACCTTGTGCATGAACAGTAAAATCCTTTCCTACACAGTTCAAAAGAACACGTTACTTACAGTAAGTCAAATAGAGGGGTATTTTTTATAGAGTGCATTGTGGAGTGGAGATGACTAATGCCTTATTCAAAAAAAAACTTTAAAAGACATAATTTTTTTCAGGTGTAATTTGATGTACACTTAAAATGTTTCATCAGTCCTCAGAAATACCCAGTGGAAATCTGCTAATTCTAAAGCTTTTTTCTTTTAAGAGCTAGAAAAAAAGTCTGGATCTAGACCTAAAAAATTTTACTATTTTAAGTCACAACAAAGGCAAACATTTATTTTGTTTATAATTGTTAAGATACTCATAAAGATAACCACACTGTCTCTATAATAATTTGTGGTTTGTAATGAGGTGTTTTAATAGAGCTGCCACAAGGAAGAAATCGTAGAAGCTTACCTAGAGCAGATTTCTAGTCACTCAAAGCAAAAGGATCTGGGAAAAATCGAAATACAAAGTGTTCTGTCAGTAGAAAAAAACAATATTTGCTGTAAATGCAGCAAACTCCTGAGCATGTAATCATTCACACTAACTTAGCAATGCCTTTCTTGCTCAAAGGTGAAACTGAAGCTGGAAGCAGTAACATCTGTTACCTGATGTAGATGGTTTTATTTAAACAAAATATTATTGCCATTATATAGTTTGTAGGTAAATTAATGTAAAAGTTAATTTCAGCTTTTTTTTTTTCCTAAGTATCCATTAGGGTGCAGTGAAGAGTGTGTGGCCATGAATGCTTCAAAGAAGTACATCTGCAGTTAAAATTTGAGTTCTTTAGAAAAGTGCTTTAAAACCCATTTTTCTGCACATGTAAAGCTACCAAGTCTAATTCTGTTGTAGTCAGACATCTGTTTCACTTTTTGTGTTTCATTTACAGTGCAGCTGTAGGATAGGAAGGTTGGTCTTTCATTCTTGCTACAAAGCATGAAACCAAAACAAATGTTGTTTGCGTTACTAAGCAGACCTTTTCCTTTTTATTATTAGAACGTGTGATGGAAAACTTCTCAGTAGTTGGTTTTCAAATCATGTTAGACAGATTCCTTATCTTTGTTGTTAAACATGGGAGGGCAAATATTGAGGTTAGGAAGATTTGGTTGGTTTTTGTTTTGGAAAGAATATTGAGATAAAAAGAAATGTAATGGAAAACCTTTACCCTCAACATGAGATGAATCAGCTGGGACTGTGCTTTACAAGTGTTTTGCTGTTACTGCTGTTTTACTGAATGTTAATATAAATGTTTATCTTCAAATATTTTATTATCTTTTGCCACATTGAGAGAATTATTTATAGCTGTGCAAGTAATAATATTTAGACCTTCAGAATTATTCTTAAGAATTCTTACTTGCTGTCTGATACCAGCTTTTGTCTGATACTGGTATAAAGTTATTAGGTGACAAAGTTCAGGTTTTGGGATTTTTTTTTTTTTTTGTGTCCTGTCCTGGGATCATCCTAAATAGATTTGGAGCCCTGCACAATCCACACCAGCAGAGACAGGATGAACCACCGTGTGATGCTTCACATCAGAAGTTGGAATTCCCCTTGTAGGCCCTTGTCTCTTGCTGCCTTGGGGAGAGCCTGTGTCCCTCCTTGCCATTTAATTTCATTTGAATGTCAAAAACTCAGTGGAGTAAATGCAGGACTTTGCTTCATGGTCTTCACATATAATGGGTGAAGTAGACTTCAGTCCTGCAGTTCCTTTATTCAGAGGTAACCACTGGAAATGTCACTACTTAACAAAATAGTGTTTTTATGGTGGCTTGAGAAAAATACACTTTCTTGTTTAAAGCTTGCTGCAGCTTGGAATTAAACATTCCTTCAAACATAACTTCCAAGAGAATTGTTAGAGAGTGTATACATTTTTTGTGATTAGGTTTCAGTAGTGTTCTGTTAATAAGTAGTATTTCCTGGTTTCTGAAATGTTTTGCTATTGAAATAAGTCACCTGACTTATCTGTAATTTCTTATGTTTGAAAAAAGCCAAAAAATATTTAAATGCACAGCAGAAATGCCTTTTCTTTTCCTTGTTTTCCCTTTGCTTGTTTCACTTGTCCTGTAGCTGTCCATATCACTGCAGCAGCAGCAGGTCCCTGGTGTGCTGGTCAGTAGTGAAGCAGAGGCCGGCAGCATTTGCAGTGCCCCACCTTCCAGGAGTCCCATCCCTGAGAGTCCTCCCAGGCTGCTGGAGCAAAGGGAGCAAAGTGCCCAGAAAAACTAATGATGGCTTGGCAGCTCTTTAGGCTGGGAGAGCCTGCATACAGCTCCTGGCTGAAGAGGAGCAACCTGCTTGTTCCTGGGGGAGGATCTGGTTCTCTGCATGGCTTTGGGAACAGCGGTGCTGCCACAACGTGTTTGGGATCAGAAGGGCAGAAACAGGGTCGAGGCGTACTCTCAGAGGTGTGCTCTCTGGTGCTTGTTAATAGATGGTGTTTGAGGAGCAGCACAAAACTTCCTCTTAGTAAGGCAGCAGTTATCCTGAGCTGTTGATGATGGTTTAAAGAATGTGATGAGAATTAAGTATTTTTACATTCTTTTCTTTCATTGTTTCTCGGCCTTGAGAAAAGTTATTAAACCCTTTTTCTACTATATTTTATCTCCTCTTTAATATGCAGTTGTTCTCTTCTTGTAGAGGAGGAAACTAGAGGCAGGAAAATTGTACAGAAGCATCAAGAGAGTTGCTATATTTGTGGGATTTTTTTTGCTGGTGCCAGTTTTCTGGTGAAATTCATGTATATGTTTATTGTTTCTTTTCTTTTACAGGCTCAAAACAAAGAAACCAAAGTTCTGGCTGCTGCAAAGGTGATAGATACTAAATCAGAAGAAGAACTTGAAGATTACATGGTAGAGATTGATATTTTAGCATCCTGTGATCATCCTAATATTGTCAAGCTCCTAGATGCTTTCTACTATGAAAACAATCTGTGGGTAGGTATTTTTCCTTGTCTAAATGTTTTTTCTTATTTCAAAAGGTTATTGAAATCACACTTTTTTCTTTATCAAAATATTATTTGTCAGATTTCATTTGGGTTATTACTATTGGGATAACTCTTCAGTTTTAAAACTAATTTGTAAATTGTGAGTATGACTTAGAAAATTGTGAGTGCAGAATTGTGCTACCCTGAGTCATTTGGTCAGGGGTTTGAATCTAAAATGTGGAAATTAGCAGTTCATTTTGTGTATTGAGAGAGTTCTCAGCTGGTGCTTATTTATAACAGCGGGACTCAGATTTCAATTACATTAGCACGATTGAAAGTGAGATTAAGAATCTACACCTGAAAAATAAATAATGTGCTGAAAAGGTCAGCCTGTGAAGTACATACTTTAGATGCCAGCAAGTTTATTGGCACTCCCAGGAAGGACAGTTTACCAGGACTTGAACCATAATTAATTTACTTAAACCCTGGGTATTTGTACCTTGACGTGACGTGGGACTGCCCGTCCCTGCTGTGCTACATCCTGGGTATTTGCTTGGACAGCTTTAGCTGTGACAAAACACTTTGTACTTTGAGGTAATCCAGTGCAATATGTATAGGTGATTTTGCAGTGGTACAAAGAATACATGGGTTGGGGTTTTAAAAAAGAATTTATACTTCAAAAAGATACCTGAAACAAGTAAAAGATGATTTCCTGGGAGTCTTACAAATAAGCTTTATCCTTTGAGCAAATGGTGGAGGTGTAATACCATATTTCCTGATGAACGTGTGTTTTGCCAAGCTCAAAACTTGGGGATCTCAGTGCAGAGTAAAATATTATATAAAACAGTGGAATAGTGAAAAAATTTCTATGCATAAAGGTCAGCTTGAAATCAAGTAGGCATAGAGGCACAATATGAAACTTGAGTGGGTAGGCTTCACTGGCAGAATAAAGATAGAAGTAAACACTTTGAAAATAAAATTGGAGCTACATAGTTACAGTGAAATGCAGAGGTTTGAAAGCCACAAGGATGATGTGGTAGATAAACAGAATTTAGTGGGGGCAAAAAACAGAAGAATGACAGTTGGACATTAAATACACTTTTCCAAGATTAGAAATGTGATTTCTCTAGCAAATAGACCTTTGTCAGACCAAACTACAAATTTTAGAGAAATAAATTCTTTATGTACAATTTCCCACACTTACCTACTTGGCACACAGAAGCATGTAAATGAGATAATGTTTACAAAGAATTGCATTGTATAATATGTTGATTGGTACCATTGTTGTGGGGATTAATTGCAATAATAATTTGAAGAATATGTGACATAAGTGTTATCGTACAAGGTAAATGTTGAGGTTTCCTCTTTTATGGGCAATTATACACTGATTTTAAAATTACTCTACAGAAAAATAATAAGAAACTAATTCGAAGCATATTGACTGTTGAGATTCTGACAAGAAATACTTCTTAGCTCTCAGACAGAAGATATAATTTATAATATTTAAAGTTCAAATTGAAGAAAAAACAACACATAAGGAAGAGTGGAGTATCAGTCTTGGATGAGGTTTCCTCTTTCCTGCTCTCCTCATTCTTTTTGTGTCCCCTCTTTCTCCTTTGTATATATTCTTTCTGATCTTCACAGCAGCATAGTTTGTGCTCAGAAATAATTGCAGTATATTTTTGTTCCAAATGGACGCTCAGAAGTGGGGATGGACTTGTTCTGCTATTATTACATTCTGGGATAAAGGCCTTGAAGTATTGTAGGCATGAAGGAAAATGACTATAAACATTTGAATTTTGCAATTTTCTGTAGCTTTTAGGAGTATTTTTCTGTATTTTTGTCTCATCTGAAACAATATAGGAGATAGCATCAGCAACTGGAAAATCATTTAGCTCTTGGAATTTTCAGTCAGGGAGATTACAGTATAGAGCTTAATAACTGAGAAATGAGTTTGCAGGGATTATGTAAATCACATTACAAGGAGTTAGTTTAAGATGACTGTGTCATTATGTTTTATAAGTTTTATTATGCTATTTTATAGTTGGATTAAAACTTGTCTGAGGGTCTTGAGGCATTTTTCAACTAATTTGCTTGAGCAGCACAGCCCTCCTTTTAGCTGGGTAACAATACCAGTATTTTGCAGGTTAGTAAAATAATTTGTTTAGGCCAAATAGTCTGAAACTCTGTTCTCCCAATAATGCCCCCTTAATCAATGATTCAGTTCAGTGGAACTATCTAATTTGTAATTTCTGTATTTTTTTATTTGTTTATATACAGATCCTGATTGAATTTTGTGCAGGAGGAGCAGTAGATGCAGTAATGCTGGGTAAATAAGTTGTTTCAACTAATAATCCTAATACCTTAAAATGATAATATATTGTTTCATATGTATATTGTTTTGATATGCAAATATTTATGTAATTCATGTGCTGTATGTTTTAAATGTTGGGGTTTAAAATTAGTATTTACACCTGTATCTTTCATTTTTAAAGTGTTTATTTACTTTTCTAGGCACGTTTGTCTCAATCCTTTAGGTGAAAGCAAAGTGTTCTCTGCTTGTGGAATTCTCTGTTCTTATGATCTGTATGGCCCTTTTCAGCATCTCATTCTTCCCCTTCCACTGCCACCTGCCAAATTACATTGTTACAATTCTTTATATTGCATCTGCATTAAAGTTAGGGAGTTTTCTGTGCTTATTTCTCAAATTAAGTGAATGCTAATACCATTAAGTAAAAGATTTGCTCTTAAGCATCTCTATGTACCACACAAAAGAACCAGTCTCTAATCTATGTAGCTTCTTCACAGTTCAGATAGGTAGGTATACATAATTCATAATGAGAAGGGGGTTGGGTTCAAGAAATAAAATCTCGACTGGAAGGAGCAAATATTCGAAGATAGAATTTTTTTCTGACATATGATGCTTAGAATCTGTCAGATTAATTAGTTTTCCCATATATTATTATAGTGTTTGCTATGAACATATAACATAAAATGCAAAAATGTTGTGATTGTTTCTGTCTCTCTTGTAGAGCTTGAAAGGCCGTTAACAGAGCCACAGATCAAAGTGGTGTGCAGGCAGACACTGGAAGCA
Organism: Illadopsis cleaveri; assembly: GCA_013399915.1. Classification (NCBI taxonomy): domain Eukaryota; kingdom Metazoa; phylum Chordata; class Aves; order Passeriformes; family Timaliidae; genus Illadopsis; species Illadopsis cleaveri. The sequence goes on along the minus strand of VXBB01001105.1, from coordinate 83,612 downwards.
CTGAACTACTTGCATGAGAATAAGATCATCCACAGAGATCTAAAAGCTGGCAATATTCTTTTCACGTTAGATGGAGACATTAAACTAGGTAAGCATGTTGCAAATAAAACTTTTTCCTGGAATTTGGCATGGTCTTTTAATTGTATTTTCCTTAAGCTGTAGTTTGCCTGAGTTCAATATTTACCTACTCAAATGCCAATCTTAACAGTGGGAGGTTTTTCAGAAGCAAGTGGTTTGGTACTATCAAGGAAAAAAAAAAAAAAAAGCCTGAGCAAATATCCTGACCATACTTGTCACATCTCTCATACTTCAAAATCAGCATAAGAAGTCATCATAGGTCTGTTTCTTAATAGCAAGTTCTGATTATACTTACCTTTACTGTGATAACATCAGGACTTCCCTTTGAAGTTTTTAGTTAGGAAAGGGAACATTCTTCACAATCACCAAAAAGCAGTACCTTGTACTGTTGTCTTTTCCTTTGTGAGAGATAATAATCTTAATTATCTACCTTAGTTTTTCCACACCTTTTTCAATTGTTTGTTGCACTGACATTAAGACAATCTGGAATAAAATTAATACAGTTTACTATTGTTGATTTCTGGGGTTTTTTTAATCTCGGTTTAAGCAGTCATCCACATTTTTAGTCTGATGAGGATTCCTCCATGCAGAACTGACAAAGGGCTGCTGGTGGTGAATAGCATCCCTTCATTCAACCAGGAAAGGGCAGGAATTATCTGGATCCACTTTGTTTGAGGGTAAAATGTGTATAAATTGTCAGCCTTTCCAGTGCCTCTACCCAGGGCATAGTTCCATGACATCCCTGCCCACACTCAATTTCAAAGCCTTCCCTCTGTATGGTGAGTGATCAGTTGAATTTCTTTGGATAAACAGAGGGCAAAGGTAAGGACAATCAGAATATTGCCACATGGAACTGGGGCTCTAAATTTGCAGCCTTGATACAGACTTTTAAATGTGAGCAAGATATGTCCAAATCCAGAAATATATCTCCTGCCTAACTTGTATTGATCACAGTCTCAGCAAGGTACTGTGCACCTTCTCTATTAGGAAACTGAGAATATTTAAGAACCTGCCTTGCTGTATTGATCAGTTGAGTGTGATTGTCCTTTCCCATGGATCCCTCTTGTACAAGATTATTGAGTACACACAGTCCTTGCATCTGGCTTTTTTTTAGTCTCAGAGTACGTGTAACTTTACTGGTGGAGCTTTTCTTTGGAGCCTGAACATTTAGTGATGCACTCGGGGTCATGGGCCTGATGTTTAAATGTAATAGAACCACTGTCTTACCTTTTGGTTCTGCTGTAAAAGAAACCACAGATCATAGCAGGAGTCTCATGGTCAGAGGGAGTCATTTGTTTCAGTTCATTTCCTCACATGACCTGGCTTCTCCTCATACAGGCTTGGAACTATTTTAAGATTTTGTCAAGCTTAGCTGGTACACAGCACCTTGCAGGCTGTCAAGATACTACTTAACAGTTCAGACCACAGGGTGATTTCTTCCACACGTGCATTTGGTGATGCATTCAGGTTTGCTAATTAAGATGTCTAAAAAAAGACTCAATTTAGTTATGAAAAATGTACAGCATCCTTTAAAGGAGTATTTTACTCCTTATAAACTGCTTGTATTTGGATTCTGTTATACAAAGAAATGGATAATTCCTTGTTTTACACGTGTGAGTGGCAAGTAAATTTCTTTTATTGCATTTTATGTTTATATGGATATGAATTTTATTATTTCAATACCTGTAGTCCCTCAAAATTTCAGTTTTTTGTCTTTGAACCAATAGATTTTAGCCCTGTTTTTTTTTCAGAGCAAAATTAGACTTCTTAAGTATCGAGCCCATCAAGTAATTTTGTACAGATTAAAGATGGCAACATATGGCTCTTGGTCCCTTTGCTCTAATCTCTAGATCTTCATTAACAAAATTACGTCTGTTATAAGCATATCACACTTATTTAAATGTCTTCTTTTTTTGGGTAGATATTACATGAAAAGTACATATGCAAACTTCCAGGTATTTATTATAAAGTGAAAACTCATGTGGAAAGAAACCTGTAAGGTGAAAGGGAAATGTAACTTCATGAAAATTTGAGTCCTGAAATTAAAAATGGAATGAATTGTTGATTTAATGAGATTGTTGATGCCATATTTGATGAATACAAACTTCATAGGCTAAAGAAATTAATTTCTAATTGAAATAATTTAATGCACTTTTTCCTGCGGTAAATACATACGTTGCTTTTGTCTCATGCAGCCCAACAGTAACATTATGATTTGGGGTTTTTTTAGAAATGTAGAGTAAGTTTTATTCAAGATCTTTTATTATAAATGCCATAAAACCTTGGCACTCGGCTATCAGAACACAAATATTTTTATCTCACTTTGAAGCTTTAATATTGAAGAATGTTTGCTCTGGAACATACACCATTTTAAAAGACAATTGTAAAGTAAAAAAAATATACTATGTTTTCCACCACCCTGTTAATAGTATTGTACTTTTTGCTTTAAGCGGATTTTGGAGTATCAGCTAAAAACACCAGAACAATACAAAGAAGAGACTCCTTTATTGGTACACCATATTGGTAAGTGTACTCTTTTGGTGACATTTTAGTATGAACTAGTATCTTAATGTTACTTTTAATTTGATATTACAAGCTTGATAAATCCTGTGTAAATATACTGATGGTAGAATGTGCTTCTAGCAATGCTTCAGTGAATGTCTGTGTTGGAACTGTTCTCTGAGCAGATCAAAAAGCATTTTCTCATCTGGAACTTTGTTGCTGTCTTTGCAGGATGGCTCCAGAAGTAGTAATGTGTGAGACCTCTAAAGACAGGCCATATGATTACAAGGCTGATATCTGGTCTCTTGGCATTACTTTAATAGAAATGGCTCAAATAGAGCCACCCCATCATGAACTGAATCCCATGCGTGTGCTGCTGAAAATCGCAAAATCTGATCCACCCACGTTGGCACAGCCTTCAAAATGGTTTGTATTTTACTGGCAGCTTTCCCACCCCAGTGTAAGGCTTTGCAAGTCATTTGTTTGCTAAATTTGATGAGCGTAGCCCTGTTGAACTTTGTGGTGTAGCTTTATGCATTAAGGCGGGTCCATACAATCCCAAAATATGTTTGTACATGTGTGTACACATATATGTATGTCTTCTCACACAATTAGAACTTCTTTTGGTTATAGTTCTGTATAGAAGCTTTTATACAGATTTTACAGGTTTTGCCTTAAAATGTATGTGAAGTAGCTTTTTTACAAATATAATAACAGATCTGGAGGCCATCTAAAAAAGATTGGGTAAAAGGAAACTAAAGCACTTTTATACTAAAAAAATATTTTAAAAAGCCATCTCTTTGGTTGATTTAGTGTCTTCACATGATTCAGTTGGTGATAAAGCAGATGAAGTTTATTAATAGTCCAGAGCAAAAAGTGAATTCTTCTGATAATGGACAAAACTTTTAAAGATTGTATTTGTCCTGTATTGGTCTTGGTGTTCCTGTATTCCCTTGGTGTTTTCCTGAATCAATAGCAGGACTTGGAGGTGCAGTGTAGATTCATGTGAACCTAAAGAATATTTCTGTTTATATGCTAGTCTGATGTTAAGATAGAAGAACAACCACTGCCTGTTTGCTTGTTGTGTAGGTCATCAGATTTTAAAGATTTTCTGAAGAAATGTTTGGAAAAGAATGTAGACGCAAGGTGGAGTGCAACTCAACTTCTACAGGTAGGAGGAGTTAATTGTTCAGAACTGTTGTTCAAAGGCAAGCATATTTTGTAGTTTTTTAAAAGCAGAGCAATATTATAACTACTTAAATATTTTCAAATTAGGTGTTTGCCCACAAACTGTTTTTAAAATTGATCCTTATTTGGTAAAATTGGATTAAATGACACCAAGCACAGATCAGGTTATTAGTTGAACATATTTTGCTGTAATATGACTAATTACTTCATGTAAGTAATTATACTTTGATACTTACAATGGATGAAGGAGCTGTTTACGTCTGTGGCCAGTTGCTGACAGGTGTTTCAAAAGCTTTAGTGCTCAACCCTCCTCTGTAATGCTGTCACTGCAGAACAGCTGAACAGGAATAGATGTGACCAGGTACATTTGATTGTGTTTAACGTCAGCACCCATTTGCTTTATCCACAACCCATCTGGCATGTGCTGAATAGATTTAAGCAGCAGGGCCAAGCAGAGAAAGAAGATTCAGGCAGTAGGACAGGAACAGGTACCTGCTTGCTCTTCAAGAAAAAGGTGGAATTCTAGTTCGTGTTAGGAAAAGTTGTTGTAAAGACAAAGCCCTTTTTTTTCTAGAAAGTGTATTTTCTAGATAAAGCTTGTCAAGAAATAATTTACTGTGGAACTGAAATGAAACCTAATTCCAAGAAAAATAACCTTTTTAAAAATCTTTCTACTTCTATTCTTTGGATTGTGAAAAAGGTCAGTATAAATTTGTATTTTTAGCAAGTTTATTAGACTACTTGTACAGTATATTTGAATACAAGTGTTTTGATTTTAAGACTTCTGCAGAAAAACACATTAAAACAGTTATGTTAATTGTGAATCTTCAAATGCGAGGCAACCAAAGTAATACTTTTCTGAAGTTACATTTCTTTCAGGTTATGATTTTCCCACTGTTTACTATGAAGCCACCACTTAATATTGTGCTTTTTTTTTGTTTTCACAAGCATCCATTTGTTACTGTTACTTCAAATAAACCAATAAGAGAATTGATTGCAGAAGCTAAAGCTGAAGTTACAGAAGAAGTTGAAGATGGTAAAGATGAGGATGAAGAAGAAGAAACAGAAAATTCTCTGGTCAGTTTAAAATTTACTTTTTTTGATATGCTGCCATCAGTTTCTCATGGAGAATTCAGTTTCAGTTGTATTGGCCCAACTTTGCCATCAAATCTTTTAGGAATTACATCATAAAATACTTTAAACTTGTTACAAAATAGGTAGCCAGCAATTTCAACATTAGCATGTGTGAACTCCTTAAAAACTACTAATAAGTGAACTACTTAAAAACTAATAAATAATAGCTAATAAAGACTAATATCTTAAATTTTTTTACATGTATCTGTGATATTTTAAAAATGAGATACTGATTTTTGTGTAAATGATTTTAAGTCATAATGACTGCATGAATGAGGAAACGTGTTTGTATTCCATAAAGTCTTTAAAAGATTAAGGAAGGTATTTGATTGTTATGCTGTAAACTAAGTTTGTGATTTTACAGTGTGGCTATCTAGGGAAAGGAAAAAACCACGTATTTTATAATGAGTGTAGTTGTAAAGATGCTTTAAGAATCTTAGAGCATGAATGTAGTTGCTCAGAGGGAAAACTGTGATGTTCAGGGATGGGGTGCAGAGTGCCCGGGCCGTGTGCTCCCTGTGCCTCCCAGAGCTGCTGTCCTGCACTGCTGGAGAAGCCAAGTGCTCAAGCAGGTGCCTCCATTCCCCCCTCACCCATCAGCACGTTCCTCACGTCCCCTGGCCTTCTTAGCCCGTTCCAGCCCACCCCGTGGGCTCCAAACGTGCATCCCCAGCAGCTCCCCTCCCATGGATCATCCACCACCTCCTTCCCTTGAGCTGCTAAGCAATCATCCAGGAGGGCTGGAGTGAAGTCCACCCCGGGACTCAGTCAAGTATCTCACAAGCAGCATTGTAGGAAAGTGTGAGGGGGAGCCCTTCATGTTACTTACTTGGGGTAGTTTTAAACACTCCTGAGAGACCAACACTAAACTTCTAGGACAATTACACAATGAAATATTTTAAATGCAATTTTGAGTTGAAAAGAATTGTTTTCTCTATGCTTGGGAAATCCTTAAGGTAGGGAATGCAGAATCAAACCTGTGCTTGCTGCAACAGCTAATCTAGGATGTTCCCCTATGGCAAATCAGAAGCCTGATCTGCAAATTACAGGGTTCTAGCAGTAAATACAGACAGACAGGTATCACAGTCACTTTGAAGAGTGAAAGGGCAATTGTGGTTAAAATGATGCTTTATTACTATATTCTTTTGGATGTCTCTATGGAATCTGATAACATTTATTCATATTCTGGCAGCGGCAGTTTCTACAGTGAGGTAACTGTTTCTGTTCTAGTTCTGTACTGCCACTTAATCAGATCTGCTGGAGGTTTTCACCATTTTAATGGGGTTTCAACATGATTAAAACCAGATGAAAAGTTTTCAGGCATTTTTAGCAAAGAACACAAAGTGAAGCAGAAGAAGGTCTTAATATTGCATTTTATCAGTGCTGCACTAACTAAAGCTACAGTTTTTCTTGCCCAGCTGGCACAGTTAATCCAAATGTAGCTGAGACTGTTGAGGAGCTGAACTGATTAAAAAAAAAAAAAAAAAAAGGAAGGAGAAAAAAAAAAGACTTNNNAGGAACGTGAAAAGAAAAAGGCCTTTGAAGAGTGAAGCTGATGACCATGATTCCTTTCCCTTGATCACAGTGAAACTTTGTGTTCAGAGCCTGTCTGCAGTTCATGCACTTGTTCTGTGATAGTCCAAGTGAAGGACTCTGGGGTTATCAAATTGATAAAACTGCATGGGAATACAAATACTGACATCTGTTAATGTATTCTTCCATAAAACTGTGCTTTGATTAAGTTACAAAATGATTGAATGTTTTTCTTGCTTTAATTTTTTAGCAGTTACCTGCAGAGAAACGTGCATCCTCCGACCTTAGTATTGCCAGCTCTGAAGAGGATAAACTTTCACAGAATGCTTCTGCCTTGGAATCTCTTTCTGAGAAAACAGAAAGTAATGCCATTGAGGAGAAAACCACTGGAGATGAATCTGAGGACTTTAAATTTAGGAAAACAGCTGATAGCATACACGGTACTCCTGTCAGCGATGTGAAAGTGCAGAACGGTTCTTTGCCAACTGGTGAAGAGGAGCAAGGTAAAATGGTGCCAGCAGAAAAGAATACAGAAAGCCTGGAAAAAATGCATGAGGATACAGAACCCCAGAAAGGTGGTAAAGAACTTGATGTGGAAATAAAGGATGAATCTAACTTAAAAATAGAGAAAGAAGATTCCTTGGCAGATGAGCAGACAGAAGATGACAAACTGAAAGTAGTACTTGTAAGTGAAGATGGGGTAGAAACTGATGAAGGCATTTCTAAGGAGACTGGTGAAAAAGAAGAGAAGGAGAAGGGAACAGATCTCTTGGACGGTGAGGAAGAAAAGGTCCCTGCAGAAAATAGAGATACAGAGCAAAAAGAAGACAAAGGTGAAGCTCAGAAAGAGGCAGTAATAGATACCACTACAGAAACTCTGCCAAATGCTACAGTTAAAGTGTCTGATGCAGAAAAGGAACTAACAAAGCATGGAATTGACAACATTAGGGAGATAGGTGCTATTGCTGAAACACCCATCAGCGATGGGGATAAAATACCTGAGCTGGAGGATAAGCCAGTGGAAAGTCAGGCTAAGCAGGTCCATGAGATAATCAGCTCTGAAGAAACTCTATCAGAAAGCCAAGATAAAGTGATCGAAGTAGACAAGAAACTGGCAGAAAGTGAAAATGAGGATATCAGTAATATAAACAGCACAGAGGAAACAAAGATCAAAGACTCTGGAAAAGACATCGTAGACCAGGAGGCATTACAGAACAAACCTGAGGATATTCCTGATAAACTGATGGATAAACTGGCTGGTATGGACCAAAGTTCAGGAGAGCGTGGACCTGAGAATATGCAAGAAAACAACATCCAGGCAGACAAAGAACATCCAGCAGTTACCTCTGATGAAATAAAGAAGAATAAGCTTCAAGATGCTGTCAGTGAACAAGCTGATGACTCTGAAGTCACTCCAGTCCCCAGTATTAGTATCAGCACTGAAGAAAATGAGAAGGTCAAAACAGATAATCAAGGCAATACTGAGACTTTACAGCAACTGGAATCGGAGAATTTGAAGGAAAATGATGCGGATTCAGGCACTGGTTCTACAGCTGATAACAGCAGCATTGATTTGAACTTGTCCATTTCTAGTTTCCTTAGTAAAAACAAAGAGACGGGATCAATATCTTTACAGGTAAGTGTAAGCATACAGTTTTGATATAAAATCTCATGTGAGTGTAACCCTGAAATCATCTCCAAGTGTAACCTTTGCTACAAAGAAAAGTATTGAGGGAGAAACCGGTATGGCACATACATACAAAGCTTTGTAGAAACCAAAGTATTCTAAATTGCACAGTACAACAGTATCTGGACTATGCAGTTATGCTAATTATTTTCTTACTGTATTGCATAATTGTATAACCTGTATAACACAGCAAGTGTAACAATATTAAACATGAAGGTTTGTGAACAGTTGTAGATCAGAGCTGATGCTCAAGAAGACCAGGTAAATGCACAGAATTCTTGGTCACTGGAAAAATCTCTTGGAACATGTAATCTTATACTGAATTCCTGTCACTTCATCTTCTGTCTCTGTTTGGATTTGGGAGACCCAAGGCAGACATTCTGCTTGATTTGTTTATTCCAATCAGTGTTCTCTTGTGGTTGTGCTGTGTCCATGCAGTTATGTCACTGAATGAGCTAGGAGGAAGCAAATTCCAGACTATGAAGTTTCAGTGTAGTCTTTGTATTAATATGAATATAGCCATATTAGGGTAGTAACTGTGTAACATGGGCTTGAATGGAGGAAAAACAAACCTAGAAAGACAACCAAACAGAAAAATCATAGATTGGCATAGCTGTGCTAAACATGAGGGTGTTTGCAGTTGCCCTGACACAATGGAGATGGTGCAGATTCAGCTGGGGTTCCTCTCTTCTTCTTGCAATGAAACAACAGCAGCTAGGACAACTGAGACTTCTCCAGTTGTAAGCAAGATCATTGTATGATTTTTGGCTAATATATATCAATAAAAAAAACCTCACTTGTTTATGTTCAAAGCAGCAGGAAGTAGGTGAGTAAGTTATCCTGCTTCAGAACTGATTTTCAGAATTAAATACCTATTGGTGAGTGGGGAAGTCATGATCAAAAGCAAACAGCAAATGCAGCTGTCTTCAGCTCTTGAAAATAAAACTGCATCAGTTCTCAGAGTTTCTGGCTTAATTTTTTTTTTTTCTGGTACTTCGGATAATCAATATTTGCAGTTTTCCTCTCTTTACTAGAAAGTTTCAGTTCATTGGAATTTTTCAGATTCTTACTTGATTAGTGAGGCACCTGGTAAATGAGAAGGACTTTTGGTTACTGTATAGAAGACACTCCCAGAAATATTTGATACAATTCAATATTAAGAAAAAGGGCAAAAAAGAATAGAACCTAAAGAAATACATAATAACTTAACCAATGTTTAATTTAGGAAACTAGAAGGCAGAAGAAAACGTTAAAGAAAACTCGGAAGTTTGTTGTTGATGGAGTAGAAGTGAGTGTAACCACATCAAAAATAGTTACTGAAAATGATTCAAAAAGTGAAGAAATGCGATTTCTACGGTAAGTGTTTTTAAAAGTAAAATTTTCAATAGATTAGCAGCTGATTTTTTTTTTCTTTGACTAAAACACGGGGACTAACGATCTTATGTCACTTATATTTGAGGATTAATTTACATTTTTTAGTAGAAGTGAATATAAAGTGTTTCTTATTAAGACAATCAGTTCAAAATTAGTTTTACTGGGCCCAAGTTGTCGATGGTCCTTTTTGTCTTTTGTCATTTTCCATTTCTTTTGTTTTCCCATCAGTATTAACTGTTCTCTGTCCTTATTAGACGTCAAGAGCTCAGAGAGCTGAGACTTCTTCAGAAAGAGGAGCAGAGAGCCCAACAGCAGCTCAGCAATAAGCTTCTGCAGCAGCGAGAGCAGATGTACAGACGTTTTGAACAGGAAATGACAGTGAGTTTCTGCATTTTGGTGCTTTTAAAATATGATCTCTTGATGGAGCAATCAGGTGTTTTCTGCCATGATGGCTCTAGCTTAAGCCTTCATTCTTAACTAAAAGCTAGTATTTTCCGTTGTGGGGTGCCCAGCTTGTGCTGGGACTTGCTGTGCTACAGCACTTCACTTAACAGGACTTAGCTTTCTAAAAGAAGGTGGCAAATTACTTTTACAGAGTAAAAAGCGACAGTATGATCAAGAGATCGAGAACCTGGAAAAGCAGCAGAAGCAGACGATCGAGCGCATGGAGCAGGATCACACAAATCGCTTACGGGATGAGGCAAAGCGCATCAAGGCTGAGCAGGAGAAGGAGTTGTCCAAATTCCAGAATGTGCTGAAAAACAAAAAAAAAGAGGTAAGAGATGATGGTAATATAGAAAACAAGGAGTATGGGCATAGCAAACAGTTGAGATTAGGTCTCCCAGAAACCTTGTCATGCCTGTGGTGTACTGAGGTTTGGAAGTGTCGCTACCAGTCAGAATTGTTTCTTTTGTTTAACTGCCTAAAGTGAAATATAAACAGCTGACAGGAAGCTTGAAGTATTGGTTTAATCTAGAAAACATCATCAAGTTAGAAGTTTTTATTTTTCACAGAATATTTAATAGAATATTTTCTTTCAAATACTAAATTAAGAAAAAGTATTTTCATAAAGATTATGAAAAATATTTGAGATTTCTACTTTAAAAACCCAGCTGTGGTTACTTAGTAAATACCTAACAAATTAGAATTTCAAAGACAATTTCAGATATGTTTCGTTTTTGTTAATTTGTTAGATTTTTTTATTGAATGTATGCTGTAATTGTTTAGAATTTCTTTATATGAAGTGACAGCAGTAATATGGATTTGGTTTGTTAGTTCAAAAAGGAAAGCCAGGAGGGAGAAGTCTGGATAACCGAAAATCTTTTACAGTTAATTTCATAAATGTCATACAGTTAAAGCAAAAAGACTGACATTGACAACTGATGCAATTAATTTACTTGATTGGATTAAGAAAAGGCGATATCTTTCTATATGGATTTTGCATCCTAAAAGCTGTTTTATTTCATTTTTGGTTCAATTGCATAAGGCCCATTTGTATGTAAATAAGCTCTAGTGTTTGCCCTAATAGTTACTAGACTCAGAGATTTCTTTAGAAAGCTGAACTGTCAATGCTTTTTGTCAATGCATAGAATGATCCTGTAGCATTGAAAAATAAGTTGTATTCAGTTTGAACCCTATGCTCATATGTAAATAACAATTTTTTTTCTTTTGCGGTACCTCTTGCATTTTGAGTCTCTCTCTGTTCACTGGTGATTGGGTCCTACGTGGGAAATTGGGAGAATTTTACATATTGCTCTGAGCTAAAAGCAGTTCTTTCATGGACACAGGAACAGCATGTGGTGATTTGGACTCTGTTTTCTGATGATGCTTCCACTATTAAACAAACAGGCATTTGTCTCTGGGTGCATAGTTTGTGTTTAAAGCTTAAAAAGGCGATGTACAGTTTGAAGGAAAATGCAGCTGCTGCTCTAAAACTATCCATGTTATATTGGAGTATACAATGCTACATTTTTGTAGTTCTGAAAAACAAAACTCATCAGCAAATTAGCAGATTAATAGTCAGTTGATTTAGCCAGGTTATATTTAGAATGTTTCTGCTAATCTTGTCTAATTCACCGTGTACTGGAACACGTTCCATCCCAGCGTACGTGTCACAAAACGTTTCTTGAAAACACTCTTATTTATTGGTGGGTTTTGCTTTAAATTCAGAACTAAACACTTACAACCAAATAAAGTTTTGTTTGCTTTTATGATTATTTTGAAATCATAAGCTGTGTCGATGTCATTTATGGTCAGAGACACTAATAATGGCATCTTATAAATTCAGGTTAGAAACTATGTCAGAACTAGCTGGTTTTCAATGGAAGTTATTTCAAGCTTCCAACCATTTTTCACAGCTTTGTGTGAGGTAACATACTCTGTAGTCCTTTTGCCATAGTGATTCAAGAAAATACCACTTTTGCAGGTGGTGGTTTTCTTAACTATTGACTCTCCTGGCAGCTGCATGGAAGCACAAGCGAGGCACTGCCATTTCTAAGGGCACTGGGCAGCATTTGCATGCAAAAAGCACTGGCACATCCCTCCTCTCTGCACTGCTGGCATGCATAAAGCACCTATTGTTCTTTCTCTTTTCATTAAGCTCTTTCACTAAACTAACATCCCTGCCACTGAAGTAATGCATGCTTCCCACTACGTCTAGTGCTTGACCTGCATGTCCCTATGTTCACAGTAGTGCTTGCTGTGGAGACAAAGTGTTCTTTTTGCCACCTTCTGCATGCTTATATACACTGTAGGTTTTATGTGAAGTGGAGAAAGCACCAAAAGAGCTGAGAAAAGAGCTCATGAAACGCAAGAAAGAGGAGCTTGCACAAAGCCAGCATGCTCAGGTAACAACGGCAGCTTCAAGCTACTAAAATACAAAAGGCAGCAGTATTCACACAGCTTGATGATTTCACTTCTTGTTGTTGTTGTTGAGTGAATATGGAACTTAACTCAAACTAACCCTATGAACTGCTCTCTTTCTTCAAGTACTCCCATGTCACATCTTACACTTAACTGGGTAGAAATGTAGGAGCAGCAGTTGCCAGGTTTGTACTGTCAAGTGTAGGATTTTGTGTGCTCTACTGAAAAAAATGGAATTTTTCTGCAGCAAGTGTATTTACAGTGCTTTTATGAGTGGTAAGTACTCCATGGGTCCTTCAAATTTTAAAGGTTATAGTCAGGAGGAAGTTTTGAATTACACAAGTGCAGAGGAGGAAGATGTGTCTAATATGTAAGCATGAGACATCTTGTTAATAGGAGCAGAACAGATTAGGTAAAATGTTATTTAAATGTCAAAGTGTAGGTGTATGAAAACTTTACAAAACATCTGTGATTTCATGCCTTCAGACTTGCTGCTTTTCTATGATCCAGCTCGAAAGAGGGCTAGTATTTTAGAAAAATACTGGCTTTTTGATGGCCATAGCTTGTAGAGTGAGTTTGAACCACAGCAGAGCACGTTTGGATTGAGTAACTTAAAGATTAAATGTTTATGTGAGTGACCTAGTAGAAAATAATAGCAACTTTATTCGATTATGTGTTTAATTTAAGAAGGGATTTCCCAGGATAGAAGGTGATAGAGTTGCAGCACTTTCCCCATACCAAAGATACCTGTCTCTAAACTTTTTGAGGAAACAAAAATCTAATTTTTCATAGTGTTTGTAGTGACATGATTAATTTCCTTTGCTGGTTTTAATTTGTTGAAGAGAATTGAAAGAAGATTTTAAATGTGAAATATCCTTACTTGGAATGATAAGTACTAAACAAGGTGCCGCTGTTCAGTTTTAGAATATCTAGAACTTGCATCAGCATAGACGTGTGATTAACCTTGACATTTCAAATGTTTATTACTAACGTACAGCAGATCTAATTTCTTCCTTTTTTTTTTAAGAATAGAAATACATTTTACTATATTATGACACAGAATTACATTGTGTCCCACAGGGTGTTGCTCAGGTTATGATTCAGTCTTTTCAGTTGTCTTCATGTACACTTTTCAACGCACAAATGCAGGATGTAAGTCTTAATGCAACACAGTGAAAGTTTATCTTCCTAATTTTTCAGATGTGTGTTTTCTCTTCTCCTTCTGCTCATATGTGCTGATCAATGTAACTGCTGTCTCCAAAGTGGTTAGCACCAGTTTAGGTAATTGTGCACTATCCATAGTCAAAAGATCCAAAAGATAGTCTGAGCAAGACACTGAGGGTTCACACATGCAACGTGGTATTTGTTCAGCACATGTGAGAAACATTGTGTGACTTGTATGCTCTGTGTGCAGTGAAACCGTGTATTTTAAGTATGTTTATTTTAAGATACTTATCGGGCATAACCAGGTGGTACTTTGAAAAAGGTTGACTGCCTTGCACTGTCTGCCTTTTAACCACCCAACACATTTGTTAGTAAGGCCGGTGACATTTATTTTATCTGATACTTGAGTAGATATGTGAAGTGGAAAGGCCAGCGTGTTTCCTGAGATTGCCTAGTTTATCTTACAGCACTAGCAGGTATAAAACTTCATAAGAGTTACTCTGTAGAGAGAGCAGCAATGATATTTAAATGATTAAATGGGTAAAGCTCAAGGATAATCACTTTTTGACCATGGCTACACTAGAACAGCTTTCCCCTACTCCCTCCAAATCAAAAATCTCCCAGCAAATTAAACACTGTGTTAATTATGTGTCTGCACCCTCAGAATATGAAACTTGTAGGTTTTTTATCCTTTTCAAGTATAAAGGGAAAAACCAGTATTTTTTGTCATTCCATAAATTCGGTTAGGTGTGTCTAACTTAATTTACAGACATGACCTTCCAGTTTTTTTGTACCCTCAGGTCTGTCACTGTCAGCGTAATTCACCTCTGGTTTTATGTTACCTGCCTCAGTGTAACTCTGCTGTCCACTAAGAGACATGAAAGCCTCATCTATTAATAACTTTTTGTGAAGATGAAAACCAGGATTTTTCTGGTCATAATAAAAAATACTTCAAATGAACATTTAATTCCATTTGTTATGGCCTACAGCAGCCCACTTTGGCTCTGCAAAGACCCTGCCATTGTCTTTTCTTTTCACCTTGATATTGTGCTAGAAGCATCTGATTCAATTTCTTGTTCTTTTAGTGGTTGTGAGAGCGTGTGTTTGTGTGTGTGTGTGCATGCTTGCATGCTCATGGCTGTGGTTTTAATAGTTGCAAAGAAGAAAGGCAGCAGTAGGTCTTGGGGCATGGGAGGGGGATTCAATGCTGCCTGCTTTTCATGATGGGATGTAACAGTGATACACCTGGATAGTGGGAAGGTGCAGGTGATAAATCCCTTTGTGAGGAGCCAGCTCAGCTCAGGTGTGAGCAGGTTAGGGCCCTGCAGAACCATGGGGTATCTACACAGTGATCCTGCAGAACTCCCAGCCTCAACAGCCCTGCCCTAAGGACAAGATAAACCACACAGATCTGAAACCCAACTGTTTAAATAAATAGGCTTTAACTAATCACCCAAAGCAGAACAACCATACATACTTTTATTTTCTTATAATGAATGAATTCTATATATGAATAATTAACCCTTTTTAGAATGAGATCAACTTTAGATTGAGTATTGTCTTTGCTAGCTCTGAACCTGCAACTTATTCTGAGGGGAGACAAGAGATGGAATTAGTTGCAGATAGCTGGCTAGATTGTTACCTTTGGTCTTATTTCTGAAGGTATTACTTAAACATGAATATGCTTTCACCTACTCTGTACACAGAAAATAGAAAAGATGGGTAACTTGAGAGCCAAGGCATGCTAGCTCAAACTTTCATAGATATATTTGTTTTCATATATAGCTAATGCTGAGAGAACTGGGAGTTTCATTAACATGTAATGTGGTTAGAAAGACCCAATTTAATTTACTTCAATTGGTTTTTACCAGGAGCAGGAGTTTGTGCAGAAACAGCAACAAGAACTGGATGCATCTCTGAAGAAAATAATTCAGCAGCAGAAGACAGAACTGGCCACTATTGAACGAGATTGCCTCAACAACAAGCAGCAGCTCATGAGAGGTATCTAGCACCAGGCTCTCTCTTCGAACAGGCACTGGTGTTTTAGTAAAACAATGGTCTTTCTTCACTTTATGAAGTCAAAAACCTTCATGACTAATCTAGAACTGTAATAAAAACATTTGCTATGAAACAGAATTGTTTTTAAAATGCACTTGTAGGCCACTTCTGAACATACACCTGGGGGTTGGGAAGTATGGGATGGGATTGCAATCCCTGAACCAACCTTTCTCTTTCTTCCAGCTCGTGAAGCTGCATTCTGGGAGCTGGAGGAGCGGCACCTCCAGGAGAAACACCAGCTCCTCAAGCAGCAGCTCAAGGATCAGTACTTCATGCAGAGGCACCAGCTGCTTAAGAGGCATGAAAAAGTCAGTGTTGACTTTGACACTTTCTCTTGTGTATTATAATATCCATTATTTTAATCAAGTAGCGTTAGGATCTCTCCTGGTGCTGCTTGTTTGCACAGGCAAGACCCAGACAAGTGTTTTGAAACTGTTACATGTTATGTTGAAATTAAAAAAAATCTTACTCGTCTTACTTAAATACCTTAGTAGTATATAGAAGTATAAATAATGATATTTTCCCTTTTGATTCTTCTAAAAAAACCCACCAACCAACCACAATATCAGTCTTTGACTATAAAAAAATACCAAATTCTGCTTATCCACCAAAACCAATTTTGATTTATGTTTAAACAAGTCTGTTCAGAAGTAAATAATCCTGGAATTAAATGGGCAGAATGAACTGGATTAGCTTCTGGGCAAGTAGCTGACAACTGTGTCTTTATAGCTAAATCCTTATTTTCCACAAGGCATTTTGGTTTTTATAGAACATAGGAACGCAAATAGTTCAGTTTCTAACAATGTAAACCAGTATGGAGGTGTTTGAGGACCTCTTGGTGATCAGAGCATGAGCAGCCTCCACTGAAGGCTTGTTCTGTCCAGTCTGGTTTATCCCATGTGGGCTACTGCTTTCCCCAGCTTTTGCAGCAAACTGCTCCTCCACAGCTGTTGCCCAGAAGTTCAGTTACACAAAAAGGAGTTTCTCCTTTTGAATAACAGGCTTTGTAAAAGGCAGTGCAGTAGTTGAGTAAGCGCTGGTAAAATAGATGTGTGTTTACATTTCTTAGAGAATTTTCTTTGGTTTGGGCAAGATCCAGAGCTCTCTGGATAAAGCCCCTCCTCCCCACTGTTACTCCTGGGGCTGGGAGTGGTTTCTGTTGAGAGGCACTGACTCACACAGGGGACTTATTGATGAAAAAAGATGCACACTGTATAACATCGCAGTTACTGTGTAACATTTCCATGTGGTTAACACTTCAGGAAACGGAACAAATGCAGAGGTACAATCAACGCCTTATAGAGGAGTTAAAAAACAAGCAGACTCAGGAAAGAGCCAGACTGCCTAAAATCCAGCGAAGTGAGGCAAAGACTCGGATGGCCATGTTTAAGAAAAGTTTAAGAATCAATTCATTTGCCTCTCCAGACCAAGATCGTGAAAAAATTAAGCAGGTAATTAATAAATTAATATTTAATAGTTTTAATAGTGTAAATGCTGAATGTGATGTAAATGTGAGGATGGAATAGAGTGCACTCTCACGAGTTCTCAGATGGTACCAAACTGGGTTGATGCACTGGGTGGGGTCAGAGGAAATCATCCCTGCTGCTCTGGTGAGACTCCTCTGAAGTGCTGGGTCCAGTCCTGGGCTTCCCAGTACATGTGAGACACGGATTTATTGGAGCGAGTTGTGCAAAGAGCCTTGAAGATGGCTGAGAGACTCAAGTGTCTTGACATGAGCAGCCACCTGGAGTACCTGGAATGCTTCAGCCTGGAGGAGAATAGGCTCAGGAGGGTCTTATCCATGTCTATAAGTACCCAACGGAGGGAGCAAAGAAGGTGCAGCCAGACTCTTCCCAGTGGTGCCCAGTGGCAGGGTGAGAGGCAGCAGCCAAGACTGAAATACAGAAAGTCCAACTTCAACATGAGAAAACATTTTTTTAGTGTGAAGATGGTCAAACACTGGACCAGGTTGTCCAGAGAGCTTGTAGAGATGCTCAGAACCCAACAGGACACAGTCCTGTGCAGCCTTCTGGTGACCCTGCTTTGAGTAGGGAGGTTGATCTTTGCAGGTCCCTTCCAACCTCAACTGTTCTGTGATTCTGTGAAACATTTTTAAAGGTGCTTGCTTTTTGTGAGCTTTCAAACTAAAGCTGTAGGTATTCACTCATTCTTTAAAAGAGAATGCTGTGCAGAGGCTGAGACATTTGCTTTCCAATGATGCCCCACAGTCACAAATCATGGTTTTGTATGGTGAGCACTGGAATGATGAAAAATGTGGAAAATATGGTCTCCTGTAGCTGTTTAACACCAGCCTTAACTAATGCTTGCAGCTGCACTGCTGTGTCACAGCTTCAGAGGGACGTAATTTCAGGAGTCTGGAAGTGAAATGTGCTGCATTTTAAGGAAAAAATCAGAGTGCAGACAGAGAAATGGAATTAAAACTGTAGGGGACTTCCTTTGTAAGAATTTTAAAAAGAAAAAGTAGACAAAATTATTGGTTAAATCTTCTAGAACCTTTCTTCTCTGTATGTGTTCATTCTATTAGATGCAGTTCTTTGACTCATGCAAACTGTTTTATTCAGAGGCACAATATGAATAATCTCTTATTTTTAATTTTAGTTTGCTGTTCAAGAGGAAAAGAGGCAGAAGAATGAGAGGCTGGCGCAGCATCAGAAACACGAAAACCAAATGCGGGACCTTCAGTTGCAGTGTGAAGCAAACATCAGGGAACTGCATCAGTTACAGGTTAAAAATAGATGATATTATATGACCATTCAGTGAGAAGATTTAGGTTAATACCAGATGCAGGCAAAGCAGAAACAACTTTTCCTTAATTTTTACTGTATAGAGTTTTTTCAGCTTTGTTTTCAAAGGCCTGCAGTACGCTGATTTGCCAGATTCATATGTTCCCATCAATTAATGAGGAATCATTTCAAATGCAAGAAGAACATGAAACAGAAGTAGATGATCACTTCTGGAATATCTGTCAAGTTCCCAGGGCTATTTTCTGTAGACAACATTTCCTTTTAACCTGATTTTGCTGGAATGTCATTAATCAGAACTGAGGTAGGCAGCACCAGGCATTACCCATGAGAAGTTTGCAGCAATACAGGAATGAGGAGGTTTTTACCAAGTGCTGCCACTTGCATGTGAGCTTCTGGAAGGTACTTAAAGGAATTCTCTTCTTGTGATAAGGAGCTCTGATTTGTCTCTTTTGGTATGCATTTTGTAAAAGTTTCTGCTGGATACCAGAGGTCAGATCTCCTTTTCTGTTAAATCAGCTTTTCCCAGTTTCAGGGACACAAGGCAGTTTTAAAGCATTAAATGATCACCTGCTGATAACCTTTGCTTAGAGAAATCGTGCAATGACCAATGAAGCTCATTCTACTCTATTCACTTTCTTACATCCTGCAAAAACAGTCCCTGGCTGTGCCTCTAATATGCCCCAGTAAATCCCCAAGTACTGTGGGAGCCTTGTGAGAGTTTCAGCTCCAGTAAAACTGAGCAGATTAGGGCTGCTCTGAGCTTTACAAGGAAAACTGGCCCCTTGCTGCACTCAGGTCTAGCCAAGTGCTTGTTTGTGTGGTTGTGGTTCTGTACTGTGCATCAGACCCATTTGGTACTGCAACCCTAGAAACACAACCATTGCCAACTGCTCTTTAAAAAGTGCAGAGACTTGAAGCCAAATAATTTATTTTTTTCTTGTCATGCTTCAAAAGTCATCTGAAAGTGAGGCAGATGCCCAGGTACCTTACTGAGAGAAATGTGAAGCTGAGGTGTGGTTTGAGCACACTTTTCACAGGGCAATTCTGAGGCTGCTTCTGCAACCACATTTGTCTCCTCTTTAAGATCCATTTATTTGTGTCAGCTCTTAGCACCAAGAGTTGAAATATTTCCAGAAAACAGCATCCTTTTTAATGTAATTGGTTTTAATAAATTATACAGCCTGTCTTTAAAAAGCAGAGCAGAAACGCTGCCTGACCTTGGAAAGCATCATTAGGCAGTGAAACACAGTTTTGAATAACACCCTCAGCAGCTGCCTTAATGATGCTCAGCAATGTATTTGGATTTGCGAGTGTTTCTTATCTCAGTTGGCTCCGATGGAAAGATCAGCTTTTGAAAATGCAGCCTCGTAACATACTCTCGTCTTGTAATTATTCACGTCACTATTTACACGGAATAAGCTAATTAGAAAGAATTAGGACAACATATGTCACTGTACAAATGTTGAGTTGCCTAATCTGAATTAGTTTTACATAAGGATTATCTTGTTTTAAGAATGAAAAATGCCATCTACTGGTTGAGCATGAGACCCAGAAGCTAAAAGAGCTGGATGAAGAGCACAGCCAAGAACTGAAGGAATGGAGAGAGAAATTGAGACCGAGAAAAAAGGTAAATGGGAGCAGTTCATGAATCAGGAAAGGTTTGATCTAGAAAATACAGACAGTACAAAAGTGTTGCAGAGGAGGAGAGTCAATCTGCTGTACAAAGCTGTTGCAGTTCACTGTATAATAAAAAATGCTAAAAAATTGCATAAGCTGAGCAAAGGGCAGGTGCACCAGAATACCTGGGTGTTACCAGCCTCTTTGCAGGGCTCCCACCTGCAGCACATGTGCAGGTTTGCATGGAAAACTTAACTGAAAGTAAATCTGAGGTTAGGAATTTATTTCAGAAGCCAGTAGGTTACTACAAAAATTGAGTGACCTATAGCAGACCTACAGCTCATGGTAGAGGTTGTCTTGGGGGATTATTTTAAAAGGGGATGGACTACAGTTTCACCCAGTTCAGATAGATCAGACAAAATGTCTGCACAATAAATGGGTTTCTTGTATTTTGCTTTGTTAATCCTGTGACAATCTGATTTTGGGTTTAGATGCTGGAAGAAGAATTTGCCAGAAAACTGCAGGAACAGGAAGTTTTCTTTAAAATGACTGGAGAATCCGAATGCCTTAATCCTTCAACACAAAGCCGGATTTCCAAATTCTACCCAATCCCCAGCCTTCACTCCACTGGGTCCTAACTCTGGGAACTTCTGTAGGTTTTTCGTGTTTGGAATTCTCCCTCCCTACGGTCTAACCCGACTTACCCGCAGTGTATGAACATCGGGGACCTCGCTTGTCTTGTTTTCAGTGGAGACAATCAGTGTCAGGAGCGGTTTCTTCACTCCCTGAACAGAAGAAATGAACCAAGTGTTGGTGTACAATGGTATTGTCACGTCCTTCAGATGTTTCAAGACTAAGTGGGCTTTTTATCCCAGTCTCTAAAAGTACGTTACCTACGGTTTTGACTTTAAGCCTGAAATATTAATTATGCTCTTTCTCATCACAAAAGAAATGGTTTCTCATATGAACATTCAAACGGTGTAATATTAGTTCAGCTACTGTGTTTTTTAAGCATCAGATTGCTCCACGAGAGAATTCCACAATTGAAACTGCCATGAGAGGTTTAAAATTTCATAATGTGAGCAGTGTCTTCATAGCAAGGACTGAAACTAATTACTGAGAACATGCCAGTAATCAGAAAAACAAACCCTTATGTTTAAACACAATTGGCAAAAGCAAAAGCCTTTGCAACTTCTTTCAAAAGAAACCTCTGGCATAAATTCAACTGAGCTGATCTCCATGGCATGTTTTGTCCATTAGTTCCATAATGAAATGGGGTGCTAGTTTAATTAATACAGTGCCTGAAACACTTAGATATGCTGATCCTGGCAACAGGATAAGGTTTTGTCATTTAAAAACACAAAACTCCTTAGCATTGTTATTACTGTACAAAACAAGATTTCTTGCTGCTACTGCCATTTTTGTTGTAAATTCTCACCCTAAAATATTTTGCACTAAAATATGTAAAGGTGAAAGAAATGCTAACTTTAAAATGCACAGTTTATTATTTTCTTTAGCTATTACATACAGGTGGTTAGTTCTACAAATTAAAAAATTGTAGAATGTATTTTTTAGAACACGGTGTGCAAAATGCACGTGGTTTCTCTAACTGTACCTGGAATGGGTAGAGCCATTGTTCTGTTCTTACCAAAGCCTGTTCATTTGAACTCTGTCACAGAAGTGAAGGTGGATGGTCATATTTATAAATAACCATGGCTAAAGTCTGATTTCAGTATAAGTGTTAGATTCCTTTTGGGTTTTTTAGTCATTTTATTTTAAGGAAAGATTTAAGTTAAATATATAGACAAACTCCTTTATGAAGCTGGGTGTTTTGCTTTCGTGTTGCCACCTACTAACATAGGCAGGTTTTATTTTTCGAGTTCCTCGATGTACCATAAGTTATTTGCCTAACTGATCTGTAGTGGGAAATCTGAACTGTCTCCTGTAGCGGGGTAGGGAAATACAGCTGCACTCCTTTTGGTGGATAGAGGTTGAGTCATATCGAGACAGTGTTATAAGCTGTACTTGGGTATATTGGAGCTCCATTTGTAAAATAGTATTTGCTTTCTGTCTTTTGAGGCCTGACTTTCTCTTATCTCTTTGGGCATCAACTGCACCTGATTTGTTTTGCTTGCTTGCTTTGACTGTGCAACTGGTGCCCATTCCATGGCATTCATTTCATGGGAACAGTGTTGCTGCATGGCAATGAACTCAGAAATTAACATAGGACTTTAATCAGCTGTGGTTGAAACCTTGGATGCTGAAATCCTTGGATGTTGAACTGATACCTTCTCAATGAAGACACTTAATTTACAGCACAGTAAAAAGAAAATTGGAAAATGCATGTTTTAATTTAAATTTTGTAACTTTTTGATAGCATAATTACTTTAATAGCTAGCCTTAATTTCTGGCATTTTATTGTTTTAAATGTGTATTGTCTACTGTTGTAAATTCACACACCATATCTCTAAAATGTTCTCTGTTGCTAAATGCAAAGCTTTTTGGATTGTTTAGTAGGGAGAAAAAAGTCTTTGAAGACTTTTTGCTTTTTAAGCTCCACCTTCATAAATTGACTGTTATTAAGATAACATTAAATAATCTTCATCTCTATTTAACAGAATTTGTTTGCAATTTCATATGAAGTAGGCTCAGTGCTTTACCTGAGGAGTAGGCAGGGCAGGCAGATCTCTTCTGGGTTATGTCTACATTCTTCCCCATTAAGTCCTCACAGGGAAATGTGAATAATCTTCTCTTATGTTTTTGGTAGTTTCAGTGATACATTGCTAATATGTATTGGCAATCTGTTTACCTCTGTCTGAATCTCTTACATCTTTTATTTGAAGATCCTTTTCACACAGGCCATGCAATCTGATCTCATTGTAAACTGCACAAATAACTGTAACTGAGCTCTGGGATGAAGGGAGGGATCGTATGTGGCATTGGAAGCCTTCCTCAGGTCTCCAGGTGGGGAGCCCTGTGAAGCACTTGCAGCCTTGTGAACTGGGCTGAGAATTGATACCAAGGGTGAAAATATGTTTTCTGAGTGATAACAAGAACTAGCATGGGTACTTACACATCTAGACTGATAAAATTGGGTTTAAGAATTGCACAATGTGAGAGAGATGTTCCAATATTGTATCAGTGTCAGAAAATTCAGTTCAAATTAATTTAGTCTCATACAGGCCTAAAAGACATCTCCTGAGATGCGAAATCCAATCTCGGTACTATCTCATGTCACCTCCCTAATGAATGTTAGCAGCTCCATCTCCAGGGTGGTGAGGTGTGTTTTCAGCCAAAACAATGTACTTACTTACAACCTCTTACTGTTTGGCAGATCTCATTGTCCCCACACACTTTCAAAGCTGACCACAAATCAGTATCTGCTCACCATTGTGTTTTACTACATTGTAAATTCTGTCCACAGGAAAATGAGCAAAGGCAATAAATATCTGGATTGCAGTGCTGTGTGTGGGTTGTCCTCCTGTGTTTACAACTGATCCTGATGGAAAACCTGCCTGCGGGGCCTCAGCCTCACACCATGTGCTTCCTGAGCTCTGAAAGTGCATTTTGGCATGGCTTAGGGCATCTGGGGAGATCTGGGACTAAAGGTCTTTGGGTGCACCTGCTGCCCCTGTTTTTAGGAGATTCTGGCTGAGGAGGGCTTACCAACTCAGGGGACAATGGGCTGTGGCAGCCCTTGATCTTCTGAAGTTTCAGGGGAACTTTGCTGCTTATTTTATGATGAAGAAATACTCCAGCACTTGATCCTCTCTGATTCCCATAAAACAAATTTTCTTTCTCCGAGCACTCTGCTGTCTCCAGTCTATACATGAGAACTATATACAGCATGTAAAGATACAATACTGAAGTTGTTATGACTGATTATGTAGGTCCTGATTTGTAAACACCTTCTGAAGGAAAACCTTTATTTGAATTGGCACCTGAATTCAAATTCCCTGGTGGCAGGGCTGCACTGTCCTGACCATCAGCATTCACTCAGAGTGATTTTTCACATCACATTAAAAACTGATGTTCAGTTGGAGCTGTATCCTTTTCTCTAGGTAGTCTTTTAAGCTGATGTTTTTTAAAATCGCATTAGTGGGTGCTCAATATCTAATCAATCACACAGTTAAAGAAATTATTCTTCTGTTCCAGAGGACTTTAGGATAACTCCATTCTACTGAATTGCTTAAAAATCGGAAACACAGCACCTTAACTAAGACAGAGCTAAGCAAAGCAGCAATGAAATTGCTTTTGTCACATCCTGTCTTTTGTGACAGCAGTATCACATAGGAAGTTTAAGATGATTCTCCAACTGAAACAGTATCTGCCTTGCAAATGTTTCAAGCTTGCTTTGGTATAGGAAAGATTCAAATAAGATGTTTTAAATTCAGGCACTTGAGTCCACTTTTAGGCAGCAGTTTTTCAGAGCTGTTTTGCAGCTGCAGCTCCCAGGATCTCAGAAATACATCATTGCTGAAAACTGAATTGTACAAGTAAGCTCAGTGCTAGTTGCTTCCACTATCTACTGCTTGGTTCATCTGCTGTGGGGAAAAGGGGCAAGTCTGAAGACAGTGACTCTCTGGTTGTTGGAAGAAAGGGCAGGGGGGGAGTGTTTAGGACCATCGCTGTGTCAGTAAGTTCTATGTTAGCATTTACACTCTGGTCATTTTGCATCAAAATCTGCACTTCTAGATCTCTAAAACTACTTTGCAGTGATGTGTCCATGCAAATTTCCCATTCCCAGACTACTTCTGCCATCTTCACAGCAGTTGAAGTAAGATTAGAGAGAATTAACCTTCCTTGTTCACAGGCAAGCTAAGGCCAGGATGCCCATCATTTCTCAAGTCTTGAGAAAGATGAGAACAGATAAAGGGAAGGAGAAGACAAATGAAATTATGTTTCTTTTACAGAACTTTTATTTGTTCTGCATCCCTTTTCTCCAGCTCAGTCCTCGTGCTTTGTTTCTGCAGCTCCTTTGCACATCTGGCATTCGGGCAGTCAGTGGTGCCAGAGGAAAACCCCTTAAGCACAAACTTGCTCAAGCCCAACCCATGAGAAAGGGCTCATGTGCTTCCCCTGTACTGAAAGCAGAAGGGAGTGGCTGAGTCCAGGGTTACCCTGATTTAACAGTCTTCCACATTTACAGTTAGGTGGTAAAGCCTCTTTGGTAATGAGACTCAGTCCTAAAATGGTGGAAAGAACAGAAACTAGGAAGGGACATAGAGTGGCATCTAATGTCGAACTGCCACCCCCTTCTCTGTCAGGAAGCCACGCAGGGCAGGAGGATCCTGTGACAAAATGCGCCTGAGGCACTGCTGGCCTCGTGTTCTCCCAGCAGTTTGTTGAATGTTTTGTGTTTAACCGCAAACCAAGTTATTTTTGCCTTACAGAAAGCAACCAAAAATCACGAGATGGATGAATAATTGGCTAAAAGTCTGTACAGCTCGTGGAAGTGAACGTGCAGTAGCAGCCATACAACAGTTTTGGGGGTTCTTTTGTCTTGTTTTTCCAAGTAATTTGATTTCATGGCTTTCTGTAGAATATTGTAATAATTCTGCTGTAAATACAATAAAATCACAGTTTGCTGAGATTGCCTCAGTTTTGTTGATGGAAAACTTGCATGAAATACAAGTGATTTGTACAAGCGTTTGAGTGAATGGGATGATTTACAATGTTTAAAATAACTGAGTATAAAAGTATTAAATGTTGTGCCATTGTATTTACCATTGTACCCCTGCCCCACAACAACCTGCAAGCACAGAATGGTCATCCTGAATAGTTCAGGGATGGGGTTAAAAACACACTTTAATTGGGCTGTTTACATTAAAGATTATTTTTCACCACTGTTTAAAAAAACCAGAAAAAATACAAAAATATTTTTAGAAGATAAACAAATTACATTTGAAAGTGCTTTGGTTTGGCCCCTGGGTGTGTCCTGTCTCATTGTGCTGCTGTAAACGGGCTCCACTTGGAGTTGGCAGAACTTGAGGAGAGGGAATCCCAGGGTAGTGTAAGCCCAGGGTTCCTCACAGGGCCTTGTGGGCTCCATCTGATCCCTGTCAAACCATGCATTTGGTGGGGATGGAATTGTTTTCTTTTTTCTGCAAGTTTTTACATATCTGGGAGTAATACAAGAAGCCTGGACTAGGTGAGACAGGAAGCCCTTGTCAGCCTGAGAGCCCAGGGGCATGAAGCCAAACATCAGTAACAGGAGCAAACGCCCACACTAGGGCCATGCTGGACACACATATGAGACATTCAGATCTGAACTATCAACTCTAAGGGGTCAGCTGAGCAGTGAGGATGTTTTAGCATTAAGGCAGTGAAGACTCAGGCTAATTCTCTATAGGCTGCTGGGAATGCTGCCCTGTGCAGAACTGAGCTACCTCTTTCCTTAAACACCAACACTTCTTCTTTTTCTTCTGCCAACGTACAGTTGTTCACCTGGGGACCAGAAAAATCAAAAGGAGGGTTAGGTGAAAAGACCGTGTAAAAAGACAAAAGATCCAAACAAAAAAACTGGGGCTGTGTTTTCCAGCTATTCCCAGGGATGGGCTGGTGCCACTCCCTGACAGTCCAACCCTGCTCTCCTGGGGATGGCACGTGTTCCTACCTTTCTCTCCCTTCTCTCCTTTTGGTCCCCTATGCCCTTGTCGTCCTGGTGGGCCCATTGGCCCGGGGTCACCTGAAGGAATGAGAAGACCAAGTTTGCCCTTGAGCACAAGTGACCCACAGACAGGGACAGGCCAGGGGAAGGGACACCAAGTCAGGACAATGTTTTGGCTGAGATCCTGAAGGTGCCACCTTCACTGTGAGAGGGTGTGACCTTGAGCAGTGCTGTGACCTCTATGGTCACAGTGCTGCTTCCTGGGCATCACGAGGCTGAAGGAGGGTAAGGATGGCAAATCTTACCTTTGGGTCCACGATAACCCCTCTCCCCCTTTTCACCAGGTGGCCCCTGGATGGCACCATGTGCTGGAGAGGGAAATGAAGGAGAGAGTGAATGAGTGTGAGCAACCACTGCCTACTCAGAGAAGCTGTGAGTCACACTAGAAGGACATTTCTCTCTTGGTTAGATGGGATTAGACTGACAGCAAGGTTTTTAACCAGGGGTTTGGTCCCAATGAAGTCCCAAGGACAGGCTGTGATGTCATTTCACCAGCACTGCTCTGTCACCCTCTGGGTGTCCTGGCTGTCACTAGGGCTAGAGCTGGCCCATGCTCAGGGTGGGGAATCTGAGAACAGAGTAAGCAGCTGGCTCATGTTTCTGTACATGTGCCAGCCAGGCCATGTTAAAATGGGCCACAAAATTTGTAAGCACAGAGGCCTTCAGGGATTGGGATGAGTTTCCTACAAATAGTGGGAAAAACTGATGTCCTTCCTAATGATAAGACTGCATCTCCCCAGCAAGGAAAGAAGGACCATCCACCTTCAACTCTGCACCTTGACTTTTGCAGTATGCAAAGGTGAGAAGATCAGTAGGTCTGTGAGAGGCTGGGGAGATGTAACATGCATGAGCCAGAAATGCCAAGTCAAAATGTCACTCACTTCTAAAGAAGTCCATGAGGTCTGCGGTGACATTGCCATAGGCTGCAAAGACCTTGCTGATGCCAGGGGGACCAGGAGGGCCTGGGGGACCTGCAGGTCCCTGTGCAGTGTAAGACATCAGGTCCTGGAGAATACCTCGGCCTGTGGAATTAAAGATGCCATTTGAAAGAGCTCTGGGAGAACTGTGGCTGCATGCTGAGGCAGAAGGTGTAAGGGAGAGCTGTAGGCAGCAGGAAGGAGAGGGAAGTGAACAGCACGACCAGGCACAGGGGGTTTGGAGTTGTAGACTGGGATAGGGAGGGTCAGGATGAGCAGGCATTGCACTCACTCTGCAGGTTCTCTGACACACGGAGTGCCAGCTCGTTGTAATCCAGGGAACCAGTGAAGGAGTTGCTGTAGGATCTGCTCGACCCTGCTGATCTCCTGTGTGACTCCTCCTCTGTCAGCAGCCCATCAAAAGCCCCATCAGTGCCCATGGAGGCATCGTAAGCGCCATTACTGCTCACTGAGGCGTGGTAAGAGGACACGCTGCTGCTGGAGCTGCCATACGAGCTGCCTGTGCCCAGGGAGCCCCCGTGGGAGCCCTCAGCACCAAGGGATCCTCCATGCAAGTGCTCAGAAGCTCGTAACCCTTGGTATGATGAAGACATAGACCCAGACACAAAGCCACTGTCTCCTTTGGGTCCTGGTGGACCAGGGGGCCCAGGGGGTCCTGATATGTAGCTTCGAACTTCATCACCTGCAAAATACAAGGGGGGATCTTCAGGGACACCGGGCTTGACAGAAGTCCTGTGCTATCACCTGAATGAAGACTGGAGGGTGAAGTGCTGTCCCACCAACCATCACAGTGACCCTCATCCAGAGCCATTTTTCAGGCAGCAGGCACAGGTCAACCTTGAATTCTACAGATGGCAAGACACCCTTCTTCCCATCTCTCCCACAATTTTGTGTGCCTGATCTTGGGAACATGCCCAAAGGTTTTGCAGAAGCATGCACTCCTCAGGCCAGTTTCAGCATCTGCCAAAAGAGCCACTCTGTGACCAGTTTGCCAAAACTGAGGTGTTTTTGAAAGCCTGCCCTGGATGACTCACCATGATGAGCTCAGACCATTGCTTCACAGCTAGCTCAGTGCCACCTTCCAACCCCTCCATTATCCATGGCTCTGTGGGCAGGTGTTTGCCAAAGAAAATGCTTTTCCCATTGTAGAACTCTGCTGGTGACCTTACTAGGGACCCATGTTCAGCACAGGCCAATTGTAAGTACCCAGTGCTTGTCCCTGTTGTCTCACTGCACAGACTTTGGCTGGCAGTTGGACTGAGAGGAGGAAAGCCCACAGGGTGCAGCACACTCCTGTAGACCTGGCTGTAGAGGGAAGGTGCTGCTGTAGCCCCAGTTCAGGGAAGGCTCCTACAGGAATGTCTCAGCTGTGGCAGAGCCAGTCACCTACACAAAGTAAAGCATGTCTTGGGATGTGTGCAAGAAGGATGGATGGTGTTTCCTTACTCTTCAGGTACTGGATCAGCTCACTCCTGAACTCGTCACTGTTGGTGATGTCAGCATAGGACAGGAGGCCGGTTCCAGAGAAACCTGGTGGTCCTGGAGGGCCAGGAGGGCCAGGTGGGCCCCGGACTCCAGAAGAGGAAGAGTATCCAACATCTTCAGAGAGAGAAAGAATTATTTTCCATCAGTGAGAGGATAAGGAAATTTCACATGTCTGGGGATCTTGAAAGTTTAAAGGCTCCAAACCCAACTTCCATCCCTTTACAGGTGACACTGACTAAACTGTTTTCCTTACAGTGACTTTGTTCCCAGTGAGCAGTCACATCCCTGCTAAGCTAAATCTCAGCTTCAGTCCCCCCAGTATCTACAAACAGAATCACCCTGCAAGCTGTGAGAAACACAAGTGCTTTACTTTGAAGGTAGGCAGCGACATCCTCCAGAGAGGTGCCTGGTGATCCAGGGATCCCTGGAGGTCCTGGGGGCCCTGCAGGACCAGGGGGCCCAACAATACCACTGAATTCAGAGTCTGTAAGACACAAAGGTAGAAAAGAAGTCACCCAAACAACCACAGCCCTAATGAATGTTCCTTGGCAATACAGGTTATGCCAGATACAGCCAAGTAGAAGTTTTTTTTTCTCTCCAGTACTTTCTGGTGCAGCCTTCTTGGTGCACCTCACTTCTCTGCATACAGATGTTACATTGGACAATCAGGTGATTCCAAAGAGAGTAAAGTCCCTATTTTTAAAATATAGTCTTAAAGAGGCATAAGAAAGGATGCCTTTGTGCTGCAGAGTTTGGATACGACAAAGGGCTCCTTCATGCCCAACTCCAAGACAGCCCCATTGCTGTTGCTCCTCACAGGAGCATGGTGATCCAGCTGCAGCCCCCTGTAGGGTGTGCAGGTGCCAGCAGTGCTGCTAAGGACAAAGGACCATCAGAGAGTTACTTGTGATGATAGGCAAAAAGGGAAACTCTGTGACTAAGGCTGTAAAAAAGATCCTGGGGCATGCAGAGCCCCATGGCAGGAGGGTGGAGAAGTTGGCTTACTTCGCAGGTATGCTGTCAGGTCACTGTAAGATATACCAGGTGACCCTGGAGGCCCAGGTGGTCCAGGCAGTCCAATGCTCATCCCAGAACCTGCAAAAGATGGTTAAGATGAAATTTTGTTCCTAAGCTCAATTTTTAACACAGAAAGGATTCATTACTAGTCTGTGGATGGTATCTTAGCTACAGGGTATCTTTGTTCTCTTGCAAGTCTCTCACAGTCCCTGCAAGGAAGTCTCTGTATATAGGGATTCACAAAATTAGCACTGGAATAGTTTCTACTGACTGACAGCATAAGCTTTGTACTGGGCTCCCAAAGGAATAGAGGGAAATACACACTAATAAAACCATTACTTGACAAGTAGCTGATAAACCTCCGGGTCAGCTCATCATAATCCAGTGACAGAGACATTCCATCTCCCCCTGGCCCAGGAGGCCCCGGTGGGCCCCGAGGTCCAATGAGATACTGACGAATTTCTTCTCCTAGAAATGAAAAAAAGCATCTTTTAAAGCTGTCCAACTGCTGCACAGACACCAAGTGTGGGGAGTTCCCAGCCTGTGAGCTGAGCCCCCACCACCAGGGAAACCATCAAAACCTATGAATGCAAAGCTCCTTTCCTCCCTCTTTTCTGGGTGAATTGTCCTGTATATGGTGCCAGAAACATTTGTGACAAGGCTGGGAGCCTCCTATAACAAGGGTGTGAGGAGGATGAGAATTTGATTGCTTAAGGGACCCTCCATTGGTCTGTTTATTTCAGGACACCCTGGACAACTTCTTGGATAAAGGGAATGAGAAGCAGCTCAGCTGGGAAAAACCATGCTGAGCTTTGTGGCATTTTGGAGCTATTTGGAGCACAGTGCTGGCCAGCATCATCAATACCTTCAGGGACAGCCAAATGACATCCTGGAGATTTACCTGTCAGCTCACAGTAACAGCGTGTATAGAAAAGAATACAGAGTTGGGGATCCCCCTCACCTTGAGAATAACAACATAGCAAGGCTATGGGGGGAACACTGAGAGTGGGGGAGCTGGAAAGTAGAATACTCAGAAGCAGCTGCAGGTAACTCCAGTTGCAGACTGGAGACTGGAAGGGAAAGGCAGATCTCCAGGATGATGGGATGCTTTACCCTCAATCCCATGTTTCCCTTGAGGGTCACTTACTTTGCAGCAGGTCCAGAAGTTCTTGGTACAAGATGGATGTAGTGGATACTGAGCTAGAAAATGACTCATAGCGACCTGAAGAGCCTGTGGGAATGAAAAGGTTTCACATGAGCCAGTATGAGACAGAAGGTGAGGAGGGGTCAGGAAGGAACAAAGGAAAGATGAATTAATTAACTGGTAGAACGGGCTTCTCATGCCCCCAGCTATGAAACAGTTGCTATCTCACACATCCTGGTCATCTCCTGGTCATCACACACACATGTGTGCTCTGTGCATTTCTGGTGGAGATTCCAGGCTACTTCCAAAAGCTCTGGGAATTTCATCTACTTTAGGAGGGCCCCAAGCACACAAGACAACCCCCAAATACTTGAGATCACATATACTAAATAAAGCCACCTCTGTTTGGGTCTTCAGGGTGTCAAAGAGTCTAACAGAGAATGTTTAATAGGAGACTTTTTAAACAGCAGCTAATAGTTAATCTAATCATTAAAAAAGGACAAGGCTCAGAGGACAGCTCAGCTGTGTGGAGTCCTGAGCCTAGACTGCTGAAGATGAATAACCTGGTTGGGGTGCTGCTATTTAAAGACTTGTTTCTCCTCTGGTTCTCACCTCCTATGTGCTGCACAAGCTCAGCTGAGGCCAAGACTCAGTACAGGGTTTACCAAAATGGTGCTTACTTGTCATATAGCTCATGACACGTGTAGCCAGCTCTGCATAATCCAAGGTCACGCCATCTGCAGTGGTGATAAGTCCAGGTGGGCCTGGAGGGCCTGGTGGGCCTTGGGCACCAGTCAGATAATGTCTGATGCTGTCACCTACATAGAAAGCCCAAGATATGCTCACATCACTAAGAGGGAAGACTGACCATATGCACAGTTACCAGACCCTCTTCCTCTGACAAGGAAAAGGACAACAGAAGGACAGTTCTACAGAGGCCACGGTGGACAACAGCACTTCACAGTATTCAGCAGAAATAAGCCCAGAGTAGCAGGGCTGTTGTTGTTTCTAAAAGAAAAACAAGGACCTAGGGAGCAAAAAGAGAGATAGACATGAAACTGCTGACCCACAACAAAAATCTCATTATACTCACTCTTCAGGTAGTCAGTGACATACTGCTGAATCTCTTGACGTGAACTTCCACTTGGGCCAGGAGGACCAGGTGGCCCAGGCAGTCCTGGGGGTCCCTGAATTTGTCTGGATCCACCTACAGAAAGCATTGTAAGGAGAAGGAGCGTTTTTGGCACAGCTGCATTTGTGATAGTAAAGTGTACTTGCATTCAGCCCTTCCCACAGGCCTGGAAAGAACTTTGGAAATTGAATATGGAAGAACTCCTCCTGCATCTTTAAACACAGTCTGAGCATAAACTATTTGGCAGTATAATGTCTTCAACTAATTCAGCATCCTATAATTCAACCTGTGCAGGGCTGAGTCCAGAGACATTCCTGGTTTTGTACAGGCAGACCTGGTGGGTTTGTGCACTAGAGTGCAGTGCTGTGCAGAATATAGATGGAGATCACAGAGCTCAAGCTCATTAATCTAACATTGCTGCCCTGCTGCTCCCAATCCCAGTCAGCCTGGGCAGCACCAGTTCAAGAACCTGTCCACACAGAGGCAAAACTCTGGCTTAAAGGATTCCCAGTAAGGTGGAAAAAGAAAACTGCCAATTCTTAAATTTGCTGATTTAAGGCAAACTGCAAAAAGAGATTTTGAACACAAATCCCATCAGCATTAGGTTGGCACCCACACTGGTAAAAGTCAAAGGAGCTTTTTCAAAGCCTCCACCAGGATATCAGCATTACTTGTTAATATCAGAGCAATGATGGTCTGGCCTCTTACCTCGAGATGCTCCTGGGATGCCAGGTGCACCTGGGACACCTGCATCACCTGGAAAAGAGTGAGGGAGACAGACACTTGTCATGGGTGTGACTGCATGTCGCACACTTGGTCATGTGAAACAGTTGAGTTACGTGTTGTCAGAGAAGCAACTACTCAGCCCTTGCAATGACTGTCTTGAAATGCCAGCTTGTTGGGAAAGAGCATAAGGAAGAGGCCATGGCAGCCTTCTTGAGCCCTCTGTGACCTTGTCAAGTGCCTTGTGCTCACAGCAATTCTATTGCTGTGGTCCTGTTTTGCCTGAAAAGGCAGGGGTGAGCACAGCTCTAGTTCCCAAATGATCAAGTTGTTCCATCCTTTTGTCTCAACCATGCTTGGATGTGTGAGACCACCCCCAGAAAAAGAAAGAAGATTTTTAACTTCACCTTTTGGTCCAGGTGGGCCAGGTGGGCCTGGGGGTCCCTGTATCGTGACTCGTTCACCTGTCAATTGCAGAAAGAGAGTCAGAGGTTCACAGGAATAAAGTATGTGGACAAAATCCTGGCTCCACCAAAAATTAAGTTAGAATGAATAGAGCAGGATTTTGGCCTGATTTCAGCCCAGGGATAATGAATTCAATGGAGGAAAGAGGGCACAGACTAACCGTGGGAGGAGAAAGCTGAAAGGCCAGGATCACCCGGTTCTCCTGCACGAGACACAGAAATGAAGGAGCAGTCACACACCCAGGCAAGCTGCCCTGAAACCCACTAAGATCTCCTTACCTGTGAATCCCCGTGGACCTCGTTCACCTGTGAACAGAGGAGCAGAGAAACAGGGTTAGGATTTGCTTTATTCTCATCAGCAACATCCCAGACCACACTGCAGCATATCATCTTGGCCTTCAATTTGTAGGGGAGAAATGGGTAAAGGGAGCAGGTCCACATTTTCCTGCCAGCTGAGAGCTGAGCTACACTTCACAGGGCCACCTCCTTGCTGACTTAGTCCACAGTGAATTTTGCGAATAGGCTGCCCCTTCAATGGCAGATCTGAAGCTCTGAATGTTCTTGAGTAAAATGGGCTTGTGAAGTTGGGATCTGAATATAGCAACTGCTTTGACACCAGTACTGGAGGCTAATAAATTTCTTTCACAAACATTGACTTATTTTACAGCAGACAGGAGTCCTACTTAGTGACAACTGTGCTAGCTTTCTCACAGACAGAGACAGGCAGGAAATTCTGCTCCTAAGCCCTTCCTTCTTTTCAGTCTAAGGTGCTGAGATCCCTCTAGCACTTTGGTGAGGCAGCACGATATACCCACCTTGGTCTCCCTTCG
Source organism: Illadopsis cleaveri (assembly GCA_013399915.1). NCBI lineage: Eukaryota > Metazoa > Chordata > Aves > Passeriformes > Timaliidae > Illadopsis > Illadopsis cleaveri. The sequence goes on along the minus strand of VXBB01001105.1, from coordinate 49,247 downwards.
GGCCTGGCGGGCCTGGTGGTCCTGGTGGTCCTGGTGGGCCTGTGAAGAATGCTTCTGCAATTCAAACAAACAAATTTCTTCATGACATCCGACAGAATATGAAACAAAGTTTCTCTGGCTTCATTTGGACCTAACCATATATGTGCTCTCTAGAACCCCAACAAGACATTCCCAGGACCAGGTGACGGAATGAGTGGCAAGAACCTACCTGAGGTGGACATGGATGATCCTGCTGTCCCTGGTGGGCCTGGAGGTCCTGGCAATCCTTCTCCTAGGCAAAAGAGACACAGAAAGGCTTCAGGAAGGATCAGCCTCAGCAATGTAAGTAAGTTAATATAACAGCTGCTACATCTCCAGCCATAGCCTTAGCTTGAGTACTTCCCAGTGTAGGCTCTTATCACTGTTTTCTTCACACATCTATATCCCTGATAGTTACTTTTCACTATCATTTGCCACCACAGCAGAAAAAGATAGAGAAACTCCTTTCTTTGTGGTACTGGGTGCCTATCCCATCACACACCCAACCTGCTCCCTTTTCCTACTGAGCAGAGAGCAAGGAATGAGGTTCTGCTCCAGTCACATGTCCTCCCACACCTGTCCTGTTCTGGCTGAGGAAGGGAAATCTGTGTTACAGGATGGGGCATAGGGATATGTTCCTCATGATAAGAACCTCCCCAATCTGTCTGCAGTTGAAAGTTAAGGCTGGACAAGTAAGAAGTAAATATGGAATTGATTGCAGTTAGTTCCTTTGGGAACTCGAAAACTTTGAGTGTCTTCCTAAGACGTACGGCTTTTACTAACTAATACTCTGGCTAGAACCCTCTGCCAAAGCAAATGTTCTTTGTTGGGCAGCATCTTGCTGCAGTGAAATTGTGTTGGTAGGAACCCACTATGCAACATTCTGCTTCCAGCTCTAGGCCTTGGAAAAAAACTTTCCAGTTTGATTTCAGAGGAACAAGCTCTTACCTGGGGGACCACGAGGTCCAGGGGGTCCCTGCACGGATTCACCTGATGACAAAAGAAACAGGAGTATTAGAGAACATTTATTCAGCAAACTGCATGGCCCAGAAATGTGTCATGTTGTGTGAGCATTCCTTGCTTAGGTGCTGAGCTCTGTATGTTACATACCTGGTGGTCCAGGGGGACCTGGTGGACCTGCTCGCCCTTGTAAGTCTCCCAGCACTGTGCAAAAGAAAAACACAAACAAGGGAGAATTGTTGCTATGGAGCTACTGCTGCTATGGAAACTGTCAATATATTGCTGCTAGAAGCTCTTACATTCAAAGGTGGACTAAGACAGGACCTGGGTGACCCAAGATGAAGCAGAGGAGGGAGAGGAGAGATGTGTTTAGCTAGGACATGAAGCAAAATACAGCACTGAGCAGGATATTGGAAACAGGGAGGAGAGTAATGGTTGTTGAGAGAAAGAGCAAAGGACTCAAAGGCTAAAGAAGGAGGGAAAGAACTTCAAGGAGAGGAAAGATTCTTTAAAAAGAGGTAAGTTTGGGGAGGAGAACATAATACAGGTGTTATTTAACAAGTAGCTGTACTGTGTTATCTTGATTGTACTGTGAGATGTACCCTCACCTCCAAGCTGAGGCACAAACTCAAAGTTCAATGATGCTGTGATCCAAGACTCCTGAATGAGGAACTGGATGGTACTGAAGCATGGTCTGAATCTACACAGCCCCATTGGGATGGTGATCAGGCAAGGATCATTTATAATTTTATGCTCGCTTCTACCTTGTTGCAAACTTGCAGAGATCCCAGATCCTGGGAATAACCAACTCTAAGTGTGTCACACATCTAGTGCACAGAGCAAGTGCCTTTCTTGGGATGCTGTTAAACCATTCTGTTCTCTGCTTATTTTCATCTTAAAATTTTAAAATTTTCACAAAACGTTACATTTTTTTCCTTAAAATTTATTTTCTCCCCTGTGAATTCATCCTTTAATTTGAAGACAGATTATTTCTGTTGCTTAGATTAACATACCTTTTCAAACTGGTTCTCATATTACAGATGTTCATACTGCACAGGGAACTGCCTGTGTGAACTCAGTGGCTGAAAACTCTCAGCTCTGTGAGTATCTCCCCTGTTAGTGGCTGCTCACCAGCCACCACTCCTCAGCTTCCCTCCCTGTGATGTGGACCTGATGCCATCTGCCTCCTTTTGAAAGGATTTTGGGATGCACAGATGAGGAGGGCAGAAGAAGTAGCTGGCATTGCAGACACACCACCAAACACACACACACACTTGCCCCATGTCATTGAGAAGAAAGAGTTAAGGGCATCTCCTGGTAGCTGTGAGCAGGCCTTGAGGCTCTGACACATCTCCAGGCAAAGGGGTGGAAAGGCAGGGCCACTTACTTTGAGATGCTAATGATGAGACTTCTGCTCTGATGGTTTCTACCACAGCTTCACCTGGGGATCCTTTCTCACCCCGTGGACCTTTTTCCAGGGGGAAAAAAAAGTAAGAGAAAAGGAGTTATGTAACTGAGAGAGGGTGACATTTTGTACCTACTCCGACAAGGGGTTCAGACTTTTCTTATGAGAACTGGGAGCATGAACTCAGTCCCCAGATCTGAGGGACAGTGCATTCAAGTGTGGAAATTACTGCCCAATGTGCTCTAACAGGATCACAGAAAACCAGCTAAGAAAGGTTCTTAGGGGTCAGCTCTGTTCAGGCCCTTCCAAAGAGATGTCTGCCCAACTGGCAGTGCTTTCACAGTGACATTAATCCCAATTTGGCTCTAGTTTGTTCTCCTGCCTTTCAAAATGGCAGGAGGTATCCAGCTGGGCTATATCCCCCATCACAGAAAGGCAACTGCACTTGAGAAGTGCCTTAGAAACACCAGCCTTCAGGAAAAATAGCATAAGAAAAAAAAAGACATTTGCAGCATCCACATTACACTGGCTCTTATCACTCTCTTACCACCCTCTTTCTTCCTCTGGCAAAACAAAAAATTATAAAAATTCTTTACAAGATTAATTAAGTCAAATAATGCAAGAAAATGAACTGAAAGGAAGAAATGTGCAAACAAAAGGGACAGGGAATGTGCCAAGGGCTTAGAGAATTAGAAACAAAGGAAAACTAATGAATTCCTTTCTCTTAAGAAGCATAATCAAAGCTGAAGGAAAATGGTACCTTGCTGTCCAGGGAGACCAGCTGGTCCAACAGGACCTAGTTTCAAATGAAAAAAAACCCAAATTTCATTAGATTTTACTGGTTGTATTTTACAATAGCAGAAAAGAATCAATAGGACTTTTATAAGAACTAGGACTATCAAAAAATGTATTTTTCTACACAACTAAATGGAATTGCTATGGGGTATGAATTCATCAATGCCCCATGTATTACTTGAATTTCCATCCCCTGGCAATTAAAATGCTTGGTGCCTCTTGGACTGGGGAAATAAGCAGAATGTCACTGACCACAACAGAAAAGGAATGCAAAAGTCCTAACCCTCCTCTTGCATTCTATGGTATGAACTCATGCACAGCCAGTGTGTGTGTGTGTGTGAAATATTTACAGATGCTTGAGTGGGAGTTCTGCTTGCTGCCTTGAGCTCAAAGCTGAGACTGGAAAATAAGCATCTCCTAATTTCAGCAACAGTGATGGGAAAGCGATTAAACACAAGCCTGCCTTCCTGAGCAGCAAAAGAACTTCACTCTAGTCCTTGGATTTGAGCTATCACTACTTTGTACTCATCAGTACTCACCTGGAACACCTGGGGGACCAGTGGGGCCAGGTGGGCCTGGGGGACCTGGTGGGCCTGGCAGAGTAATAGTTGATGAACCCTCTGTAAAACAAACACAGATTTGCACACAGACACTTATATTCACACCTCCAGTGAAAGTGTACGACTCTATGCTTAAGGAATCCCACATCTATGGCATATATATTCTCCCAGCACAGGGAGCTCCAGCACACGCCTGACACACAGTCAAGATGAATTAAGGAGGCACAAAATAACCCAGAGAAAAGCCTCCTAAATCAGACCCCTCACAGCATTACATACCTGCACTTATGACTTTTCCTGGAGCTCCAGGTTCTCCTAGGAAAACAAAGGTACAAAAGTTGAGCTTCTTTTTAGGGGGGCAGGTAAGAGCTATAATAAGATCAATAACATTGTACTATTAAGCATGTAGTTTCTGCTCTTTCTGCCCTTGATTTCTTGTCTGAGAAGTCACAGCACTCAAAGGTCAGGGGGGAAGCAAGAGAGCTGTGCTAATCCAGAGATGCCCTCTGATCAGCTTTCCAAGCACTACATCTACCAGCTTAGGCAACAGCCTGGATTTATCCGAGGCAGGCACACAGCTTCCACCGCAGTCACCAGCCATCTTACTCATGCTGAGGGCAGAACGGGGCTTCAAAGGTTTGCTCAGAGAGCTGTCATGGCAAGTCCCTCACTGCCCTCCGTGTATGTTCAGGGAAGCTTTGGCTACCGTGCTTCTTAAATCTTCTCTTCCCAAAGCCACTAGATGCCACTGTTGATCCAGGGACTGGTCAGTGGAGCAGCTAATCCTTGCTAAAATGAAATCCTTGGAGAGAAAATGAGCATTAGGGAAGAAACAAAACTCACCTTTAGCCCCTGGTCGGCCTGGGTTGCCTGGAAGTCCTGATATGAGGTAGACAAACAATTTAAAACGTTTAGTGCAAATATTGTTTGCTGTATGTTTTTCAGGTACCCCAGCTGTTTCCTTGTGGGTTTATAGAAGGAGCTCCCTACTCAAGACCCCAGCTTTCAGCCTTTATAAGCAGGTCCCTGAGGACTTTATAAGCAAGTGGACGAACTGACTGAGCTGGTAATGTCCCTGGGCTTCCCTGGTTCCACTGCTCCCTGCATGATGACACTGCTTCATAGATTTACCTGTAGCTTCTTCTAGGTATTACCACCTGTCCTGAGGCTCCTGGATGAATTCCCTGATGCATTGCTCAACCCCAACCACCTCTGCTTACAGATGTCACATCCTCTGTTTCCATTGCTACTGCTACATCCCCTCTCTTCTGTTTCTGCTGCTGATTAAAAGGACTTTTCAGTGATGCACAGGAAACTGAAATGTTATGTTTTGGGGAAAGGCAAAATTTCAACACTCAAAAGCCCAGGATTGTTCAAAAATTACACATCTTGCACAAAACCTGTATCAAAAGCCAAAGGAGATGCAGAAACCTTAGGATATCACTTTGGAAACCCTGAGAACCACAGATGGAAAATTACAAGGGTTTTTTGAGCCCATATCAAAGTGTGTCATTGATAAATTGGAATATGGTGGAAAAGCCTACCTGGTGGTCCTTGGGGTCCTGTAAGACCTGTCAGAAAAAGGCAAAAACTCTTAAGATGTCTAAAAAATTTCACGTGGGAAAAGGACAGACAGGGAGGAAAAGATTATATTTATGTGCAATTATAGCACACAATTCACAAGTGGTAGAAACTGGCCTAGCAACTGGTATGTAAATCTGCTCACAGCAGCTGATGTTTGCAATGTGGGGAATTTTGGGATCATAAAGGGTCTAGATTCTCTATGTATTTTCCTTTTGTCACCACTTTAAGAATACAGAGATCCTCTGCCAGACTTAAATTCAAATTAAGACTGGAAATTGACAAATAAATTTGTGTTCCTGACTGAACAAAAAGCATTTTTGTTCTCTGTATGCTTTTACCTGGCTCTCCAGCATCTCCAGTGGGTCCTGGAGGGCCTCTGGCACCTGGCATTCCCATAAGACCTGGTTCACCTAGGGATATAATCACCATTAACAAGACAGAAGTCACTGACATGCAATCTACCAATCCATTCAAGCTTGGCTGTCCTGCAGCACTTTCTACTTATTGTATTTTCACAGCCAAGTGGCCATCTCCAGCATCAGTGTCTGGGAGGGGAACATCAATGACAGAAGGGTTCTGCAGAGAGGTAACTCTGTCACAAGTTTACAGCCTGCTCTATATTATATGTCTCAGTTCCATGTTTACAGGTTGACTCTACAGCTGAGACAGAAGATCCCAGAACACAAATCTGCTGCCACCTTTCTCCTACCCCTTTTACAAATCAACTTCCTGCCAAATCGCAAAGTACCTGCACTTCTACCTCAAAGGAAGCCCTTACCTTTTTCACCTGGCTGTCCATCACGACCAGCTTGTCCTGTCCAAAGAAAGAGATTGTCAGGGACTTCTGAAACAGTACCACAGTTATCCTGTCTTGCTCCAAAGTGGAGCACAGCCTAAAGCTAAGAGTGGCTTTTCATCACACTGCATCTGAAAGAAACCTTGGCTGCAGTTACTGAAGATACAGGAAGCATTCATTCAAAACTTAACTGTGGGACATTTTTTCTGAGTGTACAGACTAATCATAGCTGTCTAAAGGAAAGACCTAGGACCACAACAAGCATGATTCTACTCCCATGTTGTTTCATTGTCTGTACTCACAGAAACACAATCTGGGTGGCAGTGACATTACCATACATATAAATCCAGCTGCTTTCTGATACCCACCTGCAGGTCCTTTAGCTCCTGGCTCTCCTGGAGGTCCAGGTATTCCTCTTGAGCCTTGCTCACCTGTAGCAAAATAGTATGAAAATGAAGCAAACAACTCTTGGACAATTCTGTCAGCAATATTTGCTGCTTTGCAACTGAAAACCAGCATTGACAGGACGTTCAGGCCCCATGATTCACAACTTTCTCTGGGCATTTGAAATGCTCATGAATACAGGACATGTGAGAGAGGATTTTCCTAAAGCTAAATACAAAGGTTGTTACCAAGATTCCTGGAATCAAGAATGGGATCTATTTGTTTATAATTTTGGTGCAAAAATAAAATTTCTATAATCAGTAACATCATTATAATGTTTCAGAAAGCTAACTGGGATTTGCTGGGATATACTTTTATTAGGTTGGCTGTTACTCCAGTATTTCAATCCACTGACCTGTCATTCCACGAGAACCCTTCTCACCCTGATCACCTGTGGTACAAAAAAGGGAAGCATTCTGTGAGATTGCTTCATTGTAAAATGCTTCCATCAGAGAAAATAAAGTCTGCTTTCTGACAAGAGCACGGAAGAAAAAGCCAAAGGTGGATAAGGGTAAAACCCATGGATAGTATCCATATCTAAAGGAATCTAAAGAAAATAACCCCAAAAGATACTTAATTTGTCAACACACCTTTGGGTCCAGGGGGTCCACTGGCTCCTTTTTCACCTGAAAGATATATGGATGATTGAACAATAGTAGTAACAAATCATAAGGGAAAGGCATTGAATGCATCAAGAAAAATCGTAAGGGAAATAACAGATTTTGTGTTACCAGACAAACTCACACTGGAAATTCTTTTCTTTAACACAGCTCCACCCACCCAACTGTTTTTCCTCTCTTAGACTGCTCTATTACCTCTGTGTCTCCTGCATTTCTCAATATTTGCTAGCAATCACTGACTAAGTTTTGTTTTGCCTCCTTTTTCTTCAGTCTTATGCTTTTCTTTGCCCATAGAATCAAAATGTGACACGGTCAGACCACGTCTGCTGCTCAGAGCAGTGCTAGAAAAGCACCTCAGCTAGTGCTGCTTTTATTTCCAGGGGGAAGAGAAAGTTACCTTTAGCACCTGGGAGTCCTGCTTCGCCTCTAAATCCTTGTAGGCCAGGAGGACCTGCAGAAAAATGAGATGGGGGGGGTGGTGTTTCATTCATCTCACTCACCACAATGCACCACTGAAGCAGAAAAGCTATGAGAAGATGCCACTGTTTTCGTTCTCCCCAGTCTCTAGGTGCCATAGCATAGGAAAGCAGCACTCACCTGGAGGACCTTGTGGACCTGGAGAACCCATCAGACCTGTAAGTAACATGGATTTTCTTTTAGTAACACCATAAATAAAAAGTGAACAAATTGCTTTCAGTTTGCCCAACAGCATCCACAACCCAGCAGGTGTTTAGTGGATTGGGATTTCCCCAGCCACTAGAAGAATTTGCTTCACTGGCATCCTCAAAACCAGGACAACAAATTCAGAGAACTTAGTCTTGTGACATTGAGGAAATGTTTCTCACTTAAGTAAAGACACCCAAGCCATCCATCTTGGCTGAGATGCTGGGATCTGTGCTTCAGACCATTACTTCACTTTTCTGGTTACTGCAGAGCAACACACATGACACAGGACAGCTGGGGTGCTCATTTACACCTAACCTCTCTGCTAGGTGTTCTCTCTCCATCTTCACATTTACCTTTTAGGCCAACAGAACCTGGGGGTCCAGGTGGCCCTGGAGGACCTGGCTCACCAACAGCACCTGCAAAATAAGAGCATGAATAGACACAGTAGAATATAGCTGTGATCCCATTTTTCCATTATCCCATCTATTGTCATTCTTTCTCTGGCAAGTGTCATGAATAATCTGCTCATCAGTTCAAAACACCCAAATAGTTATGCATGGTTAAAGAAAAGAGTATGAGCTCACTGGGCTTCAGCAAGATGAAGCCCCCAGCTTTAATGATCTGGATAACAGGGAAGAAGATAACCTTGACAGTAAAGTGATTTTGGTTCTGTCAGACTCAAACTTGACTGTAAGATCTGGGAAACCAAAGCAATCCTTGTTTACTCATTATAAGTCTGGCAAAAAAATCCTTTAGGCCATATTAATCTGTGCTGGGAAATTTCTAGACATGAAATCTGGATTTGAATAGTGAAATTAAATTTTATCACTGAGGTGTTTTATTAATCAGGACCAATCTCTTGCTTTTGTCCAGTTCTGTTTTATCCAACAACAAGACACTTGGTTCCTACCTCTGTCTCCTTTTTCTCCAAATCCAGGTGGTCCTGGCTCCCCTCGAGGCCCTGGTAACCCTTCTCTACCTCTCTGTCCCATGGGACCTTCCATGCCAGGCTCACCTACAGGAAACAAATGCCTTGTAAAACCAGGTGTGTGCAAGTGAGGCCTGGGTAAAAGGATCCATGGCTGACTCCACTGGGGAAGGCAATGATCACACCAGGCAGGTGTCTGTATTCCCATGCCATGTGTCAGTCAGTTGTGAAAGACTCACAGCACTGACAGAGATGCTCACCCATGCTTCCCTTCTGTCCTTTAGGTCCTTCTGGTCCTGCATGCCCACTTGGACCAGGAATGCCTGGGAAGAAAACACAGTAAGCATTCAGAGTTCCTGACTATGTATCATACAAGAATAACATGCAACTTAGGGGAACCTCAAACCTGGAGAGATTAATTCTATGGGGTAAAGAATGTATTACTCATAAGGTGGGTACTTGATCTCTTTAGAAGAACACAATACATATAAAAGCAAAAGAAAGCTGAACCAAGTATTTATGCAGCTGTAGGACTCCTTCAGTGGTAGACTGGAATCTTCACAATCCCAAATTCAGCATGTTCAACTAAGAGGAAGTCTGGCCAAGTCTTTGCTCAAGTCTCTGAGCTGTGTTTGTAGCTCAGCACCAAGATATTAATCAAGTGACTTAGTCTATGCTAAATATTGACTCTTTAGAGAACCACCTTGAGCTAAGTTCAAGGAATTTTGCAAGGAAGTGCAAAATCTGTTCTTGCCCACAGTAATATGAGTAAATATTCTCCCTCAAGGAGGAACTGAACTATAGCCCACCTGGGACACCAGGAAGTCCTCGGTCACCTGTGAACAGAAACAAAGAGACAGTCAGTGGTGAATAAGTTTTCTCTTTTTGTCACTTTGGCTAACCCTTACCCTCATAAAAAGAACTTTATATTCCTGGAATATTTACAAGTTCTAGTGTCTCCAGTAATTGTCTCCCTTGTATTTATGCAAATAATTGAATAATTCACACCATGCAAAACCCTCTGGGCACTGAAGCCCTCTGTGATTAAAGCAGGTCGAGCCTGGCTTCAGGAATGACTTTCATCCAAGTGAAAGGAGCTTCTAGATTCAAAGCGAGATCTGTTATCTCTTCTACTATGAACTCTAAAATTTTCTTTGACCAGAAAATGAGAGAAAAACCCCAACCTTCACAACAGTATCTGAACTAACAGATAACTAGCATCAGCTTCCCAAATTCTGGAGTAACAAAAAAAACATTTGCTACCCAGGCTGCCGATCTACCTGAGAAAGCAGGTAACTCCAGACTCACCTTTGGGACCTTGTATTCCCATGTCACCTGAGAAAAGTGGAAAAAAAGTTGAATCAAGAGACATCCTACGATTACTCATTCATTTTGTCTTCTAGTTGCTTTCCCACCTTTAATGAAATACAAAGGAGTTATGGCCAAACAGGACATTTCACACTTGCATAGTACAGGATCAGAGCCAGTCTGGCCTTTCACACTGGCACAATGCAAGATTGGGCCTCCTGTGTTGTTCTGTGTGGGATCAGAGTGTCTACAGTTTACATGGCAAACTGTCAGGAGCAGGACAGTGACTGTCCCCCTGCACTCCGCACTGGTGAGGCTGCACTTCAAGTGCTTTATTCAGTTCTGACCCCTCATTACAAGAAGGTCTTGAAGTAGTGGAGTGAGTCCAGAGAAAGACAACAGAGCTGGTGAAGGGTCTGGAACACAAGTCCTGTGAGGAGTGGCTAAGGGAGCTGGGGGTGTTTAGCCTGGAACAGAGAAGACTAAAGTGGGACCTTATTGCTCCCTACAACTGCCTGAAAGGAGGGTAGTGAGCTGGGGGTCAGCCACTTCTCCCAAGTAACAAGTGATGGAACAAGCAGAAATGGCCTCAAGCTGCCCCAGGGAGGCTTAGATTGGATATTGGGAAAAATTTCTTCACCAGAAAAGTTACGGGGAATTGGAACAGGTTGCCCAAGGGAAGAAGTTAAGTCACTGCCCCTGCAGTTATTGAAAAGACACACAGATGTGGCCCTTAGGGAGGTGGTTTAGTGATGGGCATGGCCATGTTACATTCATGGCTGGACCCCATGATGTCCAAAGTCTTTTCCAACCTAAACAATTCTGATTCTTTTTATTCAAGTACAAGCCATCTTCATCTTTCTCACTGCTAATTGCCCCTTGAAGCAACAACCACCTCAAAATTGTGCATTGCCAGAGCCAAGGAATTGGACAGGGGAAGAGAAGGATTATATGGCTGTACCTTTCTCACCACGTTCTCCTCTCTCCCCTCGGAAGTAGCCTGTAACAGGAAGACAAGGGGCTGTTAGAGTGCATTATACAATAGAGTAGGTACTCATTTCAAGAACAAGGATCCATCTATTTGGATCTGAGGCTATGGCCAGCATAGTATGGTTTTGTGAGTTTCCTCAATAAATCTGTTTTCACAAATACATGAACTTTCTAAAGATGGGAGAATGTTGCCTCTGCTGTTGTTAATCTCTTTCCATCATGTGCTAAACAGAAGTAAATCACCTTTTCCCTTACAAAAGTAGCATGAGAAATAATGTATGAGTTCATTTTCTGACTCTGCTCACCTCGTTCTATTTCCTTATTCAGTCTGCTCTTCACCATCAACCAGACTGACTCCTCATTTTCATATGGGAAGGTCGAGGAGAGTGGGTTACCATGAAGAAAGTCTACTCTTGAAACATCCTTTTCTATTTTTGAATTCCCTTGGTTAATTGCCAGGAGGCCACCATTGATTTTTTCCAGGTCTTCCACACGAGATTTCAGCTTTCTCACTTCTTCAGCTGGAATGTTAAAGGAAAATGCTAGGGAACACGCTGCCAGATAAACATGCCTGAAATATCTAGTGCTATTGCAGGAACATGACAACACTGTGTCACCTAGCTATGGCCACTGAGTTTTGCAGAATTCTTTGTATCTTTTTTTTTTTTTCCCAGCAGGGATATCTGGAATTTAACTGACAACTTTGGAATCTGTCACTCTCAGAGCAGTAGATGTCAGATCTCAGGAGCTTTCCTATCCTACTCATTCCAAGACTATATAACTCCTCAACAAAAATTGCATTCCTTATCCATTCTCCCTGTCCATTTGTAGTATCTCAGTGGCAAGTCACCTTCAAGCTTAATGTTTTCCCCAGTTCTCTCGCTTGGTATCTTGGTGCTTGGGCTTGTTCCCAGCTTAAACCCTCTGTCCTTCCATACCATTCAACATTTTTTTCCTCAGTTATTTCTTACCCAGAGCAATGAGTCCGAAAAGCAATCCAAGGAGAAACAACCAGGCTAGAAGCAAACCCAGGAGCCATTTCCACCAGCTACAGCATGAACCACATGGACACCAGGATGGTGCTGATCCAACTGCACCTCCTGCATCACCACTTCGTATTTCTGGAAGAGGGAAGGAGCAATCTCCCAGTTAATGAAGAGTTCCTTGACTTCAGAATTAAGAATCTCTTACAATAAGGACATCAAGGTCTGATCCATTATATAAAGGGCTATGGAAAAAATCTTTACACCACTCTGTGCACATTGAAGCTGGGAATTGTATTTCCAAAGAGAATTCAAACAGGGGACAAAAACACTCAGTGCATTTTAAAATAACAGCTGGAAAACATGATCACATAGGGGTAAATTCTTTGTACAGATCTGAGCCATAAATGACAGCAATAGCTAGCATGGTCTGTCTGAGCCCTCTTTCCCATAAATCTGTCCCAGTAGCAGGATGCAGCTGGACTGTCAGCTATCTGATTTTCTCTAGTCATAAGAAAATACCCCAACTGTCCACTTATCAACAACCAAATCACTGGTATCAGTTTCTCTGCAAGTCTCCTGAACATCCCCTTCCTCTGATTCATTGCTCAGAGATATGTCCCTTAACAACAATTGCTCCTTTGTATATTGTGCTTTGGTGCTTCTTCCAATGGAAGTCTGAGTTGCATCACTTACCTGCATAAGTATCTTTTTCCCTCTTCGGCATGGATTTCAGCCCTCCTGTTTTAACAACAGTAAAAGGGGTTTTACCAGTCTTTCAGTGCATGACAAAATTTAGAGTGTGGGCTTGAAAGGGAAAGGTAGTAATGGAGACAGAAGGAAAAAGTTCTGTTGCATTTCCACACCAACAAACTCTTACCATTTGCATCTGATTTCAGGCCAGTATCGGTAGCATAAGATGAGGAAAATCCCTGCTTCTCTTTCTTCAACGTGTCTTCTGCAAAAGATCCTGAACAGGAACCGAATATAATTAGAAACATTACACCAGAAGTTAAACCAGGCCTATCTTCTTTCATTGGTAAAAGGTGTATTTGTCTTGGGAAGACACAATAGCTCTGCCTGTCTAAACCAGATCGAGGGTTTTTTCTCTCAAAGCTTCCGAGCTTTGTGAAATATCCCAAGGCACACTCTGGAGATCCAAATGCAAAAGTCAGACCCAGGTTTCAGCTGGCATGGTTAAAAGCTGCCTGCCTGCCAGAGATTCTTGTACGATGTACGAGCCAGGTGTAGTGCCCTGGATGTTGAACTTCCCTTATGATCAGTCTCCATTTCTCTGCCCTCAGAGTAACCACATGTCCTGAAAAAGGGACATTACCTCCATTAACCCCTGTGTTAGAAGCACTAAAGACTTTGCCAGTGTCCTTTGTCATGACCAAAAGCTCCATCTCCTTTGCTGGTGCCTTCTCCTTCTCCAGCAGCAGGAACTTGCAGTCTTTGCGCAGAATGTCATCTCCCTGGGAGCTCGAAACAGTTCCTCCTGGAGGATTAGTAAAAGATGGTAGAGAGGAGATGAGTGTGGGCCACTGAGTACATAACTACAAGCCACATCACTTTTGTTCATAAATACAGGTGGTCACATTGTGATTGGGGCTGCCACTACAATAACAGTCCTATAAGAGACATATTGGTCACTAAAGGTAACAGGAGAGCTGTGCATGTCATTAGGTTTCTTTGGAGATGTGCATTTCACTAGCAGGGGAGCTTCTGCTGCCAGAAACGGAGAACATCTGGAATTCAATCATATATAGAAATTATTTGCTCAATGAGCTCTTTGCTCCACTTCCTGTGGAGTCAGAGAAATGCAGCCTGAGAGAGATATTCAGGGATCAGCACAGTCAGCACAGCTCAAGCTGAGGAGCCCATCAAGCACTGCCAAGTTACTCTGCCAAGCACAAAGCACTCCATATCCTGGGAGCCAGGCAGGGTTAGGAGACATTGAACTGCAGTTTCCTGAGGTTTGGCACAGGCCAAACAAGGTTCAAAACCATCACTGTGGTCACTGTTGTGCCCCTAGGCATTATGAAGTGTCCTTATACCAGAATGGTATTATTCCATTACTCTAGCAGAACCTGGAGTAAACCTTTATTAGAAATGTTATCGTAACTTCTGTGGTCTTTACATCTATTTTTAAGACTTGTCTTTGGGAGTCCATGGTTTACAAGGCAAACTTGGCTTTCTTTACACATACAGGAAAAAAAGAGTCTAATTTATAACTCTCAGAGTTGCAGAAAAGAGCTGGAAAGGACGAATCATAACTGTGCAAGGACAAAGGGCTTCTCTCATTAAAAAAACATAATCTGATCATGTATTAGACAATTCCTTCATTTTTAAGTGGTTGAAGCTGGTACAACTGAAAAATAATTTTTAAGAGCAACCTTGCAAATGTTTTGGCTTCAAATGAAGTACAATTTCACATGTGCTCTTCTGTCCAGCTCCCTGCCTGCTGAGCAGAAATAGCTCAGAATTAAACAGTCCAAATTATTACAGAGATCTGAATCAGACTAGTTCATTTGCTTATTCTTAGATTCTAACTATCTTTCTTTTCAGAAAGGTACTGGTAGGAGACTTGGCTAGTGACAAGTTATGCACCTGAGTGTCACTCAGCTATGTTGAATCTCTAACTAATTTTTATGATATGCTTGTACAAGGCCATGCCTAAACACCTGTGAATGACACACCCACCTGCTGAGGCAGACACACCAGTACTTGCCATGGTATTGCTCTGAGAAGTGTTCTTCATCCCATATGCTGCAAAGAAGAAAATCAATAATGACAGAGAAGAAGAATAACAAGGAATCTACACACACTAAAGCATTTCAAAAATCTTTTCTCATTCAATGTTCCTAGGACAACTCAAACAACCAAGGCTTTCCCCAGCAAGCAAATTTCTAGTGCATCAGCACTGGCAGCTGTTGCTGCACATACAAAACAGAGGAAATGTTCTTCAATATCCCTTCATACCACACCATGCCACACAAGAAGATGGTGATGAGGGGGCCTCTGTCAAGATGAACTTTCTAGTCACTACAGAAATGATGGGAGAAGGAAGCACACATTGGTGACCCTCACACTTTCTCTAGGCTTACTTTGTTGCTGACCTGCAGAGGCTGCTGTAGCGTTCTGGGTTGCAGAAGAAGAGCTTGGAGACAGGTTGTTTTGAACTCCAAACACTGCAAAGAAAAACATTGCAATGAGGGTTATAGGAGTCCTGCAGTGCAGGCAGCATTCTGGCTAAAACCCAAACAAAACCAGTGACACAAAAATAATGACTTCTCCCAACAAATTTCACCAGCTTTCTGGAGGCACCACAGGCCTCACAAAATGTTTTGTAACTTAGTTCACTTTGCAGTATTGTTATTGTTGGCCCAGGACAATAATGGTGACCATTTTAAAACATTATTTTGAATTATATTGCAAGGCCACTCTCATGGCTGCATGGAAATTTCTGCAGATGGGGCAAAGGGCTGCTGACACTCATGAGGAATAGGAGAGAAACTGGTATATAGGTGTTATTTCACTGTACTTAACTGCCAGAAATGCAGTGCTATCAAAGTCTGAAGGGAAGAAAAATCTGACCTGTAGAGGAAGAGCTCAGGCCCGCATTCAGAGTATGATTGCTGGGAGCCAGGTTATTTGGAACACCAAAAACTGCAAAAAGAGGAAGTGAAATGTTATTACTTCTCTCAAATCATAAATCCAACACCCAAAGGTCAGCGGCACAGTCCCAGAAATTAAGAGTCAACTTGGAAATGCAACTAATGATAATGCACAATAGTTGCAGAGGAAAAAATCTTGAAAATTATGACAACAAACCACCCTTTTACTGAACTGACAAAGGCAAAAAAATCTTGCCTCAGACAAGATAAGATAATGTGACAGTGAGAGAAAGTAAAGCTTTTAATAATATGCCATCATAAAGCTTCTTTTGTTTGTTCTCTGTAGCTGGGGAATACAGAATCCCTGGCATTTAGAAATGGGCCTCACCAGGTGTAAGAGCACACAAAACTTACTTATAACACTTTTAGTATATAAATCATTCTTACAATGGGCCAGGATAATCCAATATTAATTTGAGTCTAAACTAGTTTTTATAGGGAATGTGAGCTTGACCTCACTGATAAAGATGTCATCAAAATTTATTGAGAGACAGAGAGTCAGGACAATAATTCCTCACAAAGAAGGATTTTCAGACACAGTCAGTGTATAAGCAGAGGGCACCAAATTACAGAAAACCAGAGAAAATTCAAGCATATCCCTTGCCATTTTGATTATTCCACCATTTTAGTTTGTGCTGTGCAAAAAAACCTGCTTTTGACCCAGTTTCAGGATAGTTCCATCCTTCAAACCTGGGCAATCCAGGGAGCATACCTGATCCTGTAGAGTGAGACATGGCATTGATCAAGGAAGAGCTGTTATGGTATCCACCAAGGGAAGACCCAGCAGGCAGAGTGGAGGACCACATGTATGAAGGGAGGGCAGTGTTCAGTATGCTTGTGTCATATGTTCCCGACACTAAAAAACCAGACAGACAGACAGAAGGGGTTTTCAGTGAGGCCAGGCCTGTGGCTTAGCATGCACTGCAGGTTTATAGGGCAACATGCACTTCAATTACTCTTGCAGAGTCAACCCAATGACCCCAGGTTAGCATGGCACAACTGACCTCAAATGTCAGCTGATTACAGCCCACACAAAGTTTAACCACTGGAATAAAGATTGACCTGATAGCATGATCATTCACAAAACACCTTGAAGAGATTTCATTGCTCATAGATGTTATGGTACTGGAATAAACCACCACAGTCTGCCATCCCATTTATAAATCATCCTGGGCCATGGGATGTATGGCTTTTGCTTCCCACATATGTCTCTGATTGGTTCACTAGTGTATTGGACTAAAATTCTGTTTTAGACAGGATTGGAGCTCTGAGTAGGATAAAATATACTGTTCTTAGATACTGGTGGAAGACAATGGAGTCAACATCAATACCACTTCCTCAAGCCCTGTTGTGAGTTGTATAAATAACTAAAAAAGGTTGTAATACTTTAAGTACCACATTGGTTATAGAATCATAGAATCACAGAATGGTCTGGATTAAAGAGACCTCAAAGATCATCTAGTTCCAACCTTCTGCCATAGCCAGGGACACCTTCCACTAGACCAAGTTGCTGAAAGTCTCATCCATCCTGGCCTGGAACACTTCTAGGGATGGGGCATCCACAACTTCTCTGGACAACCTGTGCCTGTGCCTCACCACTCTCATAGTAAAGAATTTCTTCCTAACATCTGATCTAAGTCTGCCCTCTTTCAGTTTGAAGCCATTCCCCCTTGTCTTGTCATATGGTTCCTGATGAGTTATTATCAAATGGTATGGCTAATAAATCACTCACTGAAAAGTTGTCTTCAGTCTTATCTCTGTCTCATTTGGAGATAAGAGATCAAATCACTCTCAGACACATTTCCTTAGAGCTCCTATCTCTGCTAGAAATACCTCTGAATTGAAGCTAGTGGCAGAAAGAATGGAGCAATTTTTTTTGAAATTAGACTAGTCACTAGAAAGATACCCAAAATGGCTCTTGTTATGGGCAACACCTGGACAGTCTTTCAGCATTTGAACCCTTTTTCTGTCCAGGGACACCATGTATTCTTATCTGGACGTTCTTATGAAGTACATAACTGAGTACCTTTTATGGCAAATGTTGTTTGGAATGACTGCAACATTGCTAAAGGCCAAGTACCTGACTGAGAGCTCTCAGTGACCATCTTCGTCTCCACCACAGCCTTTTTTGGTATCGGGAGTGTACTGGATGGGGACCGCGTAGGGCTGCAGCTGGCAGATCGGCTTCCCTTCAGCAAACGTTTCACATCATCCAACTCCGTCCCTAGCAGGAAAAGCAAGTATCCAGAGTCACCCAGAAGCTAGTGTTTCATTGATCTGTAATCTTGCTCTGGATCTAAATCATTCAGTGGACTTTATCTGCATGTCTGTGAAGTCGCTGCTTTCTGGGGGTGCCACTTAATGACAAAGCTCCAGAGGATGTTTCTGGGACTAAGTACCATTTTACGTCTTTGCAAGAGCCACCTAACCCACAGCATGCTTCCTTGTCCAGAAAGGGGACTCAAATTAATGTTCTTAACAGGAAAAGATATAACCCTAGCAGCAACACCCTCTATTTTATCCCTGATACTGCTGGAATAACTTACATCTGCCAGAGGGAGATGCGCTCTGCAGTCGGACTCGTATTTCACTCTCTGGGAAGATAGAAAGCAGATCATGAATATGGAGAGAGACTCATTTGTGCCCTGGGCTGGGAATGAACCTTTAGGCTGAAGTGAATTCCTCCCTTCTTGCTGTCTATGTTCCACCTTGCTGTCTTGCTGTTTAATCTGAGCAGTACTCATGGCCCATGTGAATTGGTTGCAAATGGGCTTGGGTGACTTTTTGTTTTGGGGTCACATTTTGTTACTTTAAATTCCCGGGAATTATATTTCACTCATTGATGGCCTCTGCTGAAGTCAATAATGCTGCTGTATATCTGTCAGATATACAGAAGGTCTAATTATGCACTCCTCAATCACACTGATGCTCTCATTCATCACAAATATTATTTTTCCTGTTCTTCTGAACAAAAAAATTAGAGAGCCAAAAGAAGTTTACTAAATACACAAATTCCCCACTACTTCTTGGGCAAAACTGACATCTCTAGAACGGGCTGTATGATTCAGTCTCTTACTACATGCTGACTTCTCTTTTGACTCACTGAATGTAACCAGTCAAGTTTTCAGCCAACATTCTCACCAGGTACTCAATGCTGTTACCTTACTTTTACCGGATCTTTACTGTCCAGCACAAGAAACTACAAAGTTAATGTGATTTGGCTGGGGTAAGCCTTTAAACTTGCTTCCCACAAGCAAAATGGCCAGCTAGAACATGTGATACATGCTCCTCATGATGAAATCTGACAGTGCATGCACTAGAAAAGAAATACTATCTTGGCATTCATGTGGAGAAGATGATGGATTGAAATTATTTTCTGAAGTAATATGAGAAGCTGGACCTGATTCTCTGGTGTCTACTTTATTATGCATGGCCTAGTTCTGCTGGGAGCTCAGGTATGTAGTGTGCTAGAGGAGACTGTGACGATCTGAGGCAGAATAATGGGGAATGTGACACTCTCCAGGACAACTGTGCAAGATCATGCTGTGATTTATACCCACTGCTAAAATTAACTTGAATAAAGTGACATTATAGTTTCCTCTTCAAGCAACTGGAAACAGATACAACATTCTTAGAGACCAAGATAATCCTTCTTTCCCCAACACTGTTAATAAATTATTAGAAGAGCTGAATAATTTAAACAATGTAGAGCTTTACAGTGAGCTCGCTACATAGACCACAGTAAGTCCACAATTTCCTCACCATTTCTTTCCTATCAGCATGAGATTATTTCAGGGTATGGCTTCATGGTTTGCAAGACAGATCACAGTAGGAGAAGCATGAATGCAATGACTGTAAATATGTCAGAGGCTGGTCCCAGAGCATGGATGAACTAAGGTTATGGCAGTGAACTGATGGAACAAGATGGAAGACTATGTCCTGTGCCCTCAGACATCCAGGTTTCCAAGTAGATCCTCCTTTCTAACACAGTCTGAACTACCATGACCTTTGCTAAGGTCAATTTTTACACCAAGCTTGTTTAAACAACTGCTTACAGATTCACAGTTCACATCTGAAGTGGTGTAGATCCACATACCTCATCTGACTGCTCTACATGTAAACTGGTGGATTCCAGCTGAAGAACAGGTCTATTTAACACACCTGAATTATGGTGAACTGAAAAAAGGAGGCTTCTCAAAGAACAGCATCACTCACCTCGACTTTGGCTTCTCCCTCTCGTAGAGGCAGATGCTGTGAACAGCAATGAGAGAAAAGCCATATTAGTCTTTACTACCTGTGACACCTCTGAAAATCAGCACACTGATCTTGCTCAGGGTGCTTATATTCAGACAGAAATTTTTCTTGGAGCACAGTTGGGGGAATTGAACCATTAAGAGTTTTTACCAGGCCCCCTTTAGACCATAAGGTATCTTAAAGAACCAGCAGCACCTTTAGCCTTTCTAGATCAGATGTTGTTTCTTTCTATACAGAGAAATGTTGTTTGATGATGATGTCCTATTTCAAATGGCCAAAAGGAAGTTAAGAGGCCTGTTGACCCCACTGACCAATGCTGGATATTGCAAAACCCTGCCTCCAGCCAAAAGGTGACCTGATGATAATGTTTCACTGTCTTCACTGAGTAAAATCAGCAGCTCAGAGTTTGGACAGGACAAGCTAATACCTGCTGACAATGTTCTGTGTAAATATATCACTTGATAGTCACTTCTTTTTTCCATATATACTTGATGAAGTCTACATATGAGCTACTGGAAAAGTACATCCAGCAATGACTCAAAATTCTAAGAGTCTGGACTTTCTTGCTTGCTATTCTAGAAGGTGAAGGGAATGCTGTGAAGTATCCCATGTCTGTTTTCTCCTGTCCATGTCCTATATCATACAGGGACCATCACAAAAGCAGCTGAGAGAAGTAGATATAAAGTATGCACCCTCTGTTTGAATATGATCATCTAGAGACCTGACTTTCAGCTGTTAATGTAAATCCCAAATAACTCCTCTGAAGGAGCTGCATGATGGCCCAATACAGAAGTAGCATAGGTAGAGCAGGACACAGCAATGTGCAAAAAGCCATTATGGTCATCAGCTCACATGACCTTGCCATAATATTCAGAGGAACAGCTCTAAAAAGGACATACCAAAATCTTTTCTGGAAAACTCAGGAGAAGAATTGGCACTGGAGCTCCCTGCAAAGAACAGAAAGGTGTTCATTATTACTGTGCACAAGATCATTAAAAGCTTTCAAAACATGTCTTCCTGGCAACTGTTTAATCTCAGTGGGCAGGAAACATTCCCATTAAAAAAAAAAAAAAAGAAAAAAGAGCTATTCAGGTTTCACATGAAAGAGCTGCTAATGTCTTTCAACAAATATATGTCACAATTCCTTTTAGGAATAAGCATTACTCTTAGGATAAATAGGACTTAATCATTAAAATGTGTCCCTGATGGCTTATTTCCTAGGAAAGCCACAATGGGATTGAGGACAATTCTGCACTAATGTGACCTCAGAGTGCACTGCACATTGCCTCCACTGCACATTGCCTCCCTTCTGTGGCATGTTCTGTCATACCTTCATATGTTGCATGGCGGTTGACATAGGTTTTTCTTTCAAATGTTGAGCCAGGTGATTTGGTGAGAGTAGAGCTGGGAGACGGGGCTTGTCTGTAGCTGGAGGTTGAAGATGTTGAGTTCAATCTACCACTTCCACCTATAGTTAAAACAAAAGACCCTCAGCAAACGGAATAGAAGCCCTGGCAGTACACTCTGGATGCCCTGGGTGCTTTATGTTACTGTCTTCTGAACTGGACAAATTTGCATTGGTGTTTCACAACTAGAGATGGACAAGAACAATATCAGGGTCTAACTCTGGCTGTCCTCAGCATTCAGGGCAGAGAGGAGTATTGGTTTTCACTGTGGTTTCAAAACAAATCTTGTCACTGATAGGTAAGAAACCAGGTTCTGGCCTAGGGCAATAATGAACCATATCCCCTGAGCAGGAACAAATCTAGCTTTGAATGATGCTGAGTTTTGGTTAGGATATAGATTCGCTTTTAAACTCAAGTGTTATGTGACATAGGCTACAAAAAGGGAGAGATTATTAAACCAAACTTGAAGTGCTGAAGGATGCAGTTTAGGAGATGATGGAAAGCAGAGATGAGTCCACTTCCTCGTAAAGCAGCCATCCACACTCCCACTTAGTCCATTTTCTGGAGAAGTGATTGAGGTATGTATCAGCCCAAGACAGCCTCGAGGTTATTACTAGCTGTTACATGTAGACATAAGAAACAATTTCCCTCCTAATTCACATCAGTGCTGTGGAGAAGGAACTGAGCAGTTATAATTAATGTCTTCATACTCTTGCACAAAATCTAATGCTGGAGTATGATCAAGGTGCAGCAAAAAGGAAGCTCTGTGATAAACTGCTGATCAGCAGGATCAAACTGGATATTGTTTACCCATCCATACAAAAAGTGTGTCCTTTTGATCTCAACAGTGTTTTTGTGCTAACTTCCCCTCTAAAAAGACCTGTTTTGTTCTGTAACTTTTCCATTTAATTCAGCAGAAAGAACTACTGTGACAAGTAGGCCTCTGTTAGAGGCATTCTGTAAGAAAGTGGGAAAGAAGAGATTACAGAATGCTCTGTGAAACTACAAGAACTCAGTATGTCTGAAGTTGAAGTTCTCTTCTTCCACATACTGAAAAGAAATCAAAGGAAGATGGCAATCCTGCATGGTCCTCTGAGTTTGCAGGACTAGGGTCAGTTCTCACACTGGTGCCAGTCCAGACAATTACACCAACATCTGCACTGGAGTTACTTCACATGTGCCCTGAGGTAAAATGATTCCACACTCTGACCTTTAACTGGCATGCAGGGGTCTGTCAGATCTCTTTGGTATGGCTAACTCTCCCACTGAGCTTCCAATGTGTACTTCACTGCCTTGGGTTTGTCAGCTCCCTTGGAGCACAGAGAATATTTTCCAGGAGAGTTATACAGTCAGTCCCACTGGGGACAGAGCAGTGTGCCAGGTACCTGGCTAGGAAGCTTAGTCTTTAGAAGCCTTTGTTATGACAATCTAACAGCTGGGGACAGAATGGTGTTAGAGAAGAATCCTGGTTTTATGGACCAGGCAGCACACACTGATTTAGCACATCCAGAAAACCTGGCAAAGTGTTCAAAGTGCTAAAGTCATGGACACACAAACATAAGAAAACATTTTCTAGGAATTTCTTCAATAATATTCTACCCTCAGCAAGATCAACAAAAAATAAATCAAAACTGTCTTTAGAACAGAAATGGTCAGAAAGACTGTGATTTGGAAAAACTGAAAGATGGGAAATTCAGTTTCTGAATGACTTAAAAGAAGTAGGAATGACATTTTCTGTTGTTGTTTTCCTGAAATTAGGTTTTCCATGTGGAAAGCAGGACTTTTGCCATTTACTCACTCATTCTCAAACCCAGCTTTAGGGAAGGAATATCTTTGCTTTATGTATGCATTTGCCATTTCTACTTTCATAGATGCTGTTTTCCTTACCCCTGGCTCACCCTACTTCCCTGCCTTGAATCCTCAGCCCATTTCTGCTGCCTTTGCTCTCTGTTTCCTACTGGGCAATGTTTTCATTCCTTACTTGAGGCCACATAGCTGCTTCCATGGGTGTAGGACCGCTTTTCCACTCCACTCCCTCCAGTGTGGCATGATGTTTTGAGCCCACTGCTGCTCCCTCCTTCTGAAAGAGATGAGCACAAAATGAGACATTCTCTCCAGGCAAGAGACAGTAAGAGCAGGGACACTGCAAGAGAAGGCAGGAGGGACCCAAAGTTGTCCACACACTCAATTACAAGTACAGCTTCATATATGGTGAGAGATCAGAAGTGCAGAGAAGTGTCTTGGCAGAGCAGACAAGCATTTACACTCCACAGCCAGCAGGTTTGTAGTCAAGTTTTGCTTCACACACAGACTGAAGGATACTCCAGTTAACCCTCATAAATGAGATGATAATGCAATTCCTTGCCAACTCAGTTGCAGCAAACTAATCAAGGATACGGTGGGATAAAGAGTGTGGAAGATTCTTCCCTATTTGGAGCTTGTACTTCTCTGCAGAGGTAGAAATGACCTGTGACCCCTGATATTTCTGAAAAGATTCACTCACTGTTGCCAACTGGCTGAGATGACAGGGAAATAATACACTGCAGCCCCAGCAGTGAAACCTGCAGACCTATCACTTTTGATCCTTGTTCCCAACAGACAATCACCACTGGAGACACTAGATCTGGACTTAAATTTTACAGAGTCAAGTTTTCCAGTCTTAGTAGAGTATGTGGCTTTGTTTCTGACAGTACCCAGATAGGTCCCCAAATACTACTCCTCTCCAGTAACAAGTACAAATATTTTGGGAGAAAGGCACTTCTGGAAATTGCTTTCCTTTGGGTGCAGATCTTTATGCACTTAGACCTGGTGCACCCAGGGATTTATGGAAATAATGGAAATAATGTAGATAAACAAATAGCATGGAGAGGGACAGAACATCAAGCAGAAGCAATGAAATAACTTAGAGAATTACTTACTGGGTGGCAAGGATGTCAGTCTTGTGGTTACAGTCTCTGTAATAACTAAGAGAAGAAAAGGGTGCAGAATTAATGGCATGTTAATATAGCCAAACTGGATCAATGCTCTATCTATTCCCCATGCAAAAGCATGACTTGCTCAAAGAAGATTGACTCATTTAAATAAAAGTCCCTTAAGACCACACTGCCTGGGGCTGTAGCTCTTTATCACATAATGCTGTGCTTCTTTGCAGATCTTTCTAGCTCTGAGTAAGAACATTACTGCCATGAAAGATTTTCTTCTGTACAAGATTCCTGTAAAATTTCTGGGCACTTCTGAACCACAGCCATTGCTGTAACAGCAAAGCCCATGGTCAGACCCCTTAGTAGCTTTCTAGTAGTTAATTCTCACCAGGTCAGTAGAAAATTAACGTGTTCTACACAAAGCCACCCGACAATTTCTAGGCCACCCAGGACACTGATATCAGAGGTCAGCATCCCAGTGTCTGCACTACTGGTTAGAAATGCTACCAAAGGACAATCATCTGGTTAAACAATTAGGTCATGATACAAGTCTCTAAATGTCTGACCTTGTCATTCTATTCCTTATTCTGCCTTCAACACAGAGACCAGGGCCAGGAGCAGAATTTAGTTCTGGACCCCTGGTCAGCATTTAATCCCTTACAGAAATGGCCATTCACTTCTGTGACTTCTGGGGTGTGATAAAAAAATTTAAAATCTCCTCCTTACGTCTTTCAGTAACTTCTGATCCATCTTGCCTCGTTTTCTTTGTTACAGAATCCATACCATTGCCACCTGCAAGGAGAACAGAGGGACTGCACTCAGAGCTCTGTGAAGAGTAAGAAATGACAACAGCTCCCCACAAGTCCCACCGCCTTGCTTGCTCTGGATGGGGACCAGACTGCCTGGAAGATGTCTGTGCCAGGGAGTTTACAGAGCCCTTCCACAGCCATGGGATTACTACTGATGGACTGCCACCTACAGCACTGGATGCTGCACAAAGCAGCAGAGCTGAAACACCAGGAGGGGCTGTAAAGCCAACAGGTGAGATAGAGAGAATTAAAGCAAATCCACACAGTGATGGAGTTTAGACCTGGATTTATATCCAGACTACAATACATTATGGTCTCCAGCTGTGCCCCTATAAAGGTTTATGAAAATCAGTGGATCCAAACACTACTCCCACACATCTGTTTCGGGCAGGACTCAACAATACAGGATTAACTGTGCAGGCAAAGTTACTCCTAAAGGAGTAAGCTACCTGCACCCTGCCAGTACTGCCAGAAAAACCTCAGCAGATATACTGCTGCTCTGCTAACAGTAATAGTGCATTCTCAGGGTATACTGATGCTAAAGCCACAACACTGACTTTAGCAAAGCAGAAAAAACACTGGAGGTACCTTTGAACTAGCTATTTTTGGCAGCAAGGAACCTAAGATAGCAAGTGCTTTATCTTGCTTTACAGGTAGAGCAGCAATAGCTTGGAGACCCTGTCTGTGGCTTTGGAATCTGATCTACTTTAATGCCAGCTCACGTCGGTCTACACAGTGTTGGAACTGATGCTCTGAATGCTGTGTACACTCTTTTTCATTACTTTGATCCCTCTCTAGTCAAAATTATAATCTCTGCCAGAGGTATGACTGTCTGCCAAGGCAGGAATACCACAAAAAAATATGCTTGTGGAAAACAGACACCATCTAGAAGAGAAAACACTTCTGTCAGAAGGAACCACACAATTGCTCACTCCTGGTCTTGCTAAGATAACATTTCATCTTGTGCAGCCACAGACAGTGCGAAGGAAGAGATTTTAATTTACACACAAGGTCACCATAGGCCAAAACTCTTCACTGGATTTGAAGTCTCCTCCTTAATACAGAAGGCCCAGCTGCACCAAACCCACCACATTAAGATGCTGAGTCTAAAGAAAGCATTGGGCAAAATTCCTCCCAAGTTTTAAAGCCCAGCTTGATGCAGAACCCAAGACCATGTTCCTCAGTTCTGTTAAATTTGAGTTTGATCCTCATTATTACTTTTCTGCAGCTCCCTTGATGTTAAACTTCTGCTGCCCAGGCATAAATACTGACACAAGGCAAGATGCAGCAGAGAATCTGCAGGAATATCCAACATTCAGATTCAATTCTGCCTTTAACCAGCTCCTGCTATTCCCAGAACTGGACAGGAACAACTTGAGTGGAGAAGGCACAGTGCCAGCTGAGCCACTTTAGCCTCCCATGATAGACTCATCTGCACTTTGCAGAGAAAAACACAACACCACAGCCCTCACTCTGCACTGCTGACCCTGAGCTGGTCTAAACAGCTCTGTAAATGGAGCTCCTGAGGCCACATCCAAGTCCTTACACAACATGGTGGCAGCAGGATGCTGCTCAACCCTTACAATGCTTGCTAACATTAGGGATTTCCAAGGGATTTTCCAGGTTGTTAATTCCAACACATATGCAAGACTCAAGCTACATGCACTAGGAGAGTTGCTCCTCCAGCAGGGTAACAGTCCCCTGCAACAGAAGGGTTTCTGGTCATTCACTCCAAGGAAAGGCATTATCTCTGCAACTCTTCCTTACTGCATCAACAGTGGAAGTATCTTTCAAGCTCTCTCCCTAAAAACAGATGCTGGAAGCTGTAGATGTCAGCACTGTTGGCTTTATCAGTGTTTTTGGCAAGGAGCACAGTTTTGTATTTGGAAACTGCTTTCCTACTGCTTTGTAGCCCCAGAACTCCACTTGCTCTCTGCTGTTGGGAATGGTGCTGGTTATGGATGCTGGAAGAGGCCAGCACCACCATGGAGTGAATACATCTTCTGCATCTTTGCCTTCCCTCGAGAAAGGGAAGTATCCTGCTGTGACATCAATTAGAAAAAAAAATAATAGGTTAAAGTCCATCTTTGGAGGCACACATGCCACAGTCCAGCCCCAGCACAGTGCTTCTATATATGTGCTTAGCACACGGGTGCCAGCAGACTGACTGTGCTGCATTTCCATTGCCTGCCAGGCCTGACTCATCTCCCCAGCTCCTACCTGCAATCACAAAGGCATAGCTTTGGGCTATGTCTGTGGCATGGCAACAGGCTGTTGAATCAGAGAAGTCATCTGCAGTCATCTCAGAGCAACAAGCAGCAACTTGTGAAGTGGGGTCACTCAAACAGTGCAGGAAGGTAAGACAGCAACACTAAGGCCCCTTTTACACAAGCTCAGGGGCTGTAGTGTGCTTGTGGCACCCACAGAAACAGAGAACTTGTGGCCACTATTGGCACTAGGAACCAGGAGAGGTGTGGCACTGCCACACTTGTGCAGGCTGCTTCCTCTCTGTAGAGCATTGAAAGCAGGACAGTAATAACTGCCCAGCACTGCAAGATATGCTCAGATCTGTGCTTTCCACAAAAGCCTGACAATGCAGGGTACCACTGACACCCCTGGTCCACTTCACTGCAGTGCAGCACACTGGCAAGGACACTAAGCCATTCTGAGATGTGACATTCAATCTCCTCTTATCATTTTATAATCTAGGTATTGTATGCAATGATAATAAAGTTTATAACTGATATATTTCAAAGGGGAGTGGAATAGCCACAAAGGTGTTCTTTGGTGGAAAAACAAAAGCAAATATGTTTCAGTTACTTTTATCCCTCCACAATGTTCTCCCAGTTTTGATCTCACAATGCTGCTGCACTCACAGCACATCCTTTCAGCTCCCTCCTCTCTCCAGAGGTTCCTGCTGTGAGACATTCCATTAGGAGAAAGAGGCATCTGCAGGTGCTGAGATTAATAATATTTAATGTCAGCAGAACCTTTTGATCATGCATACTATGACACTCAGCAGATGCCTCCAAAGGATACCACTGACTATGCCTCCCATCATATCACATATCTTTTTGGGTGACCCTTCCTCTTAAGACTTTCAGCTGCCAGCGGCCTGGAACTAAAAGAACTGGTTAAAAAATGATGCCTTATCTCTTTTAATCCCACAGATTAGGAATTTGATCTTCTCGTTCTGCTCTAAAAGCTTTTACTTTCAAGTCATCAAAACCAACACAGAACTGAAAAAACCAAATCACCCTTCCAAATCTACTCACTTTGTAGGCTGAAATCATGCAAATGCCAAGGAAGCAGGTTAGATGCCTAGCCAAAGCTTGAACATGCTGCAGGAACCAAATTCTGTCCTGCTCACAGCTGTCCTGGCTTCTTTGACATCAATATGTGCTCACATTTCAGAGCAAAAGCAACAGCACTGCCCAGACTTCACTCTGCTTTGCCACACACCTTCCTTTCAAAAATATGTCCTCACAGTCTCAACTGTGCTACTCGGAAAGAAATAGACCATTCTGACCTGCACAAGCTTCTTGACTCTGGCACAGAAAAGGAGACAAACAATCTGGTATTAATGAAGAAAGTGTTTGCAGAATGGGAAAGATCTGCTGTCACCATTTCACAAATGAAGCAACTGCTCATGGAAAAGTAACTTTCCTAAAGTCCCTCAAGCCAGTCTAAAGACAGGAAAAGGAAAATCTTTATGACACTGTGATCAAATTGCTGGACTTGCCATAGAAAAAGGATTCAAACTGATTCTCAAATCACAGTCTTCTGACTTACTGTGACCAAAACACCTCATAATCTTCTATGACAAAAATACAGCACAAAATACACAATCAATGAGTCACTGCTGAAAACAAACTCACTTTGAGACAAAGCAAAGTTTGTCCATGGCAATACAAACTTTCATCTAGAAGCAGTTCTAGGCACTCAGGACTAAAGATTTATTCCCCAATATTACACCCTGCACCCACCATTTGAAGGTCCAATTTACAATCACTACTACTCCAGCACATTCCAGATCTGCTCAGTTTTAAAAACAGCCAACAGATGATCTGCATTTTGCCATGCTGGTACCCTTATGGAACAGAGAAATTCAGATAAACTTTATTTATTTTGCAGTAGTTTCACAAAATGCATTAAAAATGTACCCATAACTTGGCTTCACATTTCATTTCTCCCAGCAGGTAAACTCCTTTCACTGGATACTCACTTCAAAAGAGTAGTATTCACTGACAAAGAGAAACCCAAAATTACCCAGCCCTTATGCAAACTTGTTTTTATACTGTATTCCCCACAGAAAAATGTAACCCCCCCTTTATACTGCCTGAAAAGTCAGCCATGTTCTTAAAGGAATCTAGAAGACAGAAAATAAAGGATACCTTCTTCTGCCTTTTTTTTATTTAGTAAGGTAACTTACCTGGAGTGCTTTGGTTACTGAAATGAAAATCTCTTTTTCTCCTCAACTGCTTCCCTTCTACCAAAAATTTGCCACCTACACTTTATATCATGTCCTTCCGAAGGTGTGTGGAACCTGAGTGATCATCCAAAAATGTTCACCCCTTCTTAATTCATCCCGTTTTATTCTCGCCCTTCTTTTGCTTTTCTATTCCTGTGCTCTTATACAAGTCCCAACAAAGGCGTGTCGTGGTTTCCTGCCTCACCCTACCCTTCAAATTATCTGACACTCACCGAAAAAAAGATCTGCCTCCAGGAATCAAACTTTATTGAAAGTAAAAATGCTCCTTGCCATTCGCTCAGGTAGCTTAACTATTGAGTTAACAGTTAATTATTAGACAGACAAAGGTATAAAGGCTTTTGTCAGGGAACGTGAACATGTCTAGCAGTACTTTCTGACACATGATCTGAGATCTGTTTGGGATTTTTTGCAGGAAATTACATAGCACTTGCTTATGCCACTGCAAAGCTGTCTGCAAGGTAAGCATATTCTGCTGCTTGCACATACAACAGGCTGAACTACTAAACCTACTACAAACTGGCTGAAAAAAACACAAGTCAGTGATCTGAAGTGTTTTGCCAACCCCACAGATATTTATCTCTATTCAGAAGACAGCAATGTTAATAAATAAAAATACACCAAATTAAGTAAGAAACAAATTTTTTTCCACGTATACTACCTGCAAACTTCTCACTGCACAGGAACTGAGGCAGAAGGGTGGGTTAAAGCAAACCTCCATCCAGCTCAGGACCCTGCTTTCTTACCACAGCTCATTGCACCAGTGCTGGGAGCACCAGCTAAACAGGACAAGCACATGCAGATATTTTCCTGGTGTACAGAGTCAAAAGCGACAGCACTGCAGTCATTTTTTGACAGGTGGTTTCCCATTAGTTTGTCCAATTAGTTTTTGAACCTGCACATTTTATATGTACAGTGTCCTACAGCAAAGATTTTTACAGTTTAACTATACCTTGTGTAAAGGTTTTTCCTCCTGCTGAATATAACAGTGCCATTCAGTGCCCTGTGCTTCTTTGTAAGAATCAGAATTCACCTTGGCTTTTCTCACCTTACACAGATTTTGACAGATTTCCTATTTGCTGCTCTACAGCACTGCACTCCACTCTAAAGTCCATGCCCTGTGTTTTTGATGGTGATCTGGACCTCTTCAGAACTGATCAATGCATCTCCTAAATTCCAGACCTTGTATTTATATTTATCTTTAGACAGATATTTATGCAGCATAATTTCTTCCCTGCATGCAGGAAGAATCTATTACTATGCTTTTGGAACACTAATCAAAGAACATTTAATTATCTAAACAAGCAGCATGTGGTAATTAAGTCATTAAGAGGTGTAGAACTCAGCCCCAGACCTGGTCAAACTGCACTTGGGTTTAAGTCTTGACCAAAAGGATAAAAGTGGCTTTAGCTTTCTGAACTTCATGCTCTTTGAATGTGACACAAAACTGTCCCTCTTGTCATCAACTGCACCTAAAACCTGCACTTTATTCACCTTACTTTACATTCACTTTCAGCACAATCCAGCATGTGCTTCAGATAAGTTGTTCAAGGAAAAACAGCACTGAATGCACTGGCTATTCTAGCTCTGCAAAATCTATCAGTATGAGGGAGACTGGAATGGCACACAGACTTCACTGGAGCAAGTGACGGCACCTGACATTTCCAGACAAAGTTCTCAGGATCGGAGAATTTTCCACCTTCCTTTACCTCTGTCTATCAGTTTTCTTTATGTACAAACAAAATTAAGCCATTGAAATTTTGATAAAAAAAGAAAATTACAGTATTCTAATCCCTGCAATGTTGTGACAAAGATCCTGATTTAATGTTTATTAAGAACAAAGTGCTCAAGGAGCATCTCTTCATAAGACATTTTGCCAGTTTCTCACTGAAAAGTTAAAGAAGGTGGAGGTAGAGTATAACATGAAGGTGATTTAAAAAGAAACTGAAAATAAATCACCTCCTGAGAGCCTCCTGAGAACTGACTTCACATTTAACAGGGACAGATAAGACAAGATGGAGTTCAGAGAGTGCTGCCTGCTGAAACACACTGATCAGTTCACTCAGGTCCCTGCTGGGCAAGCATCAACATCAAGGACATAATTTAGAGAGGTCCTGAGCTGCTTCACCTTTTACTGAAGTCAGTGATTGCCTCAGATACTCAGAGACACTGTAAGTCAGGTGTCTGGTGGCAGAGTGCAAAGAACTGCAGCAGACCCAGCTTCAGGTCATCAGCTGCCACTCCTGCACTAATAGTGGTGTGTGGACTGGTGGTTAGAGCAGGGCAGGCACCGTGAGCTCCTCTTGGAGTAACAATCACCATCATCCCATCCCCCATATGTCCTGCTCAGTTTTGCTTGTAGAAGACATAGAAGTCTGCTGAGGCAGAGACATGCTCCTGTTGGGTGTACCTGGGAATGTTCTACCAGGTGCAGAGTTTGCTGCTTTTCCTGCTCCCAAAACAAGAAGAAGCTGCAGAGACACTGAGTTTTCAGTCAATGCCTCAGTCTGGCAGTTAGAGACATCAAATCACAGTTGAAGACAGCACCATTTTCCTGGAGGAAGATGCTCCAAGAGTTTACAGCACCTGATGCTGTCACTGAAGAAGTTGGAAAGATGAGGCAGAACTCTACTCGGCACATTCACTGCTCCTGGAGGTGGGCTGTGCTACAGCACATCTGAATCACTTCTTACTCTGTAAGGGGAGTCAAAATATAAAGGTTCTCAAAGCTGAACCAGCTCATTTTTTTGTGGCCATTCTCTAAAAGCTTAAGGTGTGTTCATAACTTGTCACCTTCAACTTCAAAGGAAGCTGTGGAGCAACGAATAAGGTGCACATTAGTCTGATAATTCTGTCTTGATTGGCACATAAATTACACAACTCATGAATCAGTCAAGAAGCTGATTGGAATAGTGCAGGCCCATACAAGGATGATTTGCACAAGGAAGAAGAAGCCACACCTATTTCTGTATAGCAACTGTAGTTCCCTCCATGCCTTGGTTTTACAGAAGGCAGCCAGGTGGCCACTGAACCAACCAGAGCTTCCTGAGTCACACCTTGACTCAATGCCCTGAGTCCACGGCTTGCACATCACTTGGGAAACTCACCGTGAGTAACCTCGGGCATGAATAAAAGCCCTGTTGGGAATTGATCATCTTTTCTGGGGTGCAGTGAGGTGAGTAATGTCAGGATGCAAAAAAACTTTGCTAACTCCATCTCTCAGGTCCCAGGATACTTCAGTGATCAAGAGTCTTGGCTGTTTGTACTCATTAATACAAAGATTGCACAGCTAAGGACTGTCTTTCCTCTCTCCTTCTGGCTTTATATAGCATTCCGCACAGCTTCTTAGTGCAAACAATAAATAACAATATCTATAATAAAGTTATACCTTCCTGTTATGGACTATAAAACACAGTTCCTCAACAGTATAAGACAAACTGAATTGTACTAGCCCAGAGAAGCGGGGCTGGACTGTTCTGCTGGGGCACAGCAAGTGGGAGGAAGTGGCTGAAGACTTGGGCTTGCTGCTCTAATTATCACCATGTAGACAGGAGGGTCTTTTCAGCAGCTGCAGACAGCTGTGTGCCTCTGCTCACAGACAAGTCTGTACAGACACCAGGGCCCTGCTGCTGCCATAGTGCTCTGCAATACAACTCCCTAATAGTATCTAGCAAGCAGCCCAGTCCAAGGGCTGGGCATGGACATGCACATTGTCTTGTGTGGCTGGGACTGCTCCTCATAATGTAAGTTTTGGTGACAGACAGATCCAAACAAAACACACTTGCGACCTCTTAAAGCCCCCCTTGTCCTCCACATTGCTTTTTATGCACATCAATGCTTGGGCACATTTTACATCTCAGTACAGGTCATACTGCACAGCAGGAGTTGGATGCAGAGCCAGGAGTTACCACACAGCAGACTTACCTCTAATGGCATCAAGGCTGCCATGTAAACAGATCTGTGTGCAAAGGTGACCTGCTGTCATCCTTCTCTTCCCCAGTCTCCACAACCCACCCCACTGTCCCCACAGAAATTAGGGAGCTACCCCAGCTGTCCAGCACAGCACAGCATCTGCCATGGAACAGGGCTCCGAAGCAGATGAGCCTGATCACTGCCACTCTGAGGGGCTTCACTGCAAGTTTAAGTGAACTAATTGGCACCCACAAGATTCCTCTCCTTCGCAGTGCTGGCATGATGAATAATCCCTTTCACTTTGTCCTCTAGGTAAGAGTTGCCTGTAACACATGCTGCATATGGCAGCACAGCTAGGAGCTGGACTGAGGCTCTTGTTTGATGCTGGTAGTTATCCCCCATGAGACCACTGCCCAATCTGCTTGGTCAAAGGGAACCAGTCCTTGACTATTTTACTTACCATAGTTACGCAAGTTGCATTCACAGAATCAAATAATTTCCTGTCCCCTGGCTTTTAGAGAGCTCCTGCCTGTTTAAAAGTCCACCTATGAACCCTTAAAACAGTTTTAGCACCAGTGCCTTTCAGACAAAAGCTATGTGTGCTAACCTCACATATCAAATGTTTCAGGCAGACAGCAAAGGGACACAACCAGTGCCAGATGACCTGGCTGTGGTGCTGCCAATACACATAGCGGAGAAAGGTCAAAGCAAGCTGTTTACAAAAAAACTGGCACCATGGAAAAAAAAAACAAAACAACCCAAACAAAACACTTTAAAAAGTCTTTTTGGCAGATCCAAAGAAAATAAGGTATGATTTGTGAACAACTCACCAGCATATTCATGCCTGAAATTTCAAGCAATTAGTAACTCAAACAAACAATTCCACCAGTTCTACCTGTGCCAGTCCAAAGCCTTCAAGTTCAAGCACCCTCACAAAAAGCAATACAGGGAGAATTGCAGTGCAAACTGCACTGCAAAAACACAGGACCAAAGCTGGAGACAAAAGCTGGACAAAAGCTCTGCTTATCTTGAAGATCTGCCTCAGAAAATTATAGGTGTTGGCAAATAAGCATGATTTCTGTCTGCAATCTTGACAGAAAATTCGAAGCACATATTGGCAAAAAAATCCTGACGAAAAATCTCTGGCAGGCTCAGCTACAGTTTGTAGCAACTCACCTCCTATACAGAGAGATAGATTCTCATTAACAGGAAGGCAAATGCAGGGGACGGTGCCTGAAGGGTCTCCAAGAGCAGTTTTCTTTTGCTTTCCCCTTTTCCAGCCCTACACATTCCTGCCCTGCAAGTCCTTTTACTGGCTAAGTTTCCAAATGTCATTTTTGGATCAAGGATTATTTCACAATTCAGGAATCTTTAGGAATAGAAGGGCCACTGATGCTGTGTCACTCAGGCGGGTTTGTGCATAGAACAAGAATATCTCCGGGAAGTACCTGAGCACTGAGAATGAAATTAAACACAAGATTGTGCTTAAAGCCCACAGCTCATACCCAGTCCAAGGAACCTGGCTAAGCACCTGGGATCACTGCTGGGGAATAAGTGAAGAAAGCACTAGGCCTGTTGCTGCAGAGACAGTTAACTGCAACCTTAGTCTGAGACCTAGGACAAAATGAAATCAAAACATTTTAATTTTTTGTGGAGAAGCAAGAAGAGGTCATCCCAGTGGTGAACACAGTCACTTGGAACACGCAAACATGTATGCTGAGTGTACAGTGATTTAAACCTGTGATTTTCACACTGTTCTCTCCAACCCTGTGATTAGATAGTCTGTCCTGGGCTGAAGGGGCTTTGAGAAAATGCTTCCTTTAAAATAATGAGATTTTTGAGGGAATTGTCAAGCTTAGGTGTAAAGTTTCTGAGGGGGCAAAAGAAGGGGGTGTGTATAAACATCTTAGAACACATGTCCCCTGTACATCCTGGGAAGTTCTGGCTATCCCCCACAAAAAATAAGACTGAGGCCATTCCACAAATTTCCTGAATCAGACTTTGAACGGAAGGCTGCAGAATTCTACAAGATTTCTGTTCAGAGATGGTCTCTGTCAACATCATCCTCTTTCTTTGCTAGGAAGGTACTTCCTGTGATTAGGTTCTCAAGCATTTCAGGGTGGTGCTCACTTTTCACTGCCAATGTAAATAATAGAATGAAAAGCCCCTGCTGGGCTACTACAGTGTTCTCTCTAAGGGAACATGCTCTGCTGTAAGCCCTGTTTATTGCCACTGATCATCATGGATTTATCATGGATTGGAATTTATCACAGTACAGACTGGTGTTATAATTAGGGATGGGCATTCCAGCTCACACCAGCTTTTTGTTCTCCTGGGTTCTTCACAGCCATAAATCAATTTCCAATCTGAGTATTGCAAAACAGTTTTAAATCAAGAGACTGGTTCCATTAGCATAAAGCTGGATTGGGCTTGTTCCTGTTGCTTTTGTTTAGATCTGCATTAATAACACACAACAAAAGAACAATCTGGATCCTTATTTTGGTTCTGAAGGTGACATAGCACTTGTTATAACTGCTTGTGCCAAGAAGGTGTGAGAAACTGCTTTTATTCCTGTTTCAACTGCTATTTATTTGCTGAACTGGTCCTCAGAAAGGCTTGAATCATTCTTGGCTGCTATCATGCTGCACCTGCTTTTCCTGGGGCACACAGGCTCAAGCTGCCATGTGCAGGCTTGCAAAGCCCCAATTTAAATGGCACTCCTTTATTAGAGGATACATTCCAGAGGCATAAAATATTATTATCCCATACACATGACTAGGAGACTGCTGATCTCCTGCAGGACTGTGAGCACAAGATGAGACATGAGACTTGGTAAAACCGCTCTCCAGAACACACCTCACGTGGCAGCTGGAAGCTTCGGATGTGTTGTCAGTACTGAGCTTGGAGACCCTTCTCTCTCACACTGCAAAAATTACAGAAGTAAACAATGAGTCAATCTCATTGAGACAGTAGCTCTCACTTCTTCAGTCGTCTTTTCTGTTGAAACACTCTACTATATTATCAAAATTATGTTTCCAACAATCTTCTACTTCTTCCAGTCTTCAAGAATTCCTCAGTATTCTCCTCAGGACAGAGATATTAACAGACTTCTTTCTACTTCTTTCACAAATTTTATCTTCTCTTTTTAGCAAGTAGTTATGGGTAATTCCTAGGTTTTGTGGTCACAGGAGGAAAGCTGTTAATTCACAATGAAACAGAGTTGTGTGAGTTTTTCAAATTTAGTCCTTCAACTGTGCCTGCATTTCCACAGGGAAGTTTATAGGTGTCTTCACTTTTAGGGTAAATTGGTTGTTTACAAAAAGATCCCTTTATATGATGTTTGCAGAAAGCATAGTGGTCTTTCTTTTTTCAACTGGTCATTGAAAAAGTTTGGAGAGAGTAAAGAGTCTACAGTGTCCTGCCTGCTCCCTGATGGTTATTCTGG
The DNA here is from genome assembly GCA_013399915.1 of Illadopsis cleaveri. Lineage (NCBI taxonomy): Eukaryota > Metazoa > Chordata > Aves > Passeriformes > Timaliidae > Illadopsis > Illadopsis cleaveri. The sequence goes on along the minus strand of VXBB01001105.1, from coordinate 12,277 downwards.
AGATAACACAGATCTTTGCTTTGCTCATGAGGAAGTTGTCACAGACTGAAATTGGAATCTTTTTTTTTTCTGCACTAGGATTTATTTTTACGATCTTGGCTAAAAGGTGCAAGGTCTATCTTTCTCAAATTCTGCTGTTAAATATGGATTTCTATAAATAGTAATTTTTTATCTCTTTCACATTGTCTTTCATCTGTATCTTGTTAAAATTATTGCATTTGTGGACTTCCTTCTATTTTGACACACAGCCCTTCAACAATCTCGATCAAGATTCTCATCTACATCCATCACCCTGGCACAGAATTCCTGACCGTACAAATGTTCCTGCAGACACAGAACAGACCAGATCCACAGAGAACAGTCACAACACAGACTCAATACTTTTCTTCAGAAACCATTTGGAAGAAAACAGATACAAGGGTTAAAATAAGCCAGACCTCACACTTTCTTTTTTGCCTTGACTCTGAGTCAGTTAAGAACAGACATTTGTAAAAGCTGGAAAATGTGGCTGGAGTCACAATGCAGTTAGAGACACGCCATTTATCAATAGTTAAGAGTAAGAATAAATACTTGAGCAATATTACAGAAGAAAAAGTCATGGCTTACAGCTCATTAACAAGTGTTTTTCAATCTTTTTTTTTAATGATCTCTCACTGTTCTTTAATCTACGACATTTTAGTTTGCAGCTTTCTTCTTATGTGGGTTTAAAGCAGCTTTCAGCACCATTCATGGTTATTTTGTTTACGCTCCCATTCCCTCAGAATGGGAAACTCTCCAAGTTTCTCACTTTTGATTAGAGATCATGCTTCTGCAAGCAAATCTCTAGCCAGACACACCTTTGCCATACAAACCACAAGTGATACGCTAATTCCAACCCAAAATTGTGTTTTCAAGAATAAACAAAGAAAAGATTTGTGACCCATTAGAGAAGAGAACAGATGAGCCTGAGTCTCTTCATATTATTTATTTCTGCCTTGTAAGAACAGAGGTAGAATCCTAGGATCACAGAATTGTTTGGGTTGGAAAAGATCTTTAAGACCAACTAGGTCTAGCCCCTTCCACTAGACCAGGTTGCTCAGAACCCCATCCAATCTGGCCTGGAACACTTCCAGGGATGGGCCATCCACAACTTCTCTGGGCAACCTGTGCCAGTGCTTCACCACCCTCCCAGCAAAGAATTTCTTCCTAACATCTGAGCTAAGCCAGCCTTCTTTCAGTTTGACGCCATTCAGCTCTTGTCCTGTCACTACCTGCACTAGTCCAAAGTCCCTCTCCAGCTCCCTTATGGGCTCCCTTCAGGTGCTTGAATGCCATAATTAAGTCATCTCAAAGCCTTATATTCTTGACAATGCAGTCTCTGGAATATCTTACCCATGACTGCTGGTGTAGTAGTAGTAAAAAGAGTAGCAATAATAACCATAATAAGAGCTAATATTATTTTTATAGAAATCATGTAGCTTTTTCATGCATGGCAGTCGTACAGTTAGCTCGTGTAGTTAGAACTGAGACAATCCTAAGTTGCTGCATCTATCACAATTCATTTAATTGAGCTGTCATTCTATGATTAAAATGACAATTGTTAAGGTGACAACTGTAGGACCAGCTCTCCAATATGCCAGAGCTGATGAAGATGTTTTTTCTTTCCAACAAGACTAATTTCTGTGGAGTTAGGCAGGAACACTTCATTTTCCCTGCTGACTTCTTTCACTCATTTCTCTTGATGATCCCAAGCTGGCTGACAGACACACTGCCTTGCACAAGGGTTTTTTTCCTGGAATAGCTCACGACTTTTGTTAAACTCAACTATTACAATTTCGGCTGCAATGAGCAAAACAACAAAGATATAAACAATTATATTCAGAGAAGTATAATGAGCAGCAGCTGACTTTACTGGGAAAGTCTCTACATAATCTGCTTCCCAAGCTCCAAGTGACTCTTTTACTCCTTGCTGTCCCCAGGCAGGGACAGCAGTGATTCGATCACTCCTTCACACCTGTAAGAGGATCTCATTTTACAACCCAGCTTTTCTCCAGTACCAAGAAGGTATTTAAAATCAAAAATAAAAGGACGAAAGATGGCATGATGGCAGGTACACTGTGTTCCAGCTGTTCAGCTGGAAGGGCAGAACCCTGATGAAAAAGGAAGCTTTCCTTTTCAGGACTTGATCACTGACTTCAGACTAGGATATTTTTTCTAAGTAGTTCTGAGGAAAACATTTGCAAGTGAACACTCAAAACTTGGATCCAAGCTATTTAAGTTGTCTCTGCTTCCAGTTTCTGGCAGCTTTTCTGACTTGGCTCTGAACCTTTTGACTGTGCCCATCTCTATTTTCATGTCTCTGCTTGAAAAATCCTGTTTCTTATCCAAAGCACAAAAGTATTGCCTTTTCCAAAAGCCAGGTCTGTTGTTTGTCACTTCTTCTCAGCAAGATGAGTGGCTGGAAACTTAGTTGTAACTCAAACTTTTAATTTCACAGCCATTCAGATTCTCATTAATTTGCTTCCATCAGAAGTTTGTCTTGTGAGACCTGTGATAACACGCAGCTTTCTCTTATTAAAATCAAGGCATTCTGGGCTCATCCTCACTCCATATGTTGTGTATTTCAGATGTTCCTGCTGGCAAGGAGCTCTTTGGGTATTTTTATTTTTATCACAGAGTTGCCAGATGCATGGTATGGTGGCTGCCTTCCTTATCCTGTGCCTGCAAAGGTGCTTTTTGGATTCTACTTTAATAATATCCATGATTAAAGTTGTCAGCTGAAGGCTTTGTAACTATAACACCTAGAGATGTTTTTAGTTTTCAGCATAAATTAAAGAGTTCAGAGCAAAATATTTACACCTCCTCCCCAAATATTAAAATTTGTGCTAAGAAATCGTTCTGTTAGGCACAATGGCAATATAAAACTAATGGATAAAACACAGCATAGGTGGTGATCTGAAGTTAAGCACCCTCACTAACAAGTGTTTGTACTTTTTGGAGTTCAGTACACTGAGTTCACTGAATCCATTTCATTTTGAAAGATGAGGCCAAATGAAAGCACTGATCCACTGCACCCACTTCTGTCAGAACAGCATTTGTCTAAGCCTATAAAGAAGACTGTGAGAGTCTTATACACTTACTTTGATGTACATGTCATTTTAAGCACATAAAATTACATGACTATGGGAAATAAGGCTGAAATGGCCTTCAGTTAGCTTTCTTGCCCATCTCTCTGTCCAAAGCCTACCTCCATGTTAATTATTCTTCACAAGTTTTTCTTTAAAACATTTTTAAAGCTTTCCATGAGGTTTAAGAGGCTCCTGATGTGATTTGCTCCATAACTCCCATACTTGCTGCTAGGAACTTCAAATGTCTTGAAGTTCCAAACAAGTATCTTGAGCTGACAATTAGTTCCTTCCTTCTCTTTTCAGTATAACTCATCTCCTTTCTTGCCATCACCTTCTATGTATTTGAATGGTGTTGTCACATATGCCATGAGGGTTTTCAACACCAAGCTAAGCTTTTCCTGTTCCTGCAGCTTTCCTCAGACACTGAGTTTCCTGGACCTCCAACCAGTGGGCACTACCTCTAACCTTCACAGGGAGTACCCATGTGCTTAAAGCTACACACATACTTAAGTACTGTGCTGAGCTGGGGACTTCATTTCTAGTGTTGCCCAAGGCTGTCAAACACATGCTGGTCTGGTTTAATTGCATGACATTTCAGTTAATTACTGTTTCGATGATAAATCTGGCAGTTTTGCAAATGTCTTTAAAATTGTAACTGCAGGTAAAAACTACTCTATTCCGCTAATGAAGGACAACCAGTGCCAAACTATTGTGAACCTTATCTACCTGATCAGCAGGCAGTGTTTAACTTATAGTTTCATAAGGTACTTGCTTAAGAATGCAGGCATGAACAGTGTGTATTGGAAACTGGTGTTCTTAATATGTCTGGAAGCAAATTAATTTGCCAATAAACAGCCATGCCCAATACCTAATGCACAGTGAGACATTGATACACAAATATACCCCCATCCTCACCCATGACGAGGTTCGATCCCCTCCATCTGAGTACCCAAAATGTAGCAGACAGAACAGCATCTGTGGCAGCTGACACATGCCAAGTGTATGCAATCAAGCAAAACATAAAGAAATCAACAAGCCAATACATGTGCATAAAATATTATAATGAAAACTTAGGCAGACAGAGACCAAGAGGGAGTAAGATGGAATGGAAACAGAGACTAAGCAACTGCCAGAGTCCAGAGCAATCAGCTCACAGGTGGCAGGGCAGTGAACCACGGCTGGGCTGGTGTTAAAGGGGCTGTTAGAATTACATGCTTCTACTTCTGTTCTGTTTGCTTTACTGTAGCTATTTGCAGTGTCAGTGGAATTCTTCAGCCTTTCCTAAAACTAATGCATAGTGTTTGCACAATGAAACAATAGCAAACTAATAAAAAAAGACCAGCATCTAGAAGCAATACAAGTCAAGGGTATGATAAAAAATGTACCGTTCCCAACACATAAACAACTTAGCAATAAGCAAGTGTGTGATTCAATACAAGACAATTGTTTGCTGTGCATTGTGTGAATGTGCAATATTCACAGAATATGTCTGTGTCAAGTATTCAAGAACTGTCAGGGACAAATGCAAATGGTATTTGAAAGAATTAGGAAGAATGTACTAAGACTGCTCCTTCAATGCATTTTTTTAATACTTCACTCAGGATTTGCATTTTTTAAAATCAGTGGAACAACACACTCAACATTCCTTTGTGGAATATATTCTAAAGATGCTCTGAACACACACCCATGTTTTCAAGAAAAGCTTCCTGATCTGGTAACCACTCCTCGGGATTCCTCCACTTGACCTGATGAAGTCACCGTTTAATTACCTACAGCATCAGTCTGAATGTGGCTGTGGGACATAAATGCAAAGGGAATCTTGGAGTACAGCTGCATTAATTCTAGTAATGGCTTTAACAAACCAAAACACTGAAGAAGGCTGCATCTCCTACATAGCTGCCTCCCAGACAAAAAAGCACTTGAGTGTTCAGTCTTATCTCACTACATTTACCTCTCTTCTACCCAAATTATGCAGATGAACAAAATTCTTACAAATTAATTAAATGAAATTAGTTGTTGATATAAAATCATCAATTCCCATGAAATCAGCTAAGCTAAAAACGAAATGGGCTCATGTGGTTTTGCTGTTTAAAAAACAAATGCAGCAATAATTAACAGCTGCAATAGAGTTTGTCATGGTAACCTCAGGGTGTGAGGTTTGATCCTCCCCATTTGGATGGTAAATCATTGCAACTTCTCCATCATATCTCTGGAGATAGTTCCCACACATAGGTTTACTTAGAAAAGTAAATCCTTCTTTGTAAGGAATATGTATGAGCCACATCTTTCCTATTTTGTTCTTCCTCAGTGGTATTGGTCCCATCCTCCTGGTAACATACCCAAGTCTTAAAACTGCATCACTGAATGACTTCACTCCAGCTCCTGAGGCTTGGCAATCAATCTTTGGTGGACTAGAATTTATAATAAAAGGAAAACTTATTGATTATTTAGCTTCTTGAGGTTCTTTCAGCCTCTCCACTGCCTGGTGGACTCTTCAGAGGGCTGTACCTCAGATTGATTGTCTGGTGTCAAAATCAGACTGCAGGTTTGACTGTGAAAAATCTGGAATAATGAGACTGGCAGAGCTGATGGAGATCTGGCTGCAGCACTGAGCAGAAAGGGTAATTTCTTCATTTGCAGTTTTTCTGGCAGTGCTATGCAGGGATTCTGCCAGCATAAGCTTGCAGTGTCTCTCTCAGTGTTGGCTTTTGAGACATATTTGTACTTCTTGCCTGAAAGATGTACCCATGTTTACCTCACTGAGATGGAAAAGAAACATGTTACCAAACAGAGAAAACTGTAGGGAGTAGATGATATCCGTGATTAATCTTTGCACCCACAAGTTTATGTGCACTGTTGATCCTAGAAAAATGAATCTCACATAAGACTTCCCATCCAGACATCATGTGGACAGTTTTAAGACTATCCATGCCCAGTTTCACAGTCTCAAGAATAGGCAGGGTATATACACCACATAAAATTTAAGAGTGATCTATCTGCTGATCTAAAACCTAAGGAGCCTTTCAAGAGAAAACTTGTCAGTGCATACCCATGTGTTGAGGTACCACCAAGCATTTAACAGTGATGAAATAGCTTATACTGGCATACGTTACCCATGAAATGCTTGAAATTAACTGAAGGAAAAAATGCACTAAACTTTAAAGCATCAAAACCAGAATAACTCAGCTGTGAATGAACTGCAAGATTTCTCTGTTCAGGAGTGTCATGTAATATGGCATGGCACGGCTGTCATCAAAGAGGCTGATGACAAAGAGCTTGTTCAGTGTCTGCTGATGTGTGTGGTGGAGGTCACTGCAGCCTGGACACACACTCCAAGTTACCTGGGTTACTGAGGGAAAACCCATCAGTTAAAGCAGCTTGCATTCACCAGCTTGGTGCACTTAGCATCAGTTCACTGTTCCTGCCCTCCACTTAAGACAAATATTCTTCACCCAAAATACAGTTGCCTTAATGTGCTGAGAGGGAGACTGGTGGCTTTCCCACACAGTGTGAAACACACTAATGCAGGCAGCTGCAATTCCAGTATCCTCAGCACCACATGAAATAACACCATTAGCTGATTCCATATGCCACACTTCCACTAAATTTCCATCAGGACAGCAGAGTTCTGCTTCCCTTCAGTTCAACAAGAACTTTCTCAATGACTTTCAATGTCACAAGGGCTAAGCTGCCCCTCTGCAGGGAGACAACACAACAATAGTAAAAATAATATAACAGCAATTACTTGAACCCACAGAGGTTTTAAGAAAATATTACACACTCATCAGTAAAGCTTTCTGCATGTCTGTGTAGAGAAAGAGACTCAAAATGTAGTTATTTCAGATAGGAATATGAGTAGAAAATTTGCACTGAAATTGCTTTGGAAATAATTGGAACAAAAGCAATACAGGTCATAAACACTGAAAAAATTATTTTTTAATGAGCCATAACTAGCATAAACAGTATATTTCACTCAAGAAAAAGGGAGAAGCCAAAGAAGCTTCACTGCCCATTTTACTTGCTAAAGGAAATGGCACTGAAGACAATTATATTGTCTTCTTTTTAGCTGAGTATTTTGGGAGAAAGGGTGATATAAGAGTATTTATTGAGTTCCCATTGTTTTTGAGTATCTTAAATCTTTTGAATTTTAAATATTTACCTCAATCTTTACATTAAGAATTGACAGTTTCATATCTGTTCACAAATTTTGGTGAATTGCCAGCTTCACAATTCTGAGGCAGCTGTTCTTAGACATGTGATTTGGTTTGCACAAATATTCCACAGACTTCTCCCCATCTCACAACAATCATGCACACTTGAAACGTTACACTGGTTATTAACTGTATGGAAACCAGGAGAGAGCCTTAAGCCAACTCTCACTCACTTGTGAGCCTGATTTGCAACGTAAGGTGGTGGCAGTGCCTGACAATAGTGTCACATTGAAATCTCAGCCCTCTAGATATGACTTTATTCTCAGCAGTATAAGAGATGGAAAACTGCCATGAACACTTTAATATTTGATCCTTAGGAAAAGACTTCTAAAATTTTACTTTATAAGGCTTTCTCTAGCCTCAGGTAAATGACCTAATTAATTTCCAGGGAGGAAATGTGTTTTTAAACTTTGCCTGCTGATGCTGCAGTTCGGTAGGGTGTGCTCAGAAGAATGGTTATTTGTTCTAAAACAAAAAAATACCTAGTGGTGCTGCTGAGGTGATGACAGACACTACTCACTCATGTCTGCACTCAGAGCAACAGGGAAACCCCAGAAGTTCAGGAAGAAGTCTCCATCTCTGCTTACATGCTCACAGGATGACTTGTTTGGTACACCAGTTTAATCCACTGGGTCCTGCCAAGGCCTCCAAACTATAGGTGACTGTTCAAACCAGCTTGTCTGCACTTGCAAATAAACCACGTTCACTTTGCCAGCTTCACCAACTCCAGCAGTACAGATAAATGTCAGCTACCCAGGAGTTATGTGCACACAGCACAGAGTTAACCCTTGTATCAGGTATGGGAGAAAATGAAATGACTCTTCAAGCTCTGCTATAATTCAAATACCTTTAGCACAAAAATATGCTCAGACCATCAGAGATGACAAAAGCTGTACCAGGGACTAGTTTGGGCAAGGGCTTAGATTTAAAAGGCTTGAATTGTCTTAAAATAATGATCAATCAGTTCTCCAGCAAAGACAAAAACACTGAAGGTCTGCTACAGTCTTGTAAGACTTCATACTGTAATCTTTGACTCGTTCTGTCAGAGAAAATCCCACAGACACAGAAATAAGAGACAATCAATGCTGACTCCTTTCATTAGCACTGTGCCCCATCCACTTGGTTATTCACACACGCAGCAGTGAGAACTACGCCGCCCATCTCGCCTGGCTCTTACATTATCTTTTGTAATTGCACAGTGCAGTGCCCCTCAGCTACAATAAATCCAGCCAGTTTTTCTTTTCAAGACAGGTACCTCAAAAGTTGCAAGCCATGGATGTAAAGCAGACAAGGCAAAAAAAAAAATAATTTTTGGTTTAGCTCATGCTGATGTCATTCTGGAAACTTCACTTTTAGTTACTGGGCATTTGCACCATTATGAGAGCAGAATCCATCTCCCAAGGACAGGTTTTCATGTAGTAAACTGGTTTTACTCCTGGAATCTGGTCTATGAAGTCCTTCCCTTGGTATATTTACATGGCTATAAGCAAGTCAGAACATCTTTCAGAGAAGTGAATTGCAGCCAGCAAAAACACAGCCCTAGGCTGATGCAGAAGTGGGTAGGACTTTAAAACTTTCTGCAGCAGTTAGTGGTTAGGCACATAAAAGCACCCCACCCTCCTGCCCCAGGCAAGACAGAATACGCAGACAGTGCAGAGTGTGCTTCATGCACCAGGATTCATCACTTGGCTTTAAACAAGATCAACAGATTTGAGAAAAATGAGAGAAGGGAGTAATACCTATGTGCCTTAAGACCTACTATGTTGACTAACACCCCAGATACTCAGTGGCAATGTTTAGGGGGAAAAGGCCTGGTTGTGGTGCCCAGCAAAGCGCTAAATGGAAGTGTTGTGATGCTCCTGACACTCTGGAAGAGAAGAACCCATATAGCTCAAACTGGAGTTTCTGAACTCATACCCAGTATCCTTTACTGTTACTTTCCATTTTGGCTTTGCAACTACAGATGATGCCTATAGGGCAATCAAAACATGTCCTTGTCCTGAGAACACTGATGTGTCAGCCCCAGTGCTCCTCTGGTACCACAAGATTATTGAGAGGGTACATGTATAATATCTTTCAACTGTGCAGCCAAACTTGGTGTGCACTTGGAAGAAAAAATAATCCTATCTCTAAAATGCCTACACAGAAATACCAAAGAAAATAAAACCAAGAAGCACATTTTCCTTTTGGTTCCTTGGAGAGACAAATTTCTCCACAGGGAAGTGGCATGTTCAGCAAATAGAGATCAATAATTTTATTATCCAGTGCACAATTTTGTACACTTTTTTTTCATTTATTTTGCTTACCCCAAACTATTCTGATAACAAGAGGAATCAAAGAAATCAAACAATAGCATTATAGTGCTTAATAAACACCGTATTGCAATGAAGGTGCTACTGTGTGCACATACTGGTGACCTTAACTGAACATCACGAGAAACACCCTGCAGGGTGCCATAAACATGCCAGTATCAATGACACATGGATAATCTGTTTTCCTCAAGGGAAGCAGATGTGCAGTTTTTGAGAGGAAGGTTTCAGTCTGACTCTGGTCTGCCATCATTAAATTGAAGATAGCATAATATCCATCACTATTGTGTTTCTGCAATAAAAATACTGGATAGTCACTGGGTAGTGCCTGATGACACTCTGGTTCCCAGCTCTGTCAGGAGCTTCCGGACAAGGGTTGGGCAAGTCATGTTTGCAGTATTCTGTAAACACCAGGTAAGCTCATAGGTAAATGGAGTAAACACAGCTAAATACTTAGCACCAACCTGAACAGGACCTTTTCATATTAGCCATCAGTGAATACTGGTGACAATATTTGCATCTGTTTACTCTAGATGTGGCACACTAAATTCATGCACCCAACATGTGGCACCATCATTCTATATTCCCAGTCCCAAACAATCTGTAATCTCACTCGGGGCAGGGCATACGGGCGTTGCTCTAATTAAGTGCAATGATAATGCACAGGATGACTTTTTCATGTGTTATGTTCCTGTAAAATCTTACTGGAATCTCACCTGGCAAATGATCTAAAATTTCAAACTTTCTGTTGTTCTTGTGCAACTCATTTGTTAACATGTCTGTACAACAGAGCATGAGTAATTTAAAGCAGGGACCATCCTTGAGATTGAAGGAAATTCTCTGTGAACTTGGAGACATGCCATCACAAAGCTCCAGAGTATCTGAGATCCAACCTTCTTAATAAATTTGCAGCAGAAGTTCTATTAGCACTTTTGCTGCTGTACTTAGGAGTCCATTTTAAACGTATTTAAAAATTACAATATTTGTGATATTAAATTAGCTGAAGGTTTAAAAAAACAAACTCAAAACCCAAGAAAGGGGCAGATTTAAAAAATGCATCCAAACTGCCTCAACACTTGGGGTATCATCCAATGGGGGTTTTTTTGTAGATGGTTACAAAATATAATACAACATCCCAAAAGGTACATTCCCACACTTGCCACTGAAAATATTTCTAAATCTATTTCACCCACAGATAAAATATTATACAAGGTGCAGCCAAAAGGCCTCAAGTTGTCAGATTTCCCAACATAACCTGTAGATGGGCTTTGAATGCTTTGATATCTTCTATTGCAGGGGAGTAAAAGGCTGCTATCGCCCCTGTCAAATCCTCTTTGAAGTGTGTGAATCAATGAAAATTCATGGTCAAAACTGCATCAACTGCTAACATGTTATCACACCTACAACACTCAGTCCTTACCTCTCAGCTCAAGACTGTCTCTGGTCTCAATAGAGATGGGAGTTATACAAGGTGAAGAGAAAATAGAGCATCCACATGTGTAGCTGTGAGGAGGAACCAGGCAGGAAATTAATGCAGTTCTGACACACAAGCTAAGGGCATGATCCAGCGAGAGCATGTGGGTGCCTGTACCCCACGTGCAGCTCTCAGCATGGCTGCATGAGGCATCGATGCACAGCTCGGGGCCATCTGGCTGTGGGCAGTGCTGGAGGAACCACTGGGACCTCATCCATAAGAGCTGGGAGCTGTCCTTGTTACAGCTCATTTTGTCGGTCCTGACAGTTATAGTTGGAAAACATTTTGTACAAACCGGTTCTGAGAAAAGTAAATACACATGGGGAAACCAGGTGTGCAGCTGATAGAGACAGGAAGATCACTCTTGCTTCAGCAGTGCCTTTTGAGTGTCAGGGAAGTACCTAATCCTGAACTGCACAGTGCAGCCACAGCTGGGATTGCTCCTTGTCACAGCCACAATCTCCCTGCTTCTCCAGTCAGATTTCTTCATTTCCTCTTCTTTCCCACAACCATGACAGTGATGCCTGCTCGGGTCACACATCTCCCAGTGCGTCCCTCAGTTACATTTTTCCCCCTTACGTGAGGAGACAGTTCCTGGGATAAAGGCTTTTGTAGCTTGAGGTGGAGCGTTGTGGTTCCCTGGGCTGTGACAAAAGGGCCTACTGTGCTACCCATGAACCCTCCTCCCTGGCACAGGGACACTTGCAGGCACACTGTCTTACTGTCTTCAGAGAGGCCAGGGAAGGTTTAGGTTGGTCACTAGGAAAAATTGCTACACAGGAATGGTGACTGGACTTGGAAAAGACTGTCCAGGGAGATCCTGGAGTCACCACCCCTGGAAGCATGTAAGACTGAACGCCGCACTTGATGCCACGGTCTAGTTGACATGGTGATGTTGGGTTATTGGTTGAATTCGATGATCTTAAAGGCAATTTCCAGCCTATCTGCGATTCTGTGAGGTGGCACCTGGCCTCGGCCCAGACCCCAGCCGTGGGGGCGGGCCCACATTGGCCTAAGGGTCAGAACCAGCACAGACGCAACAGCAAAGTCTACGAGGTCCCCGAGGATGCCCCGCGTTTCCCGCTCGCGGGACCGGGATCGGGAGAGCGATTCGGACCGGGAGCTCCCTCAGGCTGCGCGCCCGCCCCTCAGCCCCACAGCGCGCCCACTGCGCGT
>VXBB01001104.1:66526-93298 GCA_013399915.1 Illadopsis cleaveri | reverse complement strand
TCGGGAGGCGCTGGCGGGGCCCGGCAGCTCGAGGGGGCCGCAGTCATGACCCCGCGTCCCGACCCCCGCGGGTGTTTGGCTTCCGCAGCGTCCCGCACCGGGGCTCAGCACCGCCCGTTTCCCGGTGCAGCAGGAAGGATCGGTGCTTTCTCACTGCCAGCTTTGCGTCTTGCTTAAACATGAAGTTTGGCTGAACTTCAGGCCGTGTGGCAGAAGAGGCGTTGCAGTGGCTCAGGCACACGTGTGAAACCTGAGTCTTCATTTTCCGTGCACTGATAAAGGCTTTTTCTGCTAGTTCATGTTGTTTTGGGGAAATGAACATATTTGAGATTTCTACGAATGTATTTCAAAGTCTACAGGAGGTGACTGTCATTGTATTTCCTTCTGGATGTGTTTCTGTGTGTTTGTGTGAAAAGTGACTTGGTAAGTCTGGAGTAACAGAATTCAATGCTCCACAGAATCACCGAATCATGAGATGATTTGGGTTGGAATGACAATAAAGCACATCCTGTCCCACTCCTGGCATGTGCAGTGACACCTTCCACTGTCCCAGTTTGGACACTCCCCACAGCTGCTCTGGGTAACTGTGGCAGGGCCTCCCCACCCTCACAGGGAGGAATTTCTCCCTAATCTTTGATCTAAACCCACTTTCAATGTGAAGCCATTCCCTGTGCCCTGCCTTGGGAGGAGCAGGTGAACTCGTGTGTGTGGTGTGTATGCAACAGCATCCTCTCAGGACCTGAGAGGGGTGGGAGAGTCCCTGATTTTTATGTGTTCGGTGATGTGCCAAGTGCTGTGGCTCAAGAACAGGTTTGTTGCTTGAAATGAACAATTTAAAGCAATTTGGAAGATGGTCTGGGTTATCTTGTAGCTGGTGGTGGAAGAGAAGAGCCTTTATTGCTGTGGCAGCACAGAGGCTGCAGGGTCACCATCACCATCAAATGGATGTTCTCAGGCTGCTTTTGCTGAGAGCACAATTAAATCAGCCAGTTACTCTCTGGAAGGACTCCTGAGAATTCCCTCTCACGGGGAGTGAGGGCAGATGGTGTGTCAGTACTGATGGTGTGTGACATTTTGGGTGGCTTTACTGTGCCCTTGGTGGGTGCCAGGCTAGGGGAGCTGCTCCTGGGGATTGGGTGTCACAACCTTGGCTCTACTCACTCAAAAGGTGTTTCAAAGCTTTGTCTCTCAGGTTCCCTCAAAGGGAGTCAGCTGTAGGCACAAGAAAGCAAGTGCTAAGACACAGCAGTGCCTTCTCCTGGAGTCTTCCATGGTTGCTCTGTGTCCTGCTCTGGAATTTCCCAGGTGCCCAGCACAGAGTGAGGAAATGGCTGGCTTTGTGACCTCTCTTATGAGTTCCACAATCTCACAGCAGATGAAAGGACAAAACAAGAGACCTTTTGCAGATGTACATTTTTGTATCATAGGATTCTCTGGAGGGTCTAGGGCCTTGTGATTTTTGTCTAACATTTCTTTGGGTGCCACTACATATTTTTGAATTGCGTCCTTTCTTCTAGGAATTATTGTCCCTACTTGAGCAGGAACAGGGAGGGCAAGTAAGAACTTGATTTGAGCAGTTTCCTCCAATGTCCTTAGTCAGCTGGAGGTTGGGAATGCTGCTCCTGAGGCAGTGCTCTGGTGGATGGGCCATGGTGTCTGTTCTACATGAGTGTGATTTGGAAATGCTACAATCTGGCCACAGGGGGTTGCAGGTTTTTGGGGTCTGAACCCTTCCCCTCCAGCTGGGGGTCCTGTCTGGGCGATGAGGGAGGTGCAGGGCAGCCGAGGCCTTGCTGCTCCTTATCTCATTTTCACATTCTTTTTGTCCAGAGATACAAAGAGGGAACCTTTTACCTGCCAAGTTGTTGCAAAGGGTGGTCAGGCATTGGAAGGGGGGCGCTGCCCAGGGAGGTTTGGAGTCCCCATCCCTGCAAGTGTTCAAGGAACACCTGGATGTGGCACTCAGTGCTCTGGGCCGGGTGACAAGGTGGGGATCGGTCACAGGCTGAACTTGATGATTGTGGAGGTCTTTTCCAATGTAAATTAATCTGCAAGGAGATGATCTGGCCCTGGGGAGGAGGTGCCTTTGCACGGTGCTGTAAGGAGCAGTGGTGCTCTGGCTGCAGCCCCGTGTCTGCCCGGGCTGTGTTGGCAGCAGCAGGTGCGAGCAGTGATGGATCCCTGCCCCTGTTCTTTGTCTGCAGGAGTCCTGCCCATGTCTCTGCTGAGTTATACACTGGTGACTTCCTGCTGTTTTCCATCCTTCTTAATTCCCTGCCTGTCTGTGAGCCGTGTGTCTCTGGAAAACAGTTTTGCTGTCAGTGCTTCAGCAAGGGCTGTCTGGGAAGAGGCTTCCCTGGGCACCAGGGTTTTGGACCAGCCATCTGCCCTGACCTTCACTTCTAGTTCTTTTTCATGGAAATGAGGCTTTGTCATCTGAATTGTAAATAAAATGGGTATTCTGCTGATGGGGTTATGATAATATAATAATATAAGCAGACAATATATGACTGCTGCTTTCTCCAGCTCATTTAAGTCAGGAATGTGTAAAGTATTAAAGAAAATGGTCATTTGTGTCAGGCCAGACATGTGGGCTCACAGTGAGGTGTTTGAGGCTGCAGAAAGGCTGGTGAACGCTTTCTGACATGGGTATTGCTATTAGAAAACAAAAATGTTACAGTTATAAAACACCAGCATATAGAGTAAGTGACAATCTGTGCACAATCAGCAGATCTAAATTTGGTTTACCTGCTCCCACTTTCTCTGCTGTCAAAGAAATGTTGCTTTGGGAGGCCTAGGGAGTGCTGAGCTGGACTGGATAAGCCTGAGGATGCTTTTTGTTATAAGGCCATGGTGTTCTCTAGTTGTATCCCTGAAGGAATAGAGTGGTTTTGCCAGAAGTTTGAGCATTTTTCAGCTCACTTGGCTTTGTCTTTGTGAAACGACAGTTTGTCGTGTTGGAACTCGTTAATTGTTTGAGCAGCCACAGAGCCCTTGAACTTTTTCTCCATTTCTGGAAAAGTTTACAGTATCCTGAGCTGTTTTTAGTGGTTGCATGTGCCAGGGCAGGGACGTGGGGTTTGGGTCGTGTGGTTTCCTCGGAATTACAACGGTACAGGGAGTTCTTTGGTGAGGCAGGAATTTCAGGATATTTAGCCACATAGTTCAGGCCATGGGTATTGGAAGAGAGAGGAATGGTGGTGGTGGTTGCAGAAGCTGTTCTGGCTCCCTGGGGAGCTTGTGCCAGATGATGGTGCCAGGCTGTGTGACAGCTACTGGTGGCAGTGGGGCTGTGCCTGTGCCCCTTGAGCTGCCCCTATTTCTGGACACTGTGGTGCCTGTGCTGTACAGGCCTGGGAACAAGGCTTGAACTGCTCTGTGGGATTCTGTAGTGGGTCCCAAGATGAGGAAGTTGTTTAATTTGGCCCTAGCAGCTCATCAGGTCTTTGTTCCTGCTAGTGCCACGACAAATCAGTGCCTGGGAAGGAGAAGGTGCCATTTTGTTTCCGGATGACAGGCTGGGTGTGTGGGTCTGGAGTCTCCTACCGTAAAGGAAACATCCTTCCCCTCCTCTCAGAAACTGTGTTAGGAGAGCCTGAGTGTTGAGGGAGTCACTGCTGGGAGCTTGGAGAAGTGAAGAGTTCTGCTTAATTTAGCTTTATCATGTCAGAGCTATGAATAGTGAAATCACGGGATCACATTTCATGCCAGCTGGGAATGGTGTTTGCGCTGCCTCACTCCATGGTAACCGGAAGCTGCCGGGCCATAAAAAAAAAAAAGTGAAGCTATTGGCACACAGAGATGGCACTGGGCTTCACTGGGGGCTGTTCCCCACCCAAGGAGGGGTTTTCTGTCCGTGCCCTTGTTCCTGTCACTTGTGAACACAGCTTGTGCCTCTCTGGTGTCCCAGAGTGTGGCCCGTGCACAGCCCTGCTCACAGCTCCAGTGATCCCAGAGCAAGTGCCCTGCTCACAATTTCACCTCCACATTCGTCACCCGGCCATTTTTAGCCTGCCATGATTTACAGGGTAGGGTGGGTGTGCAAACCCCAAAGAGCCTCTGCTGGGAGCGCAGGGTGCAGAGCTGGCTCGGCCAGGCACTGCTCCTGCTGCTGCCTGGGGTCACTCCTACCTTTGGCTGAGTGAAAGCAGGGCAAGGAGCCCCTCAGGAGTGTTCTGGGAGCACTAAAGGTGATAGGGGACTGTGGGGTGTCAGGCTGGAATTCAGTCCTCTAGGGGCTGAGGCTCAGAATTAATGATGTTAACTAACCTGTGCCTTTACAGAGGGCTGGACATTTGATACCAGGTGGCATCATGTACATCGTCATTTACACCTGAAATAATTACAGTAATTGTTCCTGTGGGGCTGTGGGTGAGATTGGTTTCCCAAGTTAAGACCTGTGTATGCACTGTCTGATTAGATGAGGTTATTTTTGCGGCCTTTTTTTACTGGGAAACTAAAGCAGGGTTACTGGCTTTACAAAATTCTCTGCAGGAAACAGTGCTGGGATGAATCGCTGAAATCAGAATCCTTTCCTGTACTGCTGAAATAAGAGGATTTGCCAGTGTCTGGTTTGGTTTAAATTTGATTTTCCTTTTTTTACTTAGGTCAATCACTTCTAAAGAAGCCGGGTTTAGAACCGGATTTGATGGGACACTTGTATAAGGTATGTGAATACAGCATGGGAAATTGTTCAAATAAGCTTATTCCATATGTACAGGATTCCTGTGGACAGGCATTTCCCTCTGTTTTGAAGTCTGGCAGAGTGTAGGGATGGCCTGGTCTGGTGCCTTGTCCTTCCAATAATGCCACAATTAAAAAATAAAAACTGTAAATGTTGTACCAGGTCATGGAAATCCTTTTTCTTGTTTTTCCCTGAGATAGTGGGATTCCAGTTAAGGTAAAGATAAATGAAGTGCTGTCTTGAGAATATGTGAGTAGGTTTGCTTTTTTCAGCTTATAAATGAAATTTGTTGTGGTATTTGTATTTTCATAGGTTAAGTGTGTGGAGAGTTGTGATCCCTCAGGAGATTCTGTGTTGGCTGTAACTGTACCGTGTGCTGCAGAAGAAATTCCAATGAGCCCCTAACCAAACAGTTTTACTTGCTGTTTATTTGGAAGCAGAACTTCCACGTTTTTTAAGTGTGCTGGAGCCTGCTAGGCTCCAGCTGGCAGACACCTGAGAGGATGGAAATGTCCTCGAGGGTGCAGTTCATCCTCCCTTTGCTGAGAACTTCACTTACACACAAGTCTGAATTCTTTGAGTTAACTGATTCGTGTAAGAAAAGTAAATTGGATCATTTCTTGCTTCTTTTGGGGGTTCCAAAACTCCAGGCACAGATTCCCAGCCCCCCAGGGATTCCCAGCCCCCCAGCAGTGCTGTCAGAGCATCAGTTTGTATCCAAAGCTGCTCAGAACAGTAGGGCTGTGCTGTGAGAAAGCTACCAATTTGGGGAAGAACCTGATCTTTCTGCTTTTCCCAAGCTGTGTAAATTTGGAAGGAAAAAGCTGATGAAATAGGTTTTTCCTTTTTTTTTTTAATTATGAGTGTTTTCTTCTGTGTTTAACAGAACTTCCAGCCACCCAACTTCTGTAACAAAAACACCCAGATTTCTAATCAGCTTTTTCTTGGATTGTTTCCTTGAGCTCCCTGTCACTAAACTGTCTGAATAACAACATATGACTTTAAGCTCAAACATTTGTAAAATAGTGTTTCTCAGGTAGCCAGTTTCAGAAAAATCACTGATTGGGGTTTGTAGCTGGTCAAATTATTTGGAAAGGGATTATTCACTGCAGAATCAGTCCTTTCCAGAAGAACCTGTAAATACTCTTCCAGCCATTCCATAGAACCTGCTTCTAATTACCTGAACCCAGGGCTGGAGCTCAGGGTTAAACTTCTTTAGGGATTAGTTTAATGGTGTGAAAACCCAAATGTCCTTGAAGGAAAATCTTAATTTTGAAAGCACGTCGACTAGAGAGAAACTGAAACTGCTGCTGACAAATTTGTGTTTCTCTTGCTGTGGCAGAATAATTCTGGATGTTTTCCCCCAAGTGTGTTTAGCACATGTTAGAGTAGAACACTGTTTTGTGGTTGGGTTTTTGGTCATTTTTTTCAGCAGTATTGCCTGGGACATTTTTTGCTAAGGTTGGTAGGTGTAGTTGTAGCTTTAGTTAATGTGTGTTATAAATCTTCTGAAAACACACTGGCATTGGATCTGGGAAGAGAAATCATTCTGCTTTTTGTTCCCCCAATGAAATTTGATTAGAATTAACATTTTAATTTGCTCCTCCCTGGCTGGCTGTAGGAACTGTGCCTCTTCCCTTCCCCTCAAGTGTTCCATTGATATCAAGAACATACTGAAGGTTTGCTCTTGCACCAAAAATTAGCTTGAAAAGGAAGAATCCAGTATAAAGTGAGGTGTTAAGAGTTGGGTTCTGAGCTAACACAGATGAGTCTGCTCTCTGCACTTGCTGCTGCACTTCAGGGATGTGGAGAGAGCTGCAACTCTTTATAAGCTTATTTTTGCACTGATTGTTGTTGCCTCATTATACACAGCATACTTTGTAAGGTGTTTTGTGGGATTATTCCTTTTTTTCAGAATGAACTAATCTTGTTTGGGTTTTGGGGTTTGGGATTAGGAATTGTAGAGCTGGCAGAAGGAGAATTAATTTTTTTTCTTCCCTGGTAATGAAGGGTGTTGAGCAAATGAAGGAGCAGTTCAGCTGTTCCTCCCAAGCTGAATGTCTGTGCTGGTGACACCAAATGGATGCCAAGAGGCTCAGGCAGAAATGTGCTCTCTAATGAGGTGCCACCTCATTTGTTTTGGGCCTCACAGCAAAATAAACCACAACAGCTTCACTCAAATGCTGGCCAATAAAAAGCAAATTTTTGTTTTCCTACAGCACTTCTAGAGA
The DNA here is from genome assembly GCA_013399915.1 of Illadopsis cleaveri. NCBI lineage: Eukaryota > Metazoa > Chordata > Aves > Passeriformes > Timaliidae > Illadopsis > Illadopsis cleaveri. The sequence goes on along the minus strand of VXBB01001104.1, from coordinate 86,383 downwards.
GCTTTTTGCAAATGCTTTTACAAAACATTTAATGTGTATGAGCTGAGTGTTTGCAAACACCGTGTGATAAACGGAAACCACTGTGAGGAATTTCACCACGCTGTGCTTGTGTCTGAGGCATGTACACAAGCCGTGTCACTTGTTTCCAGGTGTTTTGGGGTTTATGCTCAGATATGAACACAAACAGCTGCCTTGGCAGGGAGGTGCGTGCTGCATTTCCCTCTCCAAGCCGGCCAACTGTGGTGCTCTGTGTGCAGGATCCTCTCTGACACCTGGGCATGGAGTGGGCTCAGCTGGAGCTTGTGCCAGCTGGCTGCTCTGGGCAGGGCTGTTCTGCAGCAGCTGGGGAAGGGCTGAGATCCCAGCGTGTGCTGCCTGAAAGACCTCCAACAAAGGACTGGAAGATGGAAAGAGTCACAAAGTAGCACAGGCCAGTTGGAATCACGGAACGAATTCCTGGAAAAAGGCTTTTTGACAACCGGCAATGTTTTTCATTTGACCCATGACTTGGCACATGGAAATGTTCTTTACAGTGTTCTGGAATAAGAGACTCCTGGACTATGATTTCCACCTCAGCAGAGAGCACTGAGCACATTTCCCAATTTCCTTTTGCTATCTGGAAAAAAGGTTTGCTACTCCTGCCTGTTGTGTGTTGACTTGGTCCTTTTTCTGTAGTAGTGCTCTAAACACAAGAATAGTATTTTTCTCCAAAAGATAATCCATATTTTGCTCTGCTTGACACCTCTGTGTGTGGAATTGTACCAAAACGTGGTGGTAACAATGGTGTTTGGGAAATAGGCAAAAAAAAACCCCAAAGCCCAAGTGTTCTGTCAGAAAGCAAGAAATAATGGGTATGGCAAACTCTTTCTGCCACTGTGAAAGGCTGATAGTCAAAGGTGTTTGTGAGATATAAGTTGAGATTTCTTTTTATGGACATTTAGACTAATGGACAAGACAACAGTAAAAATAATAAAATAAGGCCTGTGGCATGTTGTTCTTTGTGGCTTTTTCCCAAGATTGGTAAGCAGGATTTAAAAATCACTAAAGTGTGCAACACCACCTTCCCTCTTGGGTGAGAACAAGACTTAATCACCAGTTCAGAGAAAGGTTTCAAAGCTACTTCAAAACTGTGCTTTTTCAGTGAACTAAGGAGAAGAAATTAATAGCTTTAAACAAGTCTATTTTATGGCTGAACACAGAGTAAGTGACATTCCTGCTATTAGATCAGAGATTTAATAACATGGAGTAATTTCTGAGGTTGTGTTTACTGTTGTTTTCTCTTCTAAAACCTCCACCCCTCCAGCAGTGCATGGAAGGATTCTGAAATGTAACTGTAGACCTGTCAGAAAAGCTCCCAGTGGACTGGTGGCTCCCTTGGATGACGGCGATAATGCTGATGGATGAATTGTCAGGAAAAGAATTGTTTCTGTTGGCTTGTGGATTCCTTTAACAATATGGGAAAATCCTTAGTCCTGAGCCCAGTAAGACCATTGAAATGGGCTGAGAGAAATGACTCCAGCACGGCTGTACAGGTGCACTGACAGATGTGTGTCACAGCAGGTGGGATGGGGCAGGGGAGGTGGAGCAAGGAAGGAAGAAGACTTAAAATTTTGAAAGCATGAACGATCATTTTTAAACCTACATTTTCCATAAAAGTCCATGAAAAAATTCCTGCTCAGCTGTGATGTGTGTGCTCTCTGAAACACTGGGGATCTGATGAACCTTTTGGGTGCACCAGGAGCTTAGAGCAGCCAGTTCATTTCTGGTGGCAGTACAGCAATGCATATACAAAGGTGTATTTTCTTCTCATTTCAGGTTTTCTTCCTGATTTCATAATTGACAAAGCTGAGACGGTGAAATCTGACAGAAGGGTGCAAGGTGTGAGCCTGCTCAAGCAGGTAGGCACAGCAAATAAAATATTCACAAGAGGTAAAACTGCCTGTCTTGGGATTTGTAATAGACCTTCTTATATCCTTTCTCTTCTGGATATGCTGCAAGTTAGACTGATGGTAAAATTCTGCTTTCATTGATAATGTTGCTGTGCCAAAAATATGGAGCAGGTTTAGAAGAAAAAAAAAATCAGCCTTGTGTCTTGGAATGCTTGGGCTTGTCTTCCCAAGTAACTACAAAATACAAGGGTAAAGTAGAACAATTTAGTGAAAAAATCCTGCGTGTCCTGGAAGAAGTGGTACCTATTTTTGTTTTTTAATGCTGTATTGACTAATCTTTGGATTTACACCCTGGTGATTTTTGGGAGACGAGCACTGCTTCCCCCAAATACCATAACTGGCTAGATTATTAAATGTCACAGTGATCTAAGTGTTAAATCCCATTTTGTGCCATGTGCCCTCCTCCAGCTTTTGTTCTTTGCTTGAGCATTGCAGTGATTTTAGTCAGTTGCCTTAAAAGCTTTCCTTAACTATTGTGAACATTTAAATTCCAAAGCTGTGGAAGCTCATGGAAATGCATAGCTGTGAGAGACTCTCAATGGTGACCCTTTTTCGTTGTTGCAGAGTGGAGCAGAGTTGTGCTTCTCTTTTGGGTTCTGTCAGGAGGTAAAACATTAACTTTCCTGCCACTGTTTCATGACATTAGTTTGCCTTCTGGGCAAAGTCCATCGTGGTGCTTTAGAGGGAGCATTTGCTCCTCTATTGTTTCCATCAGTGGTTTGCTGGATTGCCCTGAGGATTTGGGAATGGAGAAGGCAAAGTTTGCTCTATACAGTGTGATTTTATGACAGAGAACGAGCTGTCAGGTGTCTGTTTCCCAGGAGGATGATGCCTTACCAAAACTTCTAAACTCAGCACACAGATCACATCCAAAAACAGCGCATGTTTTTGGATGGGAGACTGCACTCCTTGGGAAGATCTGCTGGACAGCTTAGGACAGAGTCTGCAGAAGAAACAAACCAAAAAACAAAAGTTGAAAATCCCTGGCAGTGCTTCCAGCAGGACATGCCCTCCAGATGTGTGCAGTCATGCTTTCCTGCTGGGAGGGGAGATCTGGATCAGGCAGCAGCATCAGCCTTGTCCCTTCCCAGGTGCAGGAGGAGGTGGTGTCAGGGGGTTCTGTAGCTGTAGGAAGGACGTGGGACTCTGGCAGGGCAGATTAAGGATGAGTCCCCATAGCACTGTGAAAATGCTTCTGCTTGCAGTCCCTGCTCAGGGCCAGACACAGCATCTCCAGGAGCTGTGTGCCTTGGGCACAGCTCTATGGGCAAGGGAAAAATGGGAATGGCAGGGGAAAAATGGGAATGGGAGGTCAGCAGCCGCTGCTATTCTCAGAGTTTGCCTTTGCTTCACTCACAGGCACCTGTTTATTTAAAAAAATATAAAATCCTTTTTATAAGAACAGATGCTTTCAGAGCGGAGTCTTTGGCTGAACATATTTTATCTGAGTCAGTCATTCTTAAAACTAAATGTGCATCACAGTAAGTTTACAACTGCAGTTAACTCAGGGGAGCTGACGTGACTCCAGTGTGCAGTTTGTTTAACCTTTTGAGTGCTGATAGAGCATAGCAACTCTGTTTCTATCCTAGGAGGAGTTACTTCATGTGTTAGGAATGAATCAACTTTAAAGTGTTGGCAGAGATAAAGAATCCAAGATGTGAGCGTTTGGCACACGTTGCACACACCAGAGTGATTTGGCTGGGAAATGCTGTAGATCAAAGTGAAAGGCAAAAAGTATTAAACAGATCAAAGAGGTGTTTTTAAAATCTATTTTGGGGTCTTGGGATTTCCTGAGAGTTGGTGCCACATCTTCTGTATCTTGCAGTAGTTCCTGTTACCATTTCTTTCTTCTCCTCTTCCATGTTTTGGTTTCGAATGCTCAGCGTTGGATTATTGTGGGCAACAGAGTAGGAAGTGTTGCAGGGAGTGGTTCAACAGACATATTCAGTGAATTAAAAGGAAGTACTTAAAAATTATCCTTTCACACATTCTTTCCCTGAAAAACGACCAAGCACAAGAACAAAGTTTGGTTCTCAGTGGCAGTATCTTTTGATTTTCATCCCTGGGGCAACAGGGAATAAAACAACATCTGTCATTTCCTAATAGAGCAGGAACATCAATTCTGTTATTTCTTCTGCAAGCTTTCTGATGTGGAATGTATTCAAATACCTCCATTGAATTGATCTAACATCTTCAGTATAGTTAAAGGGAAGAACAGGAGCATGTAACGTGATTTTTTAAAATAAAAGCCAACTTCCCATTTCTAGAAAGTCCCAGCTCTGATGATGAACCACCACCCACTCTTCCAGCAGCTGCTCCTGTGCCGGGCATTGTGTTTTTCCTGGAAGTGCCCTGACAGAAGTTGAAGCCTTTGGTAACCATATATGTAATTTTGGAGAGCCACTGGAAGTGAAGGCATTGCAAGTCAGTCCTCTGGAATTTCCTTAAAATGGATATAACAGCAACAGCAGCCGCACTTGATCAGTTGTGTTTGTGTACCTTAATGTCTCTATTTTTAATCAGTGGGTAAAAAAAAGATTAACTTTGTACTAACATAATTCCCTTTTATTTCTGGCTCTTTTTCATTAGTCATTTTAGGTGGGAAGTTTGTTGATAACTTTTCGAATATGCAATTAATGCAAATTTCGCTCATTGGTAAAGGAGAACAGATCAGGGAGGGTGTAACTGAAAGATTTGTGTGGTCAGACTATTCCCTGAATCATTTTCTAAGGGACTTTCTAACCTTTACCTGGATACATGCCTGAAAATAGCCCAGGTAATTCATAATTATGGCTATTTTGAGTCATTTAGTACTACAGTGTAATCTCTTATGTCTCTGAATATTTGGAAGGACATCTGATTTATTTTGGCTGCAATGGAACTCCTGCCTGGGTGATCCATGCTGGTGACTGATCACAGCAACTGCAGGAACTGCCCAAGCAGAGAGGACAGGGTTGAACCTGAGCAGAGCTGTGCAAATAGGGTCACGTTCCTGTGTCTTGGAGTATCAGCTCTTTTTTGATTGCCTCTGAAAGTTTAGATAAAAGTTTACGGGGGTGGGTTTTTTCATGGTAAACCTTTTTATTTCTTCTCTGTCCTGTAAAGCAGTGGCAGCTGGCTGCACAGACAGGGGTGTGGCTGCAAGTGCATGGAATTTTCACTTCCATGGGCTAGTTTGCCTCTAGAGGTGTCCTTGCCTCAGCCAGCAGTGTGGCCCTGCCTCTTCCCAGGTTTGCATTAACTTGGTGCCTTCAACTGTCACACTCTCATTTGTGATTACTCTGGGTTTAGAGCCTTTTATTCTTTTTGCAGTTTTCCTCTTTAGACTGAAATAAACCTTCTATTCTGAGCCCAGCACCATTCATCTGTTCCTAGCAGGCACTTCAGACATTCCTATTTCCAGCCTTATCAAGCTCCACGTCCCTGGGGTCTGTCAGCCTGCCAGGTGCTGCCTGTCCTCTCCTACCAACCACACGCTTCATTTCTCAAATACTTCCATTTCCCTGTTTCCCTCAGGTGCACTGACAGGTGCTTGCAAGGATGTCTAAAACTAACAAATCCAAGTCTGGATCCCGTTCCTCCCGCTCGAGGTCTGGGTCGAGGTCCCGCTCCCGTTCCTTCTCCAAATCTCGCTCCCGGTCCCGCTCCATCTCACGCTCGAGGAAACGCAGACTGAGGTGAGTGTGTGCAGCCAAAGGGTGGAACGGGGCTTTTCCTCTCTTACAGGTGGTTTGTCACTTAGCTCCTTTCCAGGGAAAGACTTTGATTAGATCCCAGGACAGATAATGTCACGTGTCTCAGGCTGTTTCCTGCCAACCTGTGCTGTTTGGGTGTTTTCAATGGCTTAGGAGAATAAATTGTGAATAAATAAATAAATTAGGAGAGTATGGTGTTTGTTAGCATAGTCAAGATCTTTCTTTTGAGACTTTGCCTTTTTTAAGAAGGCTTTAGTATAATGGATCGCAGACTTGAGGGGTGTTTGCAGATATCATGTGCCTTTCCTCTCTTGAGAAATGAATTCAAGCAAGTTTTAGTATCAATTTTAGACACTGCTGTGAAAGGTGGGGACAATTCTTGATATTCCCTTGCCCTTCCCCTTGGCATGCAGGAGCCAGGTAACAGGGAAGATCCTCCTAGAGGGATAAAGTGGATAAAAGATAATTTTCCTGCAGTTAATTTTAAAAAATGATTAATGTGTGTAATAGTTGTTCCTGTCTCCCTGAATTGCTTCTGAGCAGGCCAGTTACTGGCTTGTGTCTTCACTGGATGTCAGTTTTTTCCTTTTCTCTTGGCTAAGCATTCTGCATCTGGCAAAGCCATTGCAGTTGGATGGGGTGTAATGGTGTTCTCCTGCCTTTTCACTCATATAAATAACACGTATTCTGAATACCACTGGGCTGGGAACACATGCAAGTATTACCAGTTAGAGATTTTAAAAATACAGAAGCTCTAATGAATGCACAGTTGGAGAAAGAAGGACATGACAAAACTAAATTAGAGGTGGAGACTTGAGTCCAACCGAGCCCTTTGCAGGAGGAAACTGGAATGCTGGAAGATCTGTGCTCATTTGGGAATATCTCCTAGCTGTGAAGGAACTTTGGCAGTTGAGAAAAAGGCACCCTGAGCAAACATGATTGCTTCCTCTGTGCTGCTGCTGAAGCTACTTTTGCTTTATAAATAACTCCTTTTTTAAAAAAGAAAAAGGAGTCTGAATGGAGGGAGTCAGCCCAGCCCAGCCCCCCTGCCTGGCTTTGGGATGTGCTCTAAGGTAGGTCTGGTGGGATCTCAGCACAAAAGGCTGTTGCTGTGTCCTTCAGGATGCACCACAAATTGTTTTACTCTTCTTTTGGTAGGTTTGCTGTTTCTTCTAAGTTATAGTGCTGTAGGGGAGTCTGCCTAATATCTTCTGCTTTCTTTATGACTTTATTTCTCACTTCTTGTAAATGCTGGAGATTTAGCCCTGGAGCAGTGCAGTGCCAGCAGTTCTGGGGGCTGGCAGAGTTAGGGGAATTATCACTTTTGGTGTTTCTTTTCCTGCATAACCTTTACTGTATTTTTCTAAAGAGATTTTTGGTAAATAGCCTCTGCAACTTTTGGAGTGAAATCTTCCTGCTGCAGCTTCTCTGAAGCACTAGAACAGATTTTGGAAGCGTCGTACGACAGGTCCTTGCTGATAATTGATCACAGATGCAGCAGTTGTCTGAAAATTGAGCGTCTTGTGTTCCTCATGCCTTGGACTAGAGCTTGTTAAAACTGGTCCTTGTCTCCTGTCTCTCTGCTTTTCCTTCTGGTCGCTGTTGTTTGAATGAAGAAGTGTCTCAGATAAGTTTTTTGGTTGTTCGAAGGATTGAAAAATCTGTTAAAATGGTCATTAAGCTGTTTGTTAGCAATGATTGGAGTATGAATAAGAGTTTCCTGCTAAACTGTGACCTGTTTGGTAGGAGCAAGAAATTAAAACAGAACTAAAGTTCATGTCTGGCTGCACATGTGTGCTAACTGTGTAGGAATTTCAGCAGCAGGTTGTTCTCCCTTGGTTCTGGGGGTTTGGAATGTGAGAGGGAGCAGCACTGAGATCTGTGTGAGGAAGTTCATGTCCATTGGAGTATGGCCAACGTGTGTGTCAGAGCCAGAGCTCGGAATGCAAGAAGGGGCTGTGGAAACTCTTCCAATGAATGTTACTTGCTAAGATTCCATTCGGAAAAATCTCTTTTATTTCAGCTTCCGAGTTTGGCCAGTCCTTCCTGTAGCTCTGGCATCTGAGCTACAGTGGGACCTTTAAACAGTTATGCAACCGCAGCAGTTTAATGGGGGAGGCTGTTGGGACAATTAGCCGCTGGAATCTGCGTTTTTCCAGGGTTTGTGCGTTCCTGGATTCGGATGTTGTGGATGCGGGTGGCGGCGTCCACAGCGGCACCTGGTGGCGCCCGGCGGAGGTGCCCCAGTGCTGTCCCTGCACGGGAACTCCATGGGATGGAGCCATGGGATGGAGCCGTGGGATGGAGCCGTGGGATGCACCTTTGGGAGCTTGAACCCATAGGGCAGCATGCTCATTGCCCCACTGCTGCCCTGCTGCTCATGGGGTTTTATTTCTTGAACTTACCTGACAAAGAAGTGAGGTTTCACCTGGATTATCAGAATTTTAAAGTGCATCTAAATTTTAGACAAAAGATGGAGATTTGGGGTCTGTTCAAATAACAGTAGCGTGATTTGCATTAAAAATACTTCTTTGTGGGTGAGCTACAACCGTGACCTTGAGCTGTTAGGGGCTGGATGCTTGAGATCTGTCACTTTTTCTGAAGCTGGATAGCAGCTATTTTCAGAGCTATAAACAGAGAGCAATGTGTGCTTATCATGGTCTCTGCAATGATCCTGAAATCAAATATTTGACAGTATCACAGGTAAAAGTTATTTCCACTGCAATTTATTCACAGCAAAGTGTAATACCTCAATCAGGTAAGGGTAAACCAAAGAAATTTCCTTTAAAAGCTTAGAAACTAGTTTTTCAAAGTCTTTTTTAAATAAGTCTTCAAATAAAAAGTTGTGACAGAAGAATAAGCTCTAAAAATAAATTATAAAAAGAAACTATAACATAAAATATCTGTGTAATTTTTGTTTTCATCAGTTCTAGGTCTCGTTCCAGATCCTATTCTCCATCTCACAACAGAGAAAGGAACCACCCAAGAGTCTATCAGAACCGTGATTTCAGAGGCCATAACAGAGGATACCGGAGACCGTATTATTTCCGTGGGCGAAACCGAGGGTTTTATCCCTGGGGCCAGTACAACCGAGGAGGATATGGGAATTACAGATCCAACTGGCAAAACTACCGCCAGGCCTACAGCCCTCGCAGGGGGAGGTCGCGCTCCCGCTCGCCCAAGAGAAGGTCTCCTTCCCCACGGTCCAGAAGTCATTCCAGGAATTCTGATAAATCATCTTCCGACCGGTCAAGGAGGTCTTCCTCATCCCGCTCGTCCTCGAATCATAGTCGGGTTGAGTCTTCCAAGCGTAAATCTGGAAAGGAGAAGAAATCGTCCTCCAAGGATGCCCGGGCGTCCCAGGCTGCGGGAGATAACCAAGGAGAGGAGTCTAAGGAGCAGCAGTTTTCAGGAGCTGGGGCTCAAGATGCCAAGGCATCCGAGGGATCAAAAGCATGGCAAGATGTGAGCAGCTATGGCACGGGCTCCACGTCCAGAGGGTCTGTGTCGGAGCTGAGCCCCCGGGAGCGCAGCCCTGCCCTCAAGAGCCCGCTGCAGTCGGTGGTGGTGCGGCGGCGCTCGCCCCGGCCCAGCCCCGTGCAGAAGTCGAGCCCGCCGCGCTCCAGCCCGTCCCCGATGGGCTCTGCCGCCCAGAGCGGCTCCACCTCCTTCCAGGGGGGCTCCCACCAGAGCCCTTTCGAGCATGGCTCAGCAGGAATGAGCCCCACCAGAAAGAGCCCGGTGTGCAAAAGCCCCACACCTGTCAGTTCGCTGTATGGTGCCACTCCGAAGGAGGAGGGCACAGCTCCCGGGGGAGGAGCCTTCTCCAAGAGGTAAGTGATGTGTTTTGTGGTGCTGGGTTATTTTTTTGGGTGGCTTTTAAGGAGCCAGCTGCACGTGTGGATGTTCCCTGTGAGCAGGGCGAGGGGCTGGGGCAGGCTCCAGCTGGGAAGCTGTGCCAGCACACTGCCAGCTCTGGGCCTAGTCCTTTCTGAATTATGGAAAAAACACAGCCCAGAGTTGTAGGAAGTTGGAATTGGTTTTTCAGCTTGGATAGTTCTAAAGATTTTATATATTCCCTGCAAATGTGTTCATAGCCCATGAACACTTGAAGTGAAGATTGCCCAAGGAGGTTTCTTGGCAGCTGGAAGCTCACATTTCCCAGTTACGTACGTGTTGGTTATAGGCATTTTTAGTGTTGCCTTCTGGAATTGTTAGGTACTGTAAATTAGAAGAAATTAATTAAATCTTACTGCATATCCTGCTGCAAGCAGCCCGAGGCAGATGCAGCTGCAGTACTTGTGCCTCTGTGTGTGGGTAGGATGAGAAACTAAAGCACCAGATACATCTTTAAAATGAAGACAGCCTTCCATACAGAAGGCATCTGCTTCCATCATTCTCTTGATTAGTCCACTGCGGATTGTGCCCAAAGGAGACACTTTGTTTTAGAAGATACAGCACCATTCGCAAGTGCTTTCAAGTCTTCATTGTTTTTAAGAATGGTTGATCTGATTCTATATTAAGGATGTCTGAAATTTAAAAAAGGAAGAAACTCCTGTGACTTTTTGGGCTTTCCAAAGCACTGAGCTGGTGTCTGTGGGCTTTCCTTCTGTCCCACAGAGCCAGGATTTTGATTTGTGAACACTTTAAAACTGTGCAGATGCTATAAACCAGCTGAATTGTTTTCACCAGAAGTGTTTTATCTCTCCCAGCAGCATATTCTCCTCTGTTAACCTGTTTGCTTTTATTTGTGTTTACAGTCTGTCATGAAATATTTAGCTTACCTATGAAACTTGCATCCCAAATTTGAAGTAGCTTTTGAGGCTTTTATTTCCAGTGTGTTGTTTAAAGCAGAACAGCCCAATTTGAAAGGTTTGATGTGTTGTTCTCCTGAACCAGGTTTGTAAGTAAATAAACCGAGTGGGTAAGATGTTCCTCTTTTCCTTCCAATGCATCTGTGGGTCAGCTGGGTTTGATTTGTCCTTGAGCCTCATTCCATCAGTTCTGCATATCCATCTCCTTGTACATTTGCTGAATTTAGTGAGAACAAAAGTCTGAATTCAGGCTGAGTAATCTGCTTGACATTTTAATTATTTTAGGGCCTAGAGGCAGCTTTCAGTACATGCATAGCTTGGTGTTCTCTGAAGTTTGACTCTTTGAACTGAGGAATTGACCTCACTGAGCTCTAATAAGAAACCTCTTGTAATGTCTGTTTATGATCAGGTACCTGGAAGAGCAGAAGACTGAGAATGGGAAAGACAAAGACCAGAAAGTAACAAATGCAGAGAAAGAAAAAAGTAAAGAAAAAGGGAATTTCTCTGAGTTGGGATCAACAGATGGAAAGGCAAAATCTGACTCGTATGGATCTAAAGCTGACTCGGAGAAGGGATACCGCGGCAGCCAGTCGCCCAAGCGCTACAAGTTCAGGGATGACTTTGACAAGCTCAAGGTCCCAGAGTTCCACAAGGAAGGTCATTATGGGAAAGATGAAACAGATGAGCAGGACAAGAAAGACAAGGCAAAAAGCCGGAAAGATTCGGAATTTGATGATGAGCCCAAATTTATGTCTAAAGTCGTAGCGACTTCAAGTAAAAGCCAAGAAGAGGATAGGTCGGGAAAATGGGAAGGTGTGGTGTTCCTGCCACCTGGAAAAGAGAAGCAAAGGAAATCTGATGAAATGGAGGAGGAAAGCTATTCTGAAAGATCCAAAAAAGAAGAGAGACAAGGATCCAAGAGATCTGAACCTGGTCACAGGGGTTTTGTACCTGAAAAGAATTTTAGAGTGACCACTTACAAGTCAAGCCAGGAAAAAAGCTCTTCCCCTCCACCAAGGAAGGCTTCTGAGGTGAAGGAGAAGCCAGGCACCAAAGTAGAGGGGCTAACTCCTGGCAAATCCTCCTTTTCCATTACTCGTGAGGCCCAGGTCAATATTCGAATGGATTCCTTTGATGAGGATCTTGCACGGTAAGGATCTGCCAGCTTTTGAGCAGTCTCAGTAGTGATGTTTTTTCCTGTTTCTCTTCCTGAGATCCCCATGTGCTTGCCAAGTGTGAGGAAGGCTAAGCAATATTGCATCACAATTTGTGGTTTTGGGAGCTACAGATTAACTTTTTCCTAACCTTTGCTATGACTTGATGTAAGATTGGTTTAGGATACACCAGGCTCTGGGAAGAGCCCCAGATGGAGTCAGGTACTCAGTGGCTTCTGGCTGAGGAAAGCTGAGTTGTGCAGGGGAACTACTGTGCTGTTTGAATCCATTTGATTCTCTGCCATGTGTTTTACTACTCTTATTCTCTATGGAGCATTAGAATAGTGACCAGAATTATCTCAATAACCTGGAACAGCGTGTTTGGGGATGTTTAAAAATGCTCATGCTTTTGAGTGTTTGTGGGTGCCTCCCTACTAACAACATAAACCATCCGTGAGCTCCCAACTCCTGCAAAATTAAACACCTTAAATTGCTCCCCTTCACCTCATTCTTCTGTCTCATGGGCTCTTCTTTTTCCAGTCCCAGTGGCATATTGGCTCAGGAGCGCAAGCTCTGCCGGGATCTCGTGCACAGCAACAAGAAGGAGCAGGAATTCCGCTCCATTTTCCATCACATCCAGTCGGCTCAGTCGCAGCGAAGCCCTTCTGAACTGTTTGCCCAGCACATAGTGACTATAGTCCATCATGTAAGAGGTGGGTCAGGAGTCTGTGTGTCCTTGGGGAAGGTTCACTCCTCCCTTGCCCAAATAGGTGGGGTTTGTGCACTCAAAATGCCTGGAGTTGTTTTCCAGCAGATATTCCAGAGATGAGAGCAGCAGCATGATCACGATCGTCTTTATTTACATAAATACTCTTCTACACTGGCAGAAGGTGTTCTTGTTTTTACCTGAGAAATATTCAGAGTCTGGGACTTAGAATTTTGTGTTCTGATGAATTTGTGACTTGCTTGAAGAAATGGTGTTCATTTCACTGAAACACCAAAAATTGAAACTGCAGTTTGTCAGCAGCATTAGAGCTCATCCCTGCGGTGCTTCACTGACCTGCACCTGGGTTTTAACAAGCTGTGGGATGGGTGGGCTTTGTCTTTTTACAAAACTGGCACTAATACTTTGGTATTGTTTGTTCAAACCCCTGACAGAGCATCACTTTGGGTCTTCAGCAATGACACTGAACGAACGCTTTACCAAATATCTAAAGAAAGGAATGGAACAAGATGCAGCTAAAAACAAAAAGAGCCCTGAAATCCACAGGTTGGTGCCATTAGACACCGTTCTTAACATTGCAGAAGTATTCCAGATTTCATTTCTTAAACTCTGGAATAATTCCAGAATAATTCAAGTATATAACTAGCTTCAGCCAAAAAAAAACCAAAAAAAGGGGAAAAATATAGGGGATTTTAAATACCTTTGGAAATACTGGTGTGCTTTAAAAGACATTTGATCTAAAATCTTCACGTTCTTCTTATGAGCAAGATTATATCTGTGTTTTTTTGTTTTTTTGTTTTTTTTTTGCTTTAGGAGGATAGATATATCTCCCAGTACTTTTAGAAAACATGGATTCTCTCAAGAGGAATCGAAAAGTTCCAGAGATCCTGGCTTCAAGGTGAACTGTTACTCTGATTAGTTTAATTCAACAAAATGAGTGCATTGGGCATGAACTTAACAGTGATGTTTTTGTTTAAATTACTCTCTACTTAAGTTTGTGTTTTTCTTTTAAGGATGGGCATAATTCTAAAAATGAACTACAAAGGGTTAATTTTTATTAAAAATGTATCAACAACCTTTGTGAAGTGGTTAGACTATGGTAAATGACCCCAAAGTCAATTGAGGTGAGCTTGAGAAAAAAGAGAGGATTTTTGGAACAAGTGCCCATGATGAGAGAAGAGACTTTTTGTGATATTTTTCTGCTTGTAAGTATGATTAACTCCATTGTTACGTGCAATTTTGCCAACCATGTTTTCAAAGACATGCATGTCAAAAAGAGGAAAGTAAAACTAAATGCTGAGCTAAAGCAGATACACTATTAAGCAGATGATAAATTTTGTTCTAACAACTGACTGTGCCATTTCTGTTGATTGCTGTTACTTTAACATTCAGCACTTGTCTTAGATCCAGAGCATTTGGGATTGAGTGTTTTAGCATTGCTGAGTAGATGAGTGTTAAGCCATTGTACTCACTGTAAACAATCATAAAAAAGGCTTAACGTAAAATGTTTGAGATTTTAACCTTTGTTTATTCACCTTCATACATATTTACATTGAAGAGATTTTAACCAGTCCTGCTGAAACCTTACTTGTTTCATATTTGTTTTCGATTTTTTCCAAACACACTTGTGGCTTGACATGGACGATGGTGAGATGGATTTGATGGGCCTGAACTCTGAGCATCAGCTTGGCAGAGTGTGTTATAAACGTGGTTTCCAAACAGCTCGCCAGCCTTCCGTGAAACAGACGTGCCCTCCCAAACCCAAATAGGTGTTTGCTGTGCCACATAAGGGAGCTGCTGCCGATTTTGTCACTTATCTGTCATCCATCGTGTTGGGAGCAGTTTTATTCTCAGAGTAGAAATTAAAGCTCTTTGCCTGGGGAAAGTAGAAGAGCAAAATACCAAAACAAAATGCCTGCTCTCACTCCTGCGTTATTTGACATATTTATTTAAACAAAAAAGTGGTTAGAAACTCATGTAAGTAAAAAATTTAACAGCTAGAGAATTACTAATCCTTTTGTATTTAATTGAAGACGATTAATTTGATGTATGTTGCATATCAAGTTGTACAGTTCCCAGGATGAGTGTTGTGTAAATGCAGTAGCAATGGCTGAGGCTGGGTGTTGGTACCAACGTGGTGTAAGGCTTCCTGCAGCCCTACTGCTGCCCAATTGCCTGTCTGTCAAACCACAGCCACTGTCACTTTGGGCAGGCAGCAGAATCTCACCCAGGTGCCACAGGGCCCAAAGGAGGCACAGGAAAAACAACTGCTCCTTTCCCAGAGAAACTCCTAATCCCTTCTTGATGTACCAATTTAAATACAGCTCAGAGCAAGCATTACCAGGTGTCTTTTATATTTGTTTTTAATTAGCAATGTAAATTCAGTTTTAATTTCCCATGCAGCTGGTGGGTTTTTGCGCTGTGAGACACCAGCTTGCTTTAGCAGACTTGGCAGGACTGTGGGAGACACACACAGTGTGTCTGTGGGGCTTTGTGGCACCTGTCACACAGTGCCCTCCAGCCCAGGGGAAGGAGCTGTAGGTGGCATCTGCACCAAGTAAATCTTCCTGACAGATGTAGTAATGCCTCCCTATCCATGGGATGTTGGTCTTCTCCCAGACCCCTTGGATGCTGCTTTTCACTGGCCTCCTCCTGCCCCTTGGATCACTAATCTTGGGTAGCTCCAAGCAGCAAAGAGCTTTTGCTTCTCCCAGAGTGTCACTTGTAGACCTGGGGGTTAAAATCCCTCTGGCCCCTGCCCAGGTGAGACTGTCAGCAGCACCTCAGGTGCACCCATGGGCCGTCAGAGAGCTCTTCCACACTGTGCTTGTGATCCATAATCAGCTGGATGGGATTCCCCAGTTGTTCACATCCTTGCTGGCTGTGGTGTACAGTTAGTGTCAGCTTCCATGTCTCCCTCCCCTCTACCAGACTGTTTATTTTAATGCTGTTTAAAGAGGAGATTAAAAGTTTTAAAAGCAGCGATTTTAAGTGTAGGAAAATTGAATTCTGACGAAGGCAGACTTGTTTTAATAGTGCATTATTTGACATCTTAAAGTGGAATATTCGTTAGTGCTCAGTTAAACTCCAGTTCTCCAGAAGTCTGTGCAGTCAGTAGCAAAGTAAATGGTGCTGAGCTGGGGCACTGCAGACCTTGTGTTCAACTCTGCCCTCCCTCTCCCCTGCATTTGTAGGCTGAAGGGAAATATAAGGACGACCCTGTTGATCTGCGCCTTGATATTGAACGCCGTAAAAAACATAAGGAAAGAGATCTTAAACGCGATAAATCCAGGGAGTCGGTGGACTCGAGAGATTCAAGTCACTCAAGGGAAAGATCAACTGAGAAAACGGAGAAAAGTCACAAAGGCTCAAAGAAAAAGTATGTAGGAAACCCAGTAGCCATTTCCTTGTGCCTCTCGTGTCTCTGCTGCTCAGGTTGGAGATGACACCGTGTACAACAGTTGTGCACACAGTTGTGCACCTGTGACATAACTCCTCCAGTGGCCTGGGCAAAACCCTCTGCGTGTGGTCTCGCTATCATTGTATCTCTCAGAAACACAAAATAATTATAAAAGGTAGATGGGAAAGCTCCATGTGTCAGGATGGGTGAGTCACTTTTCCTTCTTGTTCCTGTTGTGTCAGAGAGAAACAGCCATGTTAAAATGACTTGGCTTTGATGTTCATTTAATCCCTTTCTATTAGCTTAATTTTGACTAAAACTCCATGGATGCATGCTAAGCTGAGAGCAGATGGTGTAAATGCCTTAGGGAGAAGCAACAAGTTCCTTCTGGAGAGATCTTGGGCCCTGTGTTAGAGCCTGAGCTCTTATGGCTTTTCCTCTTGTAGTAGGAAAAGAAGAGCATGGCATTGATAAGGGAGTGATAATGAAGTGGTTTTGTATCAGATGGGTCACAGCTGAGTTCCTAATGCTGTTGTGTCCCACTCCCCTCCATTCCCATCACTGGAACAGGAAACACCGACGGGTGCGTGAGAGATCCAGGTCCAGCTCATCATCTTCGTGGTCCTCTCATTCAGTCAAGGCAGAGGAGTATCCCGAGGAGACTGAGGAGAGGGAGGAGAGCTCCACAGGCTTTGACAAGTCCCGGCTTGGGACTAAGGAATTCACCGGTCCAAATGAGAGAGGAAGAGCGAGAGGAACCTTTGTAAGTGTTCTCCACCCTTGTCCCAAATGGTCTCCAGCTGTGCCATGAGGGTTGATTCTCAAAGTGGGCAGGAAGTGGCCGTTGTATGTTGCTCATTTAAAGCAGCCCTGGAGGAGAAGCCCCCAGGGTGATGAGCCCTAGTGGAATCAGTCCAGGTCTGGGGTATAAGCCAGGCTGCTGGGGGTGTGCTGTGGGCAGCAAACCCCAGATGGGAGGAGCAGAACAAAGGCTGGAAGCTTCTGTGCATTAGTGACACTGAGCAGTCCCAACGGGCCACGCTGTGCTTCCATTGGGGTTTGACTACACTCATGTTTGCAGTCCATGTACAGAGGGGTCTCACCTGCATGGGGTTGCCCTGGAAGTGCCTCTACGTGATCTTCTTCAGCCTTACAGGAAGTGTGATGTGCTGTGTCATCAGATGAACTAAAAACCCAAAACCACAAGCACTGGGGGTGGTGCATCCATGCTAAAGCTGTCCTCTTGCTTTAGTATTAGGTTTTTAAGGTGTTTTGGATGGTCAGAGAAGGGATGTTGGATATCTTGGGAGCCCTGGAAGCTGGCTGGGGTGGGAGGATACTGCCTCTGCAGCCATTCCATTTTTCCCTTGTGTGTTGCTGTTGCAGCAGTTCAGAGCTCGAGGGAGAGGATGGGGCAGAGGCAACTTTTCAGGCAACAACAACAGCAACAGCGGCGGCAACAACGACTTCCAGAAGCGCGGCAGAGAGGAGGAGTGGGACCCCGAGTACACGCCTAAGAGCAAGAAATACTACTTGGTACGTACCTGGGTGCTGAGACACCCGTGTGCCCCAGGTGTGTCGGGTCTCAGGTGCTTTAGAGGTGAAAGCACCCGCTGTCACTGGCACACCAGGTAAGGCTTCAGGTGACACTTCACGGGAAAGCTGCCGGCTCATGCCTAAAGAGAGCTCGTTCCTGCTCCCTGTAGAGTGGTTCCCATTAAGTGGATCCCCCAAGGGCGGTCTCAGAGGCGCGGTGCAGGGCGGTGCCAGCCTGTCTCACCTGCTGTCCTTGGCTTCCCGTGCAGCACGACGACCGCGAGGGCGAGGGCACGGACAAGTGGGTGAACAGGGGCCGCGGCCGTGGCGCCTTCCCCCGGGGAAGAGGCCGCTTCATGTTCCGCAAGTCCAGCACCAGCCCCAAGTGGGCTCATGACAAGTTCAGTGGGGAAGAGGGAGAAATCGAAGACGACGAAAGCGGAACGGAAAACCGGGAGGAAAAGGACGCCCTGCAGACGACGGCCGAGTAGCCGCGGGGTCCGCGCCGTTCTGGGAGCCCTGGCAGGAGGGGAGGGGTCAGGCTGGTGCTGGGGTGTCAGGGTGATCCCCACGTGCTGAGCAGAGCCCTGGAGAGCAGCTCGGAAACCATCCCGACGTTATTTAACTGCATTTCCAGAGTTCAGCCTCCCCAAGCACGGACTGGGACTGATCCATCATTTACGCTCGGATCCACTCCTGGAGTTTCTCTTCCCAAAGACTTCCCTTCTGGACTGGATACGGTCAAGCGCTGGGTGAGACCCCAGATTTTTCCCTTCTCTGTGACCTTATGGATGGTCGGTTATTTTTTTGGTAACAGGCTTTGAGGACAATGTGGTTTTAGTTTGTGCCCACCTGACCCCACCTGTCCTGACATTTTGTTTCTCTTTTATAATTTGACCCAGTGACAGTCGGGGTTCACTCGCCCGCTCAAATTTTCCTCCCCTATTGTGTATTCAATTTTCTAAATTCTGCTTATTTTAGGCCTTTACATACGTAGTAGCATCAATTCAGAGATAATTTTGGAAACTATTTTTGGTTCTTATAAATAAAAAAACCAATGAAGCATGTGAGTAAACATCTAAATGTTCACTTGTTGGGACCAAACTGCTATGACTTTTTTTTTTTTTTAATCTTTTTTTTATGTAACAGTTGAGTTTAGGGCCTTTTAAAAATGATTGTTTTCCTTTTATGTTGGAAGTTAACAAAATTAGCATGGTTTAAAAGAGAAAAAAAAATACACCCTACTTCTGGCCACTGTTTGTGTTCAGTTATTAGGCCTGGTGTGTGCTGGACCCCAAACTGCTTGTAGCATTTGTGTCTCCTCCCTGCAGCTGGTTGTGACCCGAGTGCCCTTTCCAAGGTGACACAGTTTTCTAAGGAACTTCCGAATTCTTCTTGGGGAAAAATATAAATGGAGATGAGAATTTTTCAATATTTTTTATTAATCTTTTTATAAAACCAAAAGGCAGATTCCTCCTGAGCTGGTTGAGGACGGCCCTTAGGATGCATTTCTTTTTATCTTCTACTTTAAAGATATTCTGGAGCAGTTTGTGGAGGGTTCCTGGCCAGGTTGTGAGCCTGGCCGGGGAGGCACAGCCGTGCCTCTGCTCCCCCTGTCCCTCTCCCCAGGATTGCTGTGCTGTTCCCCACACACCAGCTAGAGTTTGGTTTGTTTTGACTTGAACAGTTCCTGTTTAGCAAAGCCCCGAAGTTTGTTTATGCAAATAAAATACAATAAAATAAGTCGTAGGTGTAACACTGCTTGGTTTGTGTCCTGAGTTGCTGGGGGGAGCCTGAAAAGGACCAAGTGCCTGGAGCAACAGGGGAGCGGCTCCCTGTTGGGTTTTATGGATTAATAGATCATTCAGCCCCTGTTTTGGCAGTAATTGCCTGGGGCCAGTGGTGACACAGCCACAGGCCCTTCCCCAGCCCGCTGCCAGCAGGGATTGTGTCACCCATGCAGAGGACCAGCTCCATCCTTCCCACACCCCAGCTCCTCTCAGGAGATCACACAGGTGATCTGCTCTCACTGGTGCCCAGCAGCAGCTGCTTTTCCATCGCTGCCATCCCAAGGGAGGGTGCTGGGGGGGCTGCTGGGTGTGCAGCCTTTGCAGGAGTTCAGCTTTCCTGGCTGCTGTGGGTGAGGGTGTTGGGCAAGAGCTGTTGGGACAGTGCTGGGTTAACGGCTGCTGCTTCCCTTCACACTCAGGCTTGAGCCAGCCTGAGGCAATGGGTGCCCAGTGTTCCCAACTCCTTGGCCTGAGTGGCCACACCTGGGGAGTGCAGCCTCCTGGCCTGCAATGAAACCTCTGTTCTGCCATCCTTCTCTGCCCCCCACGGCTGATTCCCAGCCCCTTTCCTTGCTCCCAGTTTGGTATTGCTGGGTCAGATGCATTTGGCCAAAAGGAATATCCACGCTGGTCTCCTGGACCAGCACCAGCCAGGATCCCTGGTGTCACCCTGACCCTCCAGGCCCTGCAGAGGGACAGCGCGGCCGCACCACCCCCTGCACTCACAGTCTGTGGTTTTGGCCCCTCTGTGGTTTGGGTTTCACTTCCGAGGGTGACAGAACCGCTGCGAGGCCC
>VXBB01001104.1:36874-52991 GCA_013399915.1 Illadopsis cleaveri | reverse complement strand
TAAAGGGAGACCAGGTTGGTCAAACACAACCTACCCCTCTGGCTGGCTCTGAGACCCAGGCCATCCTGTAGGTGCTGAGTGATGACACTCAATATAAACTGCTCCATTACCTCACTGGGTACTGAGGTCAGGCTGACTGGTCTGTAATTACCAGGATCCTCCTTCCCTTTTTGTGAATGGGTGTCACATTGGTCAGCTTCCAGTCATCTGGAACCTCACCAGTGAGCCAGGACTGCTGGTAAATGATGGAGAGCAGCTTCACAAGCTCATCTGCCAGCTCCCTCATCACCCTGGGATGGATCCCATCTGGGCCCATAGATTGATGAACAGAGCAGAGATGAAAGCTCATGGAGAAAAACCTCCTGAAGCAACTGGACAGAAAGCACAGCTGTGCCCAATGGTCCCATGCACTGGGAACAGTTAAAGGCAGGAGGACACCAGGGAAAGCTGCTCAGTGCTACAGCCAGACTCTGCTCAAAGCCCCTGCTGGAGACAAGGCACAGGCCAGGCTGCTGGAGGGGAAATCCAGCCCAGACTGCTCTGGCCTGCTGTCATCATTCCTTTAATTTGAAGTCACTCCTCTGTCTTGGTCCAGAAGCTGCTCAAAGGGTCACTAATTCCCTCCTGGAAGTGAGCAGCAGCTGGAGGAACTGATGCTCTTAGTGCACAGCTGGAATACACTGACATCCTGGTGGGATCTGGACTGACTGCCCCTTGGGCCCAGGGTTTTACCTGCAGCTTAAGGGAAGCCTCAGGAACTGAATTCTGACACTGGAAACAGAACATGTTGTCTGCAGTCAGACTCATTTGGGAACAGCCAGATTTGAATTAGCTTTGAAGTTCAGACAAGCCTTAAGAAAAACGTCAGGCTCACTCCTTCCCTCCAACTTTCCCAGCTGGAAAACCAGACCAAGTCTCCAAACTGGACCTTAATTAAGAGGCTCTCATGAAGGTACATAGGGGAACACAACAGGTGGTTTTATTTATTGTCAGGAGGCACAAATGAGTGAAATGAGTGTCGAGGGGAATTCCTACCACTGAGCACGTCTGGGCTGATGTAGGCAGGGCTCCCACGCTGGTCCTTCAGCAGATCATCCTCGCTCACCAGGTGCTTCCCCAGGCAGAAGTTGGTGATGGTGATCCTGTGAGTCCTGGGGAGAAGCACAGGGTGTCAGGGAACACAGACCATGCAGCACAGGCAGCAAGCTGACACCAGAACAGGGACTGTGCCTGTGGGGCTTTCTGGGGAGGTTGAGGTGCTGGGAGAAGACACACAGAGCTGTAAAATGAACTTCATGCCAAAGGGATGCCTGCCAGCAAGGCTTGCAAGGCACTCACAGGGCAGTAAAAGGGTCAGTGAGAGCTGTGACAATGTCTGGGTGCCCTGTGTCACCGTGGCTGCAAGCACAGGGTGTACCTGGCTTATCTTGCAGCCACACAGGTGCCTTGTCCAATCTCCCAGGAGCATCCCAGCCTGCAGCACCAGAGCTGCAGGATCTGCCCCAGGTGCTGCCTGACTACTGGAGGCCACGAGTGTCAACAAAGCTGAGGTTTATTTTTGCTGCTGATTCTGCCCTGCACTTCCCAGCTGCCATCTTCTCCACACAGCATTTTCTGGGAGTTAAGGGAAAACACTCTGTGGAAGCTGCCCCATGCCTGGCCCCTGAGCACTGAGTGTTTACAGGCATCAGAGGAGCTGCAGGAGTTGTGATCAGACCCAGCACAACTACATCTGTGTCACTCAAGAGTCCCACACAGGAGCCTGGTGGCAGTTCCACCTGATCCACAGGACTGCTCTCCACACACAGGTGTGCACAACACAAAGCCTGATCAACACCCAAAAATCTCATACAGAAAAGGGAGAGCTGCAGGTACACAAAATTTCTTTATTAGTTCACCCCTACTTGCCTATGGTACTGCCAGCTCCCATTAACGATTTTTTCCAGTGAAAGTGAGCTAATTATAAAACTATTGTTCCATTAATCTTCCCTGTCATTCAGCTAATTTGGATTTCAACTTATAATGTAAAGGTGTGAGTACAAAAACACTGTCTGGAAGATTTCTTGAAAAGTATTTCACAACCAGAGCCTGAGAGAATGGATTAAGTCAGTCACAATAATCAGGAAACATTTCCAGCCAGTCTCACAGACAAATGAAATAGAACCAAGTGTGGGTTGGCCATGGAGAGCTGGTTATTAAAACAGACAGCCTTGTGTTTAAGAAGTGTTAGCTTCAACTGTCAGGAGACTTCCCTGGCTGAATAACAAGCTGCAGAATTTGTTAAGGATTTAAAGGACTAAGTGTTCTATAGGACACTAAAATGTTCAGGGTTGCTTGGTTCTATTTAGTCCCTGAAATTTGATCTGATCTGCAATCACCCAACTCCTCCTGCACTGGCTAATGGGGAAACCTGAGAGGCTTTAATGTCTGTGGAGAAGGAGGTGTGAGGGAGCCCTAGGTGGGACGTGCCTGCCAGGCCCTTGCAGTGGCACATTGTTACCTTCATTCTCTGTCGTGAGAAGGGACCTGGCTCTTTGTGAGCAGAACAAACGGTTCTGCTCAGCCCCACCGGCTGCTCCTCTCCATGGAGATGGCTCTTACGCCTCTCCCACCCTTCCCCGTGACTCACTGCTGCACAGGCTGCAGCTTTCCCTCACCAACGCTGAGTTAAAAGCAAAAGCAGAGATGTAACACAAAGAGTGACTCTTGGCAAGTGTGTTCAAAGCTTCAAACACCTCCCCCTGCCAGTGGGGCCCTGGGTGTAGCCCCATCGGTGAGGTGCTCCCCTGCACTCAGTGCCTAGAAAAAGAAGGGAAGTTCTGCATGGATCCTTTAAAGCACCAACCTTTGTCTGCCTCTTCCAGCAAGGAGGAGAATCAAAGCAGCAAGCAGAAGAGATTTGTCTTACAGCAGCTCTACAGAAACAACTTGAGACAACTTAGAGGTGGCCCTGAGAAGCAGCAGCTGCTGCGTGTGTGTGTGTGGGGGGAACCAAGAAGTTCAAGCTCTGTAGATAAAACCTGTTTTCCTTCAGTGTTAGGGAGGAGAAAGCAGCAAGCTGTGAGCCCAGCAAACCTGCAAGCTTTGTAGACTCAAAGCCTGCAGAACCCCAGCCTTCCCGCTTTTTATTCATTCCACAGAAACCCAGACAGTGTGAAAAGGATGAATTCCACTCATTCTTCAAGTTAGTGCAAAATATTTAGTCAGTAATGTAATCCTGGAGCAGAGAGCAGAGGATCTGATCTGAACTAGGCTGCCAGCTAAAGAACACAGACCCCAAGGCACTGAGCAGCTCCAAAGAACCACCAAGCACAGCCAGGCCACCAGACCCTGCCCTGAGTTCCTGCTGAGCTCCTGCCCCTCTCTGGGCTGGTCCCTCCAGGTCTGCACCAGCATCCAGCACCTGTCAGGCTCCAGAGGCTGATGGCAAACCAGCAATGGAACAAGGGAGCTGTTTTATACACAAATACACACTGGACAGAAGTGCTTTTGTTTAGATAAGTCAATATTTCACTGCTAGCAAAAACACAGCAGTGCAGCAGTCAGATCTAACACTGCTGTGATTGTAGGACAGCCAGCAGGGCTGGGAATGCCTTTAGCATGATGGAGGGGGAATGATGGGAACACAACCAACCACCATGTTTTTTTGGTTCTTTTTAATATATATAAAATCAGTACTTCTCTTGCAGGTTACTAAATTACTATAAAATTCAGTTTTCAGCAGTTAGAATCCAAAAGGAAGTCCTGACAAGGGGCCACTAACCTGGGTGGGAAAAGTGAACTACCTAGCTGGGGCTAAATTAGTTTTTGGAGATTAATTTATATAATTTTGAGCTATTTTGTGGTTTTGCACAGCCTGCTTTCCTTTCCCTCACCCTCCTGCACAAGAGCACTCAACAAGTGCTGCCTTGGGCTGTGTTTGTATTAGAAATCTGCTTCAAGGAAGAAACAAGACTACTGCCAGGCCAGCAGCTCTCCAGCACACTTACCTTTTGTTTAGCACCATGTTTCCTAGTTTCAAGTCTCTGTGCACAATATTTTTCTGTAAAAAATACAGGAGTATTACATGAGAAAAAAGCCTATTTGTTTTTAGAAGTATAAATTTCATACTTGCACAAGAGCACTAAAAAGAAATCATGGCATTTGCACTCTCTGAAATAATCCAGGTCAAGGTTTCAGGTCAGGTTCCACCCTGAGTACTTTGTGCCCTTCACTTTTGATTGTGATCAGGACAGAACAAGCAAATTTGCTACTCTGAACACAAAGACAGACTTAGTGTACCTAAGAGACCTGAAACTGAAGTGCCCAGCCTTGGTTAGAGCAATCTGATGAGCATTCCTTCACCAGACCCACGCTGCACTGCCCTGCCAAGGCAGGACACGTGTCCTGTGTCACAGGGGAATGAGTCAAACATCAGCAGAATCCATTTTTATTACAATACTTTCTAGTTCATTGATCTCCAAACTTGTAGCTCGAGGTTCTGATCTCCAGTGATTTCTAACACTGTGATTTATTTTGCTTTGCAAGGAAACAGTTTCTGTTTCCTGTCTTTGATCAGGCTCTGCTCTCCTCTTCGACTGCCCCTGTCTGAGGTTTACACACTGTGGTTCACCTGACCTGCCTCCAGCCCAGCTGGCCCCTCTCCACAGCCCACAAACCCCACAATATCATCCAGAAACGTGAGAAGCAGGGAGGGAAGGGAATGCACTTCAGGGCTTGGGGCATGAGGTCTTCTGGAGAACACTGTTAACATCCATGCCCTGTAACCTGCCCACTGCCTGCCCCAGGAAGTTTTGAAGCATCTGCTACTCTAATGTGGGAAAACTCTGCCTCCCAGCAGTGGAAGGGAGCTCTCTTTCCAAGCTCTCACCTTGTGTAATGCTTCTACCACTCGTACCACGTCATAAAATATCACCACGGTCTCCCGCTCGCTGAGTCTCTTCTCTTTAATGACATAATGCTGCAGATTGATCAGATCTGCTGTTTTGTCACTGAAATCGTGAGCACAGAGACAGTCCAACACCAGGCAAATGCGCTTCTTCATCTT
Organism: Illadopsis cleaveri; assembly: GCA_013399915.1. Taxonomy (NCBI): domain Eukaryota; kingdom Metazoa; phylum Chordata; class Aves; order Passeriformes; family Timaliidae; genus Illadopsis; species Illadopsis cleaveri. Next base: position 47,944 of record VXBB01001104.1, on the reverse strand, counting down.
CCTGACCATCCTGTTGGCTTCAAGATCTTCTATGATTTCACAAGCTCGGTCCTGTGGGGAGGCAAACACAGCAGCAACCCCTCAGGGAAGCTCCAGGGCACATGCACAGAGCCTGGCAAAATAAATAACTGGACAACTGGGGGGTGATCCCAAAATAAGCAAGTGCAATCATAGTGCTTGGTCTTTGTCCCAGGGTAGGATTTCAAATAGATGCAGGAGCTCTACTCAATGAATCACAAAATCCCAGACTGGTTCGGGTTGAAGGGAATCTTAAGTTTCATCTCATCCCATCCCCTGCCATGGGCAGGGACACCTTTCAGTATTCCAGATTATTCCAAGCCCTGTCCAACCTGGCCTGGAACATTTCCAAGGATGGGGCAGCCACAGTTTCTCTGGGCAGCCTGTGCCAGGGCCTCCCCACCCTGACTAGGAAGAACTTTTCCTAGGAGGAGGAGGAGTGCAGAAGGCAGAGGAAGTCTCTGCTGTGTGCTTCTGTGTGCATGTCAGCACTAATGCTCTTTACACATACAGAGACCTGGGGCTGAACCCAGGACAGCTCTGCAGTGGAGCAGCCTCTGGGAACAGAGGGATCCAACACACCATTCATAAGAAGAACAGAAATCTCAAGGCACAATTAGCAGTTCTTCCGTGACAGTAAACAAGACACAGCTGAATTGGACATTTGGCTTATTTAAGATTTAGTACAGATGGTCTCAAGTGAAAAGTGTGTTGGCAAAATGTAACCAGCAAGTCAGGCAATACCAACACCCAAAGCAGTAATTGCTATCAGCCCCTCACATCAGTGAACAGCCCTAAAGTCACCAACAGCAACACAATCCACTCACACAAAAACTGTCCAGCACAGTGACTGGTTTAACTTGCTGAAACAGTTTCTTGGCTGTTTGTGCCCTCTTACAAGTTATAAGCAGTACAGAGACCAGAAAGCACAAATAAATTCTAAAAGGTGCTAATTAATTTGCCAATGAAATAGCTGTTGTTCTCCTTGAAGGGGGAATGTTGAGTGCCTGTCCCATCTGTGAATGTTCTCACATTTCCCAAAATCCCCCTGTACTCTCCAGAGCTCCTGTTAGCAGCAGTGGTTAACCTCAGAGTGCTGCAACTTGGACACACAAGAGCAGGGTCAGCACAAACTGTACATTAAACAAAAGCAGCTCAATCCATCAGCAATCCCTGGCATTGCCCCAGCCTGGATGGTGACCAAGTGTACCTGGAAGAGCCCGTGATGATGGACCACTCCTTCCTGGTTGTGGAGCAGGGAAAGAAGAGAATACTCCGTGTGCAGCAGCATCTTGCCCTGTCGCTCCTCCTGGGTTTCTATTCCTTTATCACCTCTTTCTTCTAAAGTGAGAATCTTCAGGAAAAGGGAAAATGCCTTTACAGTTCCCAGAGGCACACAAATGCCCCCAAGCCCTCTCTCATTTTTGGCATTCCCATGTGTTTATCAGCTGGTGGAACTGCTCTGATGGCTGTGTCCTTGCCTCAGTCTGAACTCAGCACCGTGCAGAATGCACAGCGGCAGCTTCATTAACATGCAAAGGTGGCTGTTTGCAAATATCCCAGTAGGTTTGCAATAACTCCCTCCTGGAGCTGCCCCATTCAGGCACAGATCCAAGGGCTCTAGGAGAGCAGCACAGCAGCAGAGGCCTCATCTCAGGGCTGATGTGGGCACAGATCTGTGCCTAGCAGAGCTGCCCTGCCAAGGGGGAGCTGCAGTAGCTGTGTCCCCCTGCACTGGTTCAGCCCACATCACTCACTCACTGCCCAAGTGCTTCTGCACAAGAGCTGGAGAGCCCTGAAGGTCTGGGAGCCTGCAGTTTGCTTACCTTCAGCTGATAAAAGTCATCTGTCCCGTCCTTTCTTGCCAAACACTGAACAATACTTGGCACAGGGGAGTTACCTAAACGTGGACCTACAGCACAAAGCAGAAACAGACTTGTTTTCCCTCCAGCAGCAGTGACTAACCCGGGTTACATCAGCTGTCACCAGTTATGTTTGCTTGCACCAAGTTCCCTTTTTAGCATGAGCTTGAGTGCATTTTCACAAATCTAAAGCCAAAAACAAAAGGGTCTTGAACTCTGAAACCTTTCGGGGTAACGTTTCATTTGTTCCCTGGAGAAACATTTATCAAAGCCCACACAGGGCCCTGCTGTTTGCAGAAATCCTAATTTCTGCATGCCTGAACCACACAGCTATTACATTCACAGCAACACCCATGGCAACTCTTACTGCCACACCTGGGAACACAGCTGCCACCTCTGCAGGGATGGCCCAGGGGTGTCCAAATCAGCCCAGATTTCAAGTTAACATACAATCTCCACTCCTCACTTGAAATCAGTCAGCTTCAATTGATTTTCCATTGGTTTCCAATGTTAAGTCCATGATTTTTGACAATTTATATGAGCAGTTCTGAACCAATTCGAACAACTCTCCAGAGCTGGCAGAGTGGCCTTGTCTTGGGTACACACCAGTCTGAGTGACCACTAGTGAATTATTAAGTTGCTCCCACGCTGATGTGACAATACATTCCAGGTCAGCAGGGTGGAACTCCTCCCCAGAGCTCTAATCAAAAAACCCCCTAATGAATTTGGTATTTAACAAAGTTTAAGAACAGAGTTAAAAAAATAAAACAAAACCCAACAAAAAACCCCAAGGGGATAAAATCAAGATATCTTACTTCTCTCTCAAGCCCTGCCTTCCTTGCTGCATTGGCAACCCATGTCTCCTCAGCTTGGCCAGCTGCAGGAGCTCCCAGGCTGCTGCTCTGCTCATCTAGTGACCTCCACTCTCAGGTAAGTTACACACCTGCTTCCCCTCACTCCACAGTGCCTTTTGCTTTCAGTTTTGCCACCAGCAGCCACCCTGCCAAGTGCAGAGCCCCCTCCCTGCTTACCCAGGATGAAAGGACCTGCTCTCTTGGCGTTATTCCCAGAAATCCCCGCGCACAGAGCCTTTGCTTTGGCGGATGTTTCCCCGGCTCCTCTGTCCGATGCTCGCCGCTTCATCCTTGGCTCTTGAGAGAGAAGACAGATCACATCTGATCAGCCACCGAGTTATTTTCTCCTGTTATCCCTGATTTCTGCTGGAAGGCTCTCACCTACGGGTGCACTGGTGGCTCTGCCTACTTGTGTGTCTACACAACAGCCCTGGTTCCGTGCTGACAGACCAGGGGTGGGCTGCAGGCTCAGAGCAGCTCTCAAGGCATAAATCAGCCTCGTTATTCAGGGCAACATTTCCTGCAACAGTTGTTTGAGAGACATAGTGGGAACAAGTCAAGATAATTAAAGCTTGTTTTACAGCAAAAACAAGTTTGCAAATTAACATATTCCCAAAGCTCTGGAAGAAGATGCCCAAGTTAGCCCTGTGTATGGGTGTCTGCTGCTGCTGCAGCCTTTTGGGGGTTCCTTCACAGAGGATCCACACAAGGAATTGCAGCCACCCACTGAGTCCCTCAGAGGCTCCAGTCTGTTCCTCAAACAGCCAAGAATGCACAAAACTGACCACAAAAATTAGTGTCTTTCACCTTTCCCAACAAGGGCATAGAAAACAAGCACAATAGTTATTGTGAGATTCAGTTCAGTTCATGATGTTTTTTCAAAAATGTATTTTTAGCCTTGAAAAAATGTCCCCTCTCTCTTCGTGCCTCGTTAGGCTCTGACCTTATTACATCTCAATCTACTTACATTCAGTGCAGCTGGAATTTGGAGTCCAGCACATAAAACCCTGTCACCTGAGCCTCCATGTGCAGGAATCAATGCTGTGTTTAGAACTAATACACTATTAAATGCTCTAATGGATACTCCAGCAAAAGGTAACACTGGTGACAATGTGTGTTTTCCTGCACAACCATTATGGGCAAAAACCCATTTGATCTATTAAATGTGATCTATAAAATGTGAAATGGTTTGCATCCAGGAATTTATTCAAGGTCCACAACATCACCACTATTCAGCACCAACAACTAAAAACTAAACTACCTCCTCCTTATTCAGGTAGTGCAGAAAGTCTGATTTCCAATGTCCATTTTCTGCTGCTCAGAAATCTGAAGAGAATTTGCACAACCAAGACCTAAAGCACCAAATAAATTCAAGGTTTACGACTAAAACATTTCCTTCTCTAAAGAAAAGTCTTGTTTCAGTTTAGCTGGAAAAGCATCTCTCAGGTGAGCTGTTGGGTGTAGTGTGAGCTCTCCACATCCATCAGCTCCAGCTAACAGAAGTTTTGCTCCCAGTACAGCTCCTCCTCATCTCTAGATTTTGGAAAACGGCTTCAAAGACTTTTGCAAACATCTACACATTCAGTGTCTGTGCTCTCACTTTTTAAAGATCTTTGTGGGGTAGCTGAGAGGAGGAACCAGGCACAGCAGCATTTCCTTACTCAAACCCAATCCCAGGAGTTCTTCCCTAAGAGGTTACTACAACAGACAGGGGAAAATATTTTTTTGTACATATTTGCTTTGGAAGATCCCGGGTGTTTCACCACATAAGAGATCGATAAATCACCTCCCTGTGAGTGAAGTTCACCCTCTGGCAGTCCCGCCCTTTCTGTGGACACAGGCTGATGTCACTGCATTGATTCATCCAGCAGCACCTGTCCAGGACCAGTGACAGCCAGCAGATAAAGGGAGGAGTCTTGCAGCAGACTTTGCAACCCTGCACTCCTGACTCCCAGCACCTCCACAGAGCAGTGTCACCATCCCAGCGAGCTGAACAAGACACGGTTCTGACCCCCATGTGCTCCTTGCTCTGTTCATTCTGCAGCCCTGACCCAACATCCTTATGAACTCCTCCTCTCCTTGCACACCACCACCTCTGCTGGAAACATGTGAGTAACATTTCCTCTGGAGAAACCCCCTGCACAGGAACTCTGAGACAAACCCATTGTGCAATGGGCTGGAAGGGCTTGCTGGTGCAAATGATGTTACCGTAATGAAAACAATCTGAGGACTCACGTAGTTCAGCATCAACTGTATCGTTACTCTTCTTCCAAACTAGGTTTTCCAACGTCTCAGGAGGCAGGAGTCATCACCTTGGAGAAGGCTGGATGGGCAAAAGGTCGAGGACTCTGTAATGTGAAATGAGATATACTTGATGCTGCAGTTCTGGATTATTCTGACTATAACACAGGATGCACTGAACTTTTACGGCCCCAAACATCTCTGTTTGTTTGGGCTCAGAAAAGGATTGAAGCTCCTGGTGGGAGAATAAAAGGGCTCTGGAAGTTTAGTCCCTGCACTGCAGGACAAACTCCCATGTCACCCATCTCCAAAGGGATGCAGGACAGACCTTTGGAGCAGGGACAAACACAGGCTCCACTTCAATCCCTGCCATGCTGCACCTGCTTGGGCTTAACAGCATCTCAAACACCTGACTGAGCACCAAGAGACTCCTTGCCACCACCAGCAGCTTACTATCACACTAGGAGTTATCAGAGTTCAGGTCAGACCAGTATCTGATATCACTGTCCCTGGGATGGAGTGTTTTAAACATGAGTTTGTCCTGGTTCCTTGTAGAGATGTAAGGAGGCTCTCTCTCAAGACTGATCCTGCTGATGTTAAAATATTTTTTTTTCTTTTCTGTTTTAAGAACTGTAAAGTCCCACCTGTTTGTGGGCAGATGAATCCCTTCCCCCCAAAATCCAAACTGAATCAAACCACCCTCCTCCCTTGTCCTGCCACTGGAACAAAAATTGTCCCTCACACAGACAAAGTTACAAGTCCAGCACAAAAATTAATACTTAATTTTGATGTGATACATGGGATTTATCAAACATCTCACTGGAGAAGCCAGTATAAAGCCTCTCACTGTGCTAGCTATGGCTTTAACAGAATTATGAATCAATTAATTTGGAGACCTAAATGCAATGCCTTTTAATTATGTAGCTTAAGGAAATTGTTTAATTCCTGAATTACTGCATGTCCCAGTGCCCGGTGGAACAACAATGGAAAACATGAGATGAGGAAACTGCCCTTTTCATCCCAGAATAAGGAACAAGCAGGTCCTGCAGTCCAGCAGCCACAGCTCAGAGCTGGAGCTGGAAAAGGTACCTTTGGGGCATGAGCAGGATTACTCAGCAGCACAGAAACCACTCATGGCTCCAGAGCAGTTGATCCAGCCCCCACTGCATTTTTAGGGGGTTCATCTTGCACCAAGGGCACAACAGGAGCTCAGTGGTGGTTACACTTCTTGTGTGAGGACTGGGAACCCCAAAAGTGCTCGACCCTGCTGCTGTGATGAGCTGATTGTGGTGAATAAGGGAGGGGATGAGCTGGGAACTAGCAGCAGGTGACAGAGACCAAAAGCACCTGCTGGAAGTTCAGGACTGCTGAGAAGAAGCTTCAAGGGGCTCACACCATTCCAGGGACCTGCCTCCAGAGCCAACAGATGGGAGACATCCCGCCACCCACTGCAGCAAATTCCTGCCCAGCGTTCCCTCCTGAAGCCAAAAGCTGTAGCAGCTGGGACGAAGCTGGAGAGCTGCTCCACAGGTTTTTGTCCCTCTCTGTGCAGCCTTCATGTTTGCAAATATGAAGCTAAAAAATGGAATCACATGAGCAGCATCAGGCTGCACCTTTTCCTACCCAAATACCACAGTGGGCAGTATTTACCAGTGACAGTTAATCCAAGGTCACATTTAAGCCTGGCTCATGGGAAGCTGTGCTGGACATGACCTAAAATCCTCCATGAACAAAACATTAAATGGGTAAAAGCTGGAGCACAGCCCTGCTTCCCACATGGAACACCAGCAGGTCGGTGTCACTGCAAGGAGCAACAATCCCAGAGTTGCCTCACTCCTTCCCGGGCAAACCCGGCCAGAACAGCTCAGAGCAGAGTCATCAGCACTCCCAGGGACAGAGCCTCAGTTCTCATTGGAAAAGCTTCTCTGAGAACAGGCGGAGTTTGGATCAGGCAGGCCTGCAGAGGAGTCACTGGCTGGGGGATTAAAGGGAATGTTTGCAGGGCAGATCCCAAGGAAAGCAGGCTGTTGCATTAAGTGTATGAAATTTGGTCAAAAACACATCCCTTGTATCCCAGATGGTCCTCAGAGACCAGAAATGTGTCCAGAGACATTGGAGACCAAGAACACACCATCCCACCCTGGGAGCAGGGAGAGGAGAGTCACCCATGAAGTGTCTCCAAGGGCTTTTTAGCTTTTCTTCCTCTTCAAAAAGCAAAATTTCTGTCCCCCTCATCCACAGCCTACCCTCATCCTCTTCCTCCCATGTCACACACAGCATGATCTAGGGGGGAAATTGAGCAAGAAAGTCATGTGTGGTAGCATGTACTTCATTAAGCTGATGTGCATTTAAATATTTAAATGATCCTTAATCAGGCAAAAGTTATTTTCTGGACACAGTGTCCTTCAAAGTTTCAGTCACAGGACTTTTGTTTTGTTCTTCAGTGCCAGACCAGGCCCATCCTGTCTGTGCTGCCCCTCCTCCTGTAGCCAACTCAGCCTTCCTGACATCAGCCAGGCACAATTTCATCCCTAAAGATAATGTGGAATGCACAGGGGAAGCCTCAGCCCTTCCCTGGCTCCTTGCTTATCATCTCACATGGGCATGTGGGGAGGAGGAATGGGGGGATCAGGGTGGGCTCCACTCCTCTCCCTCTGCACAGCGTGGGGAGATTCCCTATGCAGGAATGCTAACATTACTGAAGGCTCTGGGAGTTGAACCGTTCTCTAAGAGAAGTAATTATATATATATTTATATATATATAAAGCCCATTGGATGACTCAGTCCAGCCTGTGTTCCGCTGCGCTGCCCTTCCGGGAAGGGAAGCCTGCTCCCGAAACGGAGCCCTGACTCACAGGGTTCTTGGAACTGAGCTGAGACTCATTCAACTTCTTCCCTAAGCGAGAAGTTCTCTCAAAACCAGGCACAGAGTTTCTCTGCCCACAGGAGTAGGAAGAATCCTGGGGCACTGGTGGTCCCAGCCCTGTGCTGTTGGAAGGGCACCCAGGGAAGTCTGGACTCGCTCAGCTCTACAAGCTGGGAGACAGGAACACCTCTGGCAGCTCTGCTGAACCACCCCACTGGAGATCCTCCTTCCTCAGCCCAACCTGCGGATCAGCTGAATCCCAGGCACATGAACAAAGCACAGCCAGCACCTAGGAGCCCCTACAGGAGCCCAGCACACCTTACCTCCACTCACATCCAGCTGTGGTGAGTCTCCAGCTCCTCAGGGACAAAAAAGGCTTCCACAGGCCAAGTCACACATCAGGGAAAGCAAATTCCATCCCAGCTGCCCCCCCTGGCAGCCGGGGAAACTCTGAAGCACAGGGTTCCAGTGCGTAATTACGGCGCAAGCAACAAGCCAGGCTTTCTTCAAGCCCTTCTGATGCATCAACACATGAGATAGCCAAGGACTCATCTCTGGGAGTTCCCTCTTTGGTTACATAAACACCAACCTCAGCTTAACCCTTTCGTGCTGTAGCACAGGCCACATCCACCAGGAAAAATCCCCATTCCAGCACAACACCCTGACAGCAGGAGCCTGGAAATGCAGCTGCAGCACTTGAGGCTGCACTGCTGCCCCAGCACATGAGTCCCTGACCCGGTCTGTGCCTGCGGTCAGGCCCTGCTCACCTTCCAAACCCCACCAGGGGTGAAGGGTGGGTTGTATGACAAAGTTTTATTTCTCATTTATTGCTCCTGACACTATCAGTGTGCCATAAAGCCCCTGCAGCAGGACCTCTGTGTGCACAGAGTGCAGTGTGACCCACACACGTGCTGACACTTCCCAGCGAGGTGTGGCTGCAGTTTCTCACAGCGGTGACTCACCTGGCCCTACCTGGAGACAAACGTGTTGAAGTTACCTGCACACACTGCCAGGCCTGTGCTGCTGGGGTTTGCAGTGTGACAACATGCTGACAGGAACTGCACACTCACGAAAAAATATTAACCAAAAGAGCCTGTTTCACACAGAAAATGTTCATGGACACACAGAGCCTATTCTGTCCAACAAGAGCTCCCAGTTGGAGCTCCCAGGCAGGAAGGAGACACACAGTGTACCTGCCCAGAGCACCTGGAGCCTCTGCACAGGTGACAGCTCAGGTACAATCCCCAGGGTTGTCCCTATTCATAGTCACAGAACAATTTGGCTTGGGAGGGACCTCAAAGACCCTTCCACCCTCCTGCCATGGGCAAAGAGACTTTTCACTATCCCAGGTTGCTCCAAGCCCCATTCAACTTGGTCTGGAACATTTCCAGGGATGAGGCAGCCACATTTGTCTGGGTAACCTGTGCCAGGGCCTCCCCACCCTGACAGGGAAGAATTTCTCCCTGATATCCCATCTAACCCTGCCCTCTGTCAGTGTAAAGCCATTCTTCCTTGTCCTGTCACTTGAAGCTCTTGCAATTAGTCTCTGTCCATCTTTCTTGTAGCACATTCAGGTACTGGAAGGGGCAGTTATGTCACCCTGAAGGCTCTCTTCTCCAGGTTGAACAACCCCAATTCTCTCATAGCAGAAGTGCTCCAGCCCTCTGATAAACTTTGTCCCTCCTCTGGACTCGCTCCAACAGGTCGATGTCCTTTCAGTGCTGAATCACAGCACAGCTCAGTGCCCGTGAGGCTTCCCCTGCCTGTTCCAAGCTCTGGAACATCCTGAGGGTCACAGCCCAGCTGAACTTTGCTTTTAAGGAACACAGTTATGTGATCAAACCCTCAGCATGGATACCACAGAGAAACAACCACAGGATGCAGCACGAGCCCTCCAGCAATGGGGAAATATATCCTGAATCCTGACTGCTGCTGGCCCAGGGCTCCATGCCAGCAGTGAGTGCTCCTGTGCTGTCCCTCAGGTCACACCTCACCTGGGTGCCAGGCACCTCACCTATGCCCCACTGTGTCCCTGCTGCCTCAGAGGAGCTGGCTGTCCCACAGCACATGGCAGAGGGGTGGTGGCTCAACTCCACCACACCAGGCACTGACTTCTCCAGCTCCCTCTGGACATGGCACTGCAGCCCGAGACCCTCAGCACACCTGTTCATACCAGTGGATGTTAAGCCCATACATTAAGGCTCTAAACCAGAAAAGAAATGAATCCCCAGCACTGGTGCAGCACATTCCAGCACAGCCTGGGCAGGAGGGAGCAGCTGGATGGGCACATGAGGAACCCTAAAACCCCCTGTCAGGGGGTGGAGATGCCATCCCGCGGGGTTCCCTCCAGCAGTGAGACCTTTCACACCCTCAGCACTGCACAGGCAGCAGGGCTCCCAAAGGCCACGAGCAGACTGGGACAGCACCCGGCTCTGGGGGTGGGAGGTCCCCCAGCCCCCTCAGCCCCTTGGGTGAGCTCCCATGGGAGTGCAGGGCAGGGTCTGTCCCTGGCTCTGACACCTGCTGATGTTACTCACCCTCACCCAGAGGCACAGCCCTCACCTACTCACTGCTGAGGCACACGAGGCTCCTCTTTGGCACAGAGATCCCAAAAGTCTAAATTCAAAAGTTCCTGCTCAGACTGGAGACAAAACCAGCCCAAATCATGGGCTGTGCCTCCTTCGGGCCCCCGGATCTGCCCCTGCGCTGCTGCCGGGCAGAAAGGGACGAACGAGCGACTTACCAAGAGACCTTTTCAAACCCAGCCCTCCAGCCTGGAGAGCACCGGCAGCACCGAGCCGAACCGGGCGGCCAAGCCGCCCCCGAGCCGCCAGCACCTGGGGGGCTCCCCCGATCCGGTCCGTCGAAGCCCGGCGGACGANNNCCCCGAGCCGGCCCCGTCGAAGCCCGGCGGACGATCGGTACCACCGGCGCCTCTCCCCGCAGCCCCCGGCCCGGCCAAACGCGGGGCTGCGGCGGCGCCTCCCGGACACGGTGCCCGACCGCCCCCTCGCACAGTGGGACCGGGATGGTGACGGGTGCCGGGGCCGTGTCCCCTGCGCTCAACCCTGATCCCTGCTTCCCCCCTCATTCACCGACGGCCCCAGTTCTCTCGCCCATATCCACGGCCCGGCTCCGGTTCCCCCCGCTCTCTCTCACCCATATCCATGGCCCGGCCCCGGTTCCCCCCGCTCTCTCTCACCCCTCACTCACCCACGGCCCGGCCCCG
>VXBB01001104.1:24562-34778 GCA_013399915.1 Illadopsis cleaveri | reverse complement strand
CCCTGCACACTGTACCAAACCTCAAACGCTCACCTGCACACACACACATCGCCCCTCGCACTCTCACCTGCACGCCTATCACCGGTCACACACCAACCTGCATACACACGACCCCGTTCATACTCACCCGCACTCATACCATTCCTTACACTCCCCNATGTCCACATATCCTGCTGTCCCCACGTCCCGATGTCCGCGTGTCCCAGTGTCCCCATGTCCGGTGTCCCGCTCAGAGCCCGTCCATCAATGCCAGCAGGTCCTCGCCCTTCTCGGCGCTGTCCGGGCGCGGCTCCGCCACCTCCAGCTCGCCCAGGATGCGGGACAGCTCCGCCCGCCGCCCCGGCTCCTGCGGGACAGACACCGCGCTCAGCCGCCGCCGGTGCCCCCACGCTGCCACCGCGGCCGGGACTGGGCTGGACTGGGACGTGCCCCTTCTACACCCAAGTCGGCTAAAAACTTGCTCTGGTATTTGTCAGGATTCAAGTTTTCTTAGTAAATATTCACCAATTCCACTGTCTTGGCAGAAAATTGGTCATTAGTTACGAGCTGAAGTGAAATGGGAAAAAAAGTATTTTTAAGTCCCTACTCTGGGTGAAACATGGTCCTTAGAAAGGCAGGGATGATGAGAACCAGTGATGTAAAATGTTACATACCTGTGTGGCTTCAATGTTGATAACCTTGTAGGACAACTCCTCTGGTCTGGTCTGTGCAGCGTGTCTTGATTAAAAACATGAGAAGAGCGGTTAATCCCATGAAGATGTATAAGGAAATCACAAAAATCAGACTTCCTGAGGCTCCTGTAGGCACAAATGACACTCAGAGAATGCTCACAGGGCCAGACTGGATGGGGCTTGAAGCAACCTGGTCTACTGGAAGGTGTCCCTTCCCATGGCAGAGTAGAATTAAGAGGACCCTGAAGGCCCCTTCCAACCCAAACCATTCTGGAATTCTATAAAGTTTAGACAATACCTCTGTTCCTACTTGGCAAATTAGTATATTCACCCCAGTTTGGAGGCTTCTCCCTGTCCTAGATACTTTTGTTAAGTGTAGAAGAGCAGGAACATTTTTGTAGCTGAGATTAAAAGCAGATAGAAACATCCTGTTTCTGTCCAGCGGCATTGGGAGCAAGGCTGCATCACAGGAAACATCCTGGAGCAAGACACAACGTGCTGGTCTGACCCTAAAGCTGTCAAGGGCCAGCTTTGGTCTCCAGGGCTCCCCACAGGGCACCCCAAACCCAAACCAAGAAGGACTCCAGCGTACTCTTCCTCCTCGTCGGTTGTGAACAAGTTCAGCCGAAATCCCGTCTCGCCACCAGTGGGTTTCTGGATGTCCAAACCTCCCAGCAGCCGGGCCAGAAAGTTCAGCTCTTCTTTAGCAAGAGGGTTGGGAGCTATGTTCTCCTGCAGGAAACAGCAATGGGCCTGTTGGGCAATTATCTGGGAGATAGGGGCTGCAAGGGGCTTTGCTATTCCATATATGTCCTTATATTTCTGATATTCCATACATGTCCTTCAGAGGGATATAAACACATTTCCCTGTTACACCTGGGACAGATTGTGCAGATAACCAGTAATCGCCAGCTCGATACTGGAAATGGCTGTTTGAATTTATAGACTCAGCACAAGATACTTTTCCAGCTAAACTGGACAGATGAGAAATCTGTAAAGAAAACTTTCTGTTTTCTGAGGAGATTAAAATGGAAGCAAGCACATCCTTGCACAAGCGTGTGGATTCTTTGGGAAAATGTGCCCTTCCCCTGGCTTCAAAGGGCTGGGGAGGATTGGATGAGGCTCTGAGAGCAACAGAAAAGCTTCCCTGAACTTATCCCCTATCTAGAGACTAAGAATTTGGCCAGTTTAAGCAGTGACAGGAACAGGACAGCACTGACCTTTGCCTGGGATGCCAGGTTTTTGGATGACCCCGACATGTGTGTCTCCACTGGCCGGGTCACGCTGTACCTAGAGGGAAAACACACGGGGAAGAACAGCTTGTTCTGGGATGAGGCACAGCAACCAGAGAGAGCAGCACAGGATGTAGAATTTTAGGATATTTTTCTGAAGACTGAACAATTGCAATGAGAAGTTACAGCTCAGTGTGGTGCAATGATGAAGCAGTGAGGAGTGTGAGGGACAAAGCTGTGAGAAGGAACACAGATCTCTTTGGATGGAAAAGGTACATTGAGGCAAACGTGGACAACAGAGAGGACTTCTTGACTGTGGTTACATTAAATCACATTTCACATAAGATGCAGCACCAGGTGAGAACACTCTTTTCTCAGCTCCACTGTGGACATAAATCAAAGTTTTGCTGTTTTCTGCAGCTCTTTATACACTGTCCACACATGTCCTGGTACAGGACAGCACCTTGAAACAGAGTCAACCTGATAATTAATAGCAAAAGAGATCAAAACCACACCAGGCTGAAGATGTGCTTCTGAACAGCATTTAGTTCAGGTTTCTACATAGAACCAAACTTACTTACATATTTGTTCCAAGTTTGAGGACTCTGTCTCCATAAAGCTCAAAAGATCCTTCCCTTTGTGGAGTAACGTAATTCCCAGCAGTGGTGAACTCAGCCCTTTTAACTTCCACTCCTTTGTGATTGAATATCCTTAAAAACGAGGCATTAGTGAAACATTTAGTAGTTTCAGTCCTGATTTTAGTACCTAATTCCTCTGCTTTCTGCATGAGGGGAATAAAACTTGATAACAGTACATTGCTAAATGCCTCTGTTGTGGGATAAATTACTAATAGCTAATTTATTGGGATAGAAAACTCCAAAAGCAGTTTAGCATTTCATTGCTGCGTGACTTAGTCCCAAATCCTGCCCTTTAAATAGTATTTACTGGAGGTTCAGCTATCCATGCAACAGGAATGGCAGTTTGAGGTGGATTCCTGAGCCCTCTGGAATGAAATGCTCCTCCCTGAGGAGCCGCACACATGACACCAGCTCACCTGATGAGTCCTGGCACCTCTGTGCCCCACGGGACAGGCCCCGAGATTGGCAGCACAAAACGACCATTTGAGTTTTGCACTTTGTCCTTCAGGAAGATGGAGACCTGCAAAAGGACATCACAAACATCACAACCCCTGGGGAAATCCTCCACAGACCTTCCCATCCAAATTCCCTGAAATCTGAGCTTAAACCTCTCTGCCTACCTTAAACCTCTCTGCTGGGGAAGGTCTCCTAGAGCTCTTGATGTGTATATAGGGATGTATTTACAAAGCCACTGATGTGGAATTATGGTCCAGAGGATGGGCACACTGATCTAACATTAAAAATATATATATTAAAAACTATGTCCTGTTCGTGCATGTAAGTGTGACCAATTTGTTTAGAGAACATCAAGACTTCAAGCTCAGGTTTACTATCAAGTTTCTTCTAAAAGGAAAAACAGCTTTATCAGTCAGCAAATCACACTAGTAGAAATTCCTTTCTTCATAATATTGTAGAATTATTCAGCATTATTGCAGTATATGTGCTCAATTTGTGGAATTTGAGTGCAATTACAAGCACATCAAGATGACTGAAAAGCACAAGCAACAAACCCAAACCTGCAGTGTTTATAAGCAGATGCCTTTGTATTCCAGCCCCAAACTCCTTGTCATTCTCCCTGCCTAGTTGAATTGGACTCTTACCCTGATGTGCATGTCCTGGAAGAAAATGAGAAGTGTTTGCCTGATGAGCTGGAATTCACCATCAGAGAGACAGTTGTAGGTCTGGAAAAGGAAAATCATCAAGGGTTTACAGGTGTGCCATGTCCCACCCAGGAAAAGAGGGAACAAGTACAGCTGAATATTCTGATCCACTTGCAGGAGGAGCAGAGATGCTCTAAGGGGGCTGCTGGTCATTATCAGTAATTATTGTCTGTGACTAAAAGTCTGATTTAATTTCTGCTGAAATCAGTGGAGACTTAAATCAGGCTGAATAAGCAATACATTGATTTAAACTGGGCCAGTACAAAAATATCACTTGACTCACAGCCCTCTCCAATGTAGTAATTCATCTCTAACAGGTAAAAAAAAACAACCATAAAATCAAACCACGGTGTGTCCCACCCTTTTCCTGAGGATTCTTACTTCAATCAGCCTCCGGAAGGTCTCATCCACCTGGTTCAGAATGCCAGGGGCGTCAGAGATGAAATCCTTGATGGCATCCAGGTGGTTGAACGTGACCAGCAGGATGTCCCTGGGCCGAGGGCACAGCAGCACTTGGTATTTGAAGGCCATAGTCATGAGGTCGTAGAGCTGCAAAGAAACACAGGAATGTTGGTCCTGTCACAGAGGAAACCTCCCTGGCATGGAGAGAGGGATTCAGTCATGCCAGTGCCTGCCTGTGGCACAAGGAACCATTTTAGCTTTGTTTCCTAAAAAACAAGACCTCTGCAGTCCCATCCCCAGCCTTCCTGCTGGGTCTCCAATGTCACCAGTGCTCAGTGAGGTCACACCTCGAGTGCTGAGTCCAGTTCTCAGCCCCTCAGTGCAAGAGAGACATTGAGGGGCTGGAGCGTGTCCAGAGAATGGAGTGGAGCTGGGCAAGGGGCTGGAGGACCTGAAGGGGCTCAGACTGGAGAAAAGGAGGCTCAGGAGGGACCTTCTGGCTCTGCACAACTCCCTGATAGGAGGGGGTAGCCAAGGTGGGTTGGGCTCTGCTCCCAGGGAACAGGGACAGGAGGAGAGGAAATTGCCTTAGGCTGTGCCAGGGGAAGTTCAGGTTGGACATCAGGAGGAATTTCTCCATGGAAATGTTGATTAAACGTTGGAAGAGGCTGCCCAGGGAGGTGGTGAAGTCGCCATCCCTGGAGGTGTCCAAGAAACAACTGGATGTAGCACTCAGTGCTCTGGGCTGGGTGACAAGATGGGGATTTGGCACAGGCTGGACTCGATGCTCTTCGAGAGCTTTTCCAACCTCACTGATTCTGTGAATTTCAGCAGCCCTGACACCTGGGTGGAGGGCTCTCTGGTAATCCCATTCCTACCATTTTTTCCTAAATTGGCTGTGGATACACTGTGTGCAGGCAGTAACTCTAACACTTGCAAGACAGTCAGTACAAAAATACAGGCATTTATCCACACCCATCTACCATATATGTATTTCTTTCTAATATATATGAAAACACCTAATAAACTTAAGGAACGCTTAGTGTTCAAATTAAACATTTAGCTGCTCAAGCAGAAATACTCAGTTCTGAATAATACACAGCTCTGAATAATACTCAGTTCTTAAAAATACCACAGATTTTCTTGGCCGAGAACCATTTTCACAAGGAAAGCTCTTCCAAAATGCTTCAAAAATGGTGAAGCCATTAATTATTGCAACAGCAACTGGTGAAGGGCAGCTGGGGAATCCTGCAGAGGCAGGCTGGGCAGCAGGACTGTGTTACCTTGTCCATGCTGGCCTGGTTCAGTCTCATGATGGAGGCGTGGGCCAGCCGGTCGTACACGGTGCGCAGGGCTTTCTTGGAGTACAGATCCTGTGGTTTGAACAGCTCCTCCATGAATTTTTTGTTGAACATGGTGGTGATGATGTCGTTCATAACTGCAAAGACAAAGAGGCTCTGTGGTTTGCTCTGGAACAGCGTGTTCCTGGGCCATCCCAGCTGCAAGGCTCACACTGGGGTTACCTGTGCAGAGCAGGGGCAGAGCACAGCAGGAGAGGGGGAACAGCACCTCTGGATCCAGCACTGCCTCAGTCCCACCTGGGCTGAGCCAGCTGATGTCCCCCAGGGCACAAATGCCACCTGAGCTGAAGGCAGCAGTCCCTGTTTCCCCGTGGAAATAAGGCTGGCTTTGTTGCCCTGGTTCTACAGCTATGGTTGGCACTTTTCACTTTTAAATAATGTGGCTTGTAGGCTGCTCTGATGTATTATTATCTAAAAAATCTGCTTCCTAAGGAGAGTGTTTTGCACTGTGGTAGATCTTTGCAGATTGCAGCTGCCTGGCTGTGCCTGTTCCTTGACACCCTCTGACACCATCAGTCTATTTTTTAACTTCTCAACAGAAGCTCCTGCAGGGCTCTCTGTAATCTTTATTCCAAATGGATTAACCCTGGCAGGTATTTAATAAAGCATTTATATCCCTGGGATCAACCCATTCAGGGCTCTCACAGCTGAAACATCTGCAGGTCCTAGAGTTTGAGATGCAGAACTCCAAACTTCCTTACTTGTGGCTCATTTTTTTTTAATGTGTAAATTTAGCCATGGAACTATTTTATTACTGAGGAGTTCTCAGAGCTCAGGAGTGCTGAGTGTGAGGGCTGTGCTTGGGTTATTGAGCTTTTAATGCAAACAATATGGAAAACATTGTGCAGTGGTCCAAGAAGATGCAGCATCTGAGCTTTTGTGCTGCATCTGCCACTTTTATTATTGCCCTGATACAGTCTAAAGAGTTATCATCAATAAACATTTATTCCTCTATCAAAAAAAAAAGGTAAATGAATACGTCAGGTCACAGATTAGTGTACAAGTGTGGATTTTCCTAAGCAGATGACTGTTACAAAGCTCATAATGCCAGAAAATTCTTGTGGATTAGAAAAATCTCAGAATAAATAATTTAAAAAAAAAAAAAGAAAGGAAAAAGAGAAAAAGTGAACATCCAGAGAGTGGTAGTGACCAATGGTTTGAATTATTGCCCTAATGATTCCCTGGGGGGTCACACACCTGGCTTTTCACACTTGTCCTACACCAACAGACAAAACAAAGGTAATTTCCCTGCCACTTCATCTCTTCCTAGAGGAAGATCCACAGACAGATCTCAGCTCCTGAGCAGTCTGGGCTACAAATACACCTAATTACAAATGGGAAAAAAGTCCCTCCTTCCTCCCTTCCTTTCAAATAAATTGGCCATAAAACAATCCCTACTTGCAATCTCAGTCAGAAATCCCCTATTTATCGTGGAGAAAATAAAATATATTAGTACTAGCAGGTATCAGTATCTAGTTAATTTTGCAGAGAATCAATTATGACAAAAATAACAAGTTCTGCTTTATACTGCTATTAAGGAAAATATTTTTAAGCTGCTTGTGTGTGCTGCCCACACAAAGACTTCTGTCTTTGGAGAGTCACAAACAACCCAAACCACCAGGAGACAGACACCTCCCAGTGCACTGATTTTTCAACAGAATCGAAGGTCTGTGTGAACCATAGACATAAATTATCTTCTGAAATTAAAACCTCTTGTGTGGGCTATAAAAAGAACTGAGAAAGACATAAAAAAATTTATCATGGTGAAGGGCAAATTGATGATAAATCTCTCACATGTTTGATAATGACACAGCAGAGGTCTCAGGGGAGCCCTGGAGTGGCCATGGCAGGTGACTCAGGAGCATTGGCTCAGGGACATGGCACAAGCAACACAGAAAAAGCAACTGAGCAGAGAGGGGAGGTCATCAACTGGGATGAGAGGAGGGAAACCAGTACAGCCCGTGTGATGGACAGGACTGAAGCTGGGGGTGATGGTGGCTTTGGCCTCCCCATGCCAAGTCTCTGGTGACAGACAGCACGTGTCACTGGCAGGGCTGGGATGCATGACATGAGACTGGTGCTATGCCTGGGTGATGCTGGTGCTTCCTGGAGGATGTTTGGGGCAGCAGAAGGAACATTCTGAGTTCTGGACAGTCACCCTGCATGCTGCAGGCTCGTGGTTCCTCAGGGAACCCCGTCATGTCTCCATCAGTGCCAGCCCCAGGTGGTGACTCCAGGACTCTCCTGAGATCCCCCAGAGCACTGAGCACAGGCAAAGTGTTCTCTCTCACAGGAGAAGTGATGGGTCAGCCTGTGACCTGCCCCTGAGCCAGCCCTGTCTCGCTATGTCACAGCTCTGGGCAGCTCCTCATTGTTTTGGATGGGATGGAATCTGGTCCTGGACTTCTGAGTTATAGGCTGGGAAAAGAGAGTGCTTGGAAACAGGATGTAATGGTAAGAAAAAAGATGGGGCAAACTCCAGGACATCAGCATTTACCTTCAGCAAATATTAAAACCTACCAATGATGCTTATTTTGCAAAACATGAATTGTAACCTTGATCCCTCTTAAAAAAGGGCTGCTCAGAAGTTCTGCTCATGGTCACCAAAAACCTGAGATTCAAGAGGTTCATTTCCTCATGATTAGCACTGGAGGCTCCTGTTCCAGGGCAGATCCCAGAGGGAACCACGTTCACACCTCGGCTGCTCTCCTGCAGCACCCATGGGCTCAATCCCACCCTCAGGATCCCTCCAGTCAGGATGAGCTTGGCTGAGGCATGAGCAGCTGCTCCTTTGGGATCACTCTGCCAGGTGTGACCACCAGCACAGGTGGGTAAAGCAGCTGGGAGATGGGAATGCCTTCGATCATCCCTGGAGTTCACCTGTCCAAACCCTGAGCAATGAGTTAGATAAAACCTTAGAAAAATGGAATATACCAAATATTCCTGCAGAAAAATGACCTGCACAATGCTCACACAATTACATGCTTGCATGAAGACAGTGGCAAAGAAACACAAATACCATTTTTGCAGGCAAGGCCACCAGGATAAAAAGTTTTGATCCACTTATAGTCTTGGTTAAATTAACAGCTGATTTTTGAGGCCACATGATTTTAAGATATGGTCTGGTTTTTTCACCAATTTCCAGTCAAAAGGGCATTAAAGGACCAGGTGAGCATTATTGTTCATTTGTGACACTGACTGAAGGCTGCAGGAACAGCCTCAGGTGTTCAGGCACGATGAGCCCCAGGTGTGCACGTGGGGTTGGACTGGTGCATGCAGCCAGCAGTTACTGTACCTCGTTTCCTGTCCACATCTGTCCATTCATCTACACGAAGCATATAAAACAAAACAGCAGTTCGAGATGTAAGAACAAGGGTTGCAAGGAGAAAAAAAGAAATAGAAAGAAATAAACTTTAAAAAAAAAAAAAGCTAACTAATGGATTTTGTCTCTTCTCATCAGCATTCAGCACTGAACGAGAACCTCACCCTCCCCTTGGATAAAATCCTGCTGCTTCAGTGCACATCAAATTTTACCTTTTGCATGAGCTTGGGTAGTTTTCAGCTGTATTTTGCACTTACAAGTAACCAACATTTGAGTGAACAGCTTTAAGCATCAACAAACACCTCAGTGTGGATGAACCACATCTCAGTGAAATTAACACACAAATTTTTGGAAGAAAAAAATTCCACGTGTGGACAAACTAAAACAGTCCAATTCTCCTGCTGAGATACTCCACCAAGATTTAATTTAGCTAAAATCTAAACTTGTCCCTGCATGAACAGCAGTAAACCTCTGTCAGATCATTCCCTCATCAGGACACAACATGAATAATTACAAATTGCCCCCTCACAAACAATGCAATAATTACAGTGAACTCTTTGTTGTTTAGCACTTCAGAAAGGACAGGCAGAAGGGATAACCATACCAAGCTCATATCAAGTCGATTTTTTATTAAAACATCACAGAGCTTCCCAAGGCACATTCCCCATCCCCTGACAGAGAGGTGCAAGGACTTGAAAAGCAAAGCTTTAATTTGAAGTGGTAAATACAGAGGTGCTTGGCTGTGAGCTGGAGTTTCATGGCCCACGTGAAGACATGAGGCTCTCTTTGTACAAGGATTTTGGCCAAATGAGATTGTATAAAAGCCAGACAAGGGTTTCAGGAGCTGTAGTGGTATTTGAACTTCACACAATTGCACGTGCTGTGTCTGCACAAGATTTACAAATTTTTCCCTGGAAACTCCTTCCCATTGCAAAGCAACCTGGTCTGCCCCAGGACCTGGGCTGACATCACCAAATCCTGAGTTATTTTGAGCCCAAAAGTGCATTTCTGAAGCTTTAACCCCCAAACTGGGCACAGAGACATGGACACAGACTCCACTTTCTCCTCCTGTGTGAGAACCCCCCAAACCAACCTCAGCAACACCTTGGGGCTGTTCCTACCACAGGAACTTCACCAAACTGATCAACCCAATGGGCTGCGCGTCCCAGTGGAGATCAAAAACCACTGAGGGTTGATTTCTGTGATAATTACTGTGGTAATTACTGCGAGGGAGCCCTGAAATCGGGGCAAGGAAACTCCTGCCCGTCAGTTTGCAGCATCCTCTGGTGACAGCACAGCGTGTCCCTGTGTGACAACCGACAGGAGAGGACACAGGCTCAAGCTGTGCCAAGAGAAGTTCTGGTTTGACGTTAGAAAAAAATTTTTCACTGAAAGAGTGATTGGGCAGTGGAATCATCTGCCCAGGGAGG
>VXBB01001101.1:33612-54581 GCA_013399915.1 Illadopsis cleaveri | reverse complement strand
ACAGGACACCCCCAAAATCTCACCAGATGCTTGAGTGTTGTCCCAGTGCTCCCAGAGTTCTGCAGGGCTCCCAGTTCTCCTGGACAGTGACCCACTGATGGGTCTCTACAACTTGGCTGGGAGGATCTTGCCATGGTGACACCTCAACCTGGCTGGATACACAGCTGGAATCACAGGAAAACCAACCTGCAGCTCCTCCCTTCCCACAGCTCCCCGTGGCACAGCCAACGGCCCCTGAGCCAGCTCTGCATCACCCTTGGAGAAATCCCTGTGTCCTTGTCCAGCCTGAAACAGCACAGGGTGTGGGCAGGTTCATCTGCCCATGAAAGGCTCACGGAGAGCCAGGGGCTGTAATTTATTCCCCTGTGTCCCACTCCACTTCCAAGACTTCCCTGCTGACTCACAGCTTCTTTCCCTCGGCCTCTCCAGGGCTGGAGGATGAGCTCAGCCCCCACCCCAGACTCAGTCTGTCCTCACTGGTGGGATGGGGATGAACCCACCACGGGATGAGTTCAGCCTCTGCTGCTCTCCCAGCATCAGGCACCCCAGCTCCCCTCGTGGTATATTGGATGTGATCAACAGGGAGCAGAGCAATAATTCTATTTTAAGAAATGCCACAGTGGCTGGAGAGTGGTGAAAGCCAAGGGGGTTACCCCTCGGTGAGAAAGCAAAACTCACCCCTCTAAAGATGTTTTTGGAAATGTTGTCTTCATCTTTTCTGCTCCATGAACATGACTCGGGCTCCATCTCATTTCTATGTAAATATCAAGTAGAAACACCCAAAACAAGAAGCTTCCAGTGCCCCAACAGCTCATAATTTATGTTGATCATCGCCCTGCAAAGCAATACCTGAACACCAAGCACCAGCCAGCTCCCCAGGGGACAAAAGCAGTCTGGCAGCTCTTGCATTTCTGGGAGAAAACCTTTAATCATCCCTGTCCTCAACTCCCAACTATTGCTAAACCCACATTTGCTGCTGCCTGCTTGGAGATGTTCATGTGGGTCAGGGTGTTTTGGAGACAAAAAAGCCAGGAATGTGGGTTTGGGGTGGATGGAGGTCAAATCTTACACAGTGTCAGTCTGGATAGACCCTTTTGTAAACTGATAGAGTCTAAAACTATGGATTCATGGAATGGTTGGGTTAGAAGGGATCTTATAAACAGTCTCATTCCACCCCCTGCCATGGCCAGGGACACCTTCCACTATCCCAGATTGCTCCAAGCCCCATCCAGCCTGACCCTGGGCACTTTGAGGGATGGGGCAGCCACAGCTGCTCTGGGAAATTCATTGCAGGGCCTCCCCACCCTCACAGGGAGGAATTTCTTCCATATATCTGACTTCAACTTCCCCTCTTTCAGCTTGAACCCAGAGCCTGGCAGAGTTGATCCAAAGAGACAGAATGAAAATGCCACATCTGCCTCTGGGTTTGGAGCCCCAACCCTTGGCTCCTCCAGACCACCAACCAGTCAGGAAGGAAAGGCAGCATTTTTCAGGTGGCCTTTGCATCACTCACATACCCTGTGGATAACGAGCCGAGGGGAGAAGAGTGTGGGAGCCTGAAGTGACAATTCCCTCTTTCTTCTTGGCAGCCCCACCTTTAATCCCATTACATTCATTCAGCTCTAACATCTGATCTGAACCCGTTCTTCAGCTTCAGGACAAGCTGCCTTTACTGGGGTCAGGGAACCATGAAGACAAAATTTCATTTTCCCATCGCACCCTGGCTTTGAATTTTATGCAAATCATCGGGGCAATGGATGCTCATGAATTTCAAGTGCCATTCCAGATTCAGACCCACATTTTCCAAAAAGAGACAAGCTGACCTGCACCATCGGGGAATAATTTCTCACTGCAAAGGGAAATTCTCTCTCAGTGCCCCAACTCTTCCATTCGAGCCTGCCTGGCAGCATTTCTCCAGGGATAATCAGATATTTGGTCTTCTGTATTCAGTAGCACCTGTTTAATTGTTCTTCCAGAGATGCCAGTGGGATTTTAGCTCCTTAATGGTTTTGTAGCACTGGGGAACAGGGATGTGTTTTGAAGGGCAAGTAGAATCCTGTCCTCTAAATATATTTAAGCTCCAGTCCTGCAGAGTGCATGCAAAGCCACCAGGGCAGCCCCATGCCAAAAACCAGCTGGGCTCTGACATGCAAGGGATAAAATGCTCTCAACACTGCAGTTCCACAAAGTCTGAGATGCCAGAAAATGTCACCACACCCTGTTGAATTTGATCTTTTTTTCCCAAGGACTCCAGGAAGTAAAATAAGGAGAATTTGTGGGAGTGTTTTTCATGCTGGTTAAAGCTGGTTTTGGCAGCATTTTGGATGGAAGGCTCAAAGCTCTTTAAAAAAAATCAGAGCTAGAGAGAGCCAGAAACTCAGGAATGACTACATCCTAAAGTGGGCAAATGACATAGTCCCACAGAGCTGGGCAGAGAGTTTTTCAGGAAATCTGACTCTTTTTCTGAAATGGTTTTTAGGTCAAGATGAAAATGCATCAATCACATCATCAGCTAGCTGGAGAAATCACAACACAGCCTCTGCGTGGAATGCAGCTGTCCTCTGGAAATGCAAATATCCAGAGGAAAAGCCTAGAAAACCTGCCATAGGCTAAATGATGAATATATAAATGGGCAAAATTTGAGGTGATATTTACATCTGGAAAGGGGAAAGAGGAAAACTTGATCAGGACCTTTTTGTCAAGTCATCTCAAAGAGATGGTCCCTGCCCAGGGAGTAGGAACAGCAGACTGAAGAAATTAGAGCACCAAAAGAGATGTCAGGTTTCATGAACATCAAGCTGCCTTCTGCCTTCAGGTGAAGAATGAATTATTTTTGTTCAGATTTAATGTTTTTGCTCTCACCGTCTGTCACTTGAGTTTGTCCGGAGGACTCTCCACTGATCTCTGTGTTGATGTGTTGCATCTTTTAAGTAGAATTGAGAATCCAAGACATTATTTCTGCCTTTACTGCATTTAAAAATTATTTTCTTTCACAGTGAGGAAGTTACAGACTCATGGAATCCCAGAATGGTTTGGGTAGGAAGGAATCTCAAGGACCATCTCATTCCACCCCGCCATGGGCAGGGACACCTTGCATTAACTCAGGTTGCTCCAAGCCCCTCCCAACCTGGCCTTGGACACTTCCAGGGTTAGGCAAAATAATACAAAATAAAATAACCCATCTCTGCGAGGAGACAGAGGCTTTGCATCAGGCTGAGCTCTCCCTGCCAGAAACCTGGGCGTTAGATAACTCTTCCAGCTGAGCGGATCCAGCCCCAGGAGGTGTGTTTGGGTGCAGTCAGGGTTTAACAAGTCTCAGGGAGACAGCTGCCTCCTGGCATGTCAAAACCATGAAGGCACTAAATTGATCACTGGACTTCCATGCAACCAAGCCCAGATCCCCGGGGGATAAAAGGGGCCCCCGTATTCCCTTTCCTCAGAGAGCTGCAGTCTCTCTGGCTGTGCAGGGCCCTTCTCTGCTGCCGCCATGAACCGGACGCTCAGCATGAGGGCAGGAGGTGGAGGCCGATCCTACAGCGCTGCCTCAGCCATCATTCCAAGCAGCAACAGGGCTGGCTTTAGCTCTGTGTCTGTGGCACGATCAGGAGGAGGAGGAGGAGGAGGAGGCTTTGGCAGGCTCGTTGGAGGAGGTGGCGGCGGCAGTGCTGGTGGTGGTGGAGCTTTTGGCAGCAGGAGCCTCTACAACCTTGGTGGTAGCAAGAGGATTTCCATCGGGGTTGGAAGCAGCTTCCGAGCTGCTTTTGGAAGTGGAGTTGCCAGTGGCCTTGGCCTGGGAGGTGGTGGTGGAGCAGGTGGCTTTGGGCTGGGCAGTGTTGGAGCTGGTGGTGGCCTTGGGCTGGGGCTTGGTGGCGGAGGAGGCGGGTTTGGCTTTGGTGGAGGTGCTGGTGGGCTTGGCTATAGTGGTGGGCACGGAAGTGGTGGAGGGTTTGGCTTTGGCGTACTGGGGGCGCTGGGAGGATTCCCTCCAGGGCTGGGTGGTGGCAGGAGCCCAGCAGGATTTTCTGGTGGCCCGTCTGGAGTGGGTACAATCCAAGAAGTGACTGTGAACCAGAGTCTTCTGGCACCACTGAACCTGGAGATAGATCCAAACATCCAACAGGTGCGGAAAGATGAGAAGGAGCAAATCAAGACCCTCAACAACAAATTTGCTTCTTTCATTGACAAGGTGAGACTTCATTGGGTGCTGTGGATCTGTGGTAGAGGGGGAGTGAGGATCTAGTCCAGTCTTTCACTCATTTCCTCCCTCCATCTCTTCGTTAACTCCCTTGAACAATAATGTCCTTCTGAACATTTACAGGGGAGAAAACAAAACAAGAAAATTGTAGTAATGGGATTAGATTCAGGTTCTGTGCCTGAGGAATAACGCAGATTAGTTGAAATGGAGTAAGTCAGTCTTGGGTCCAGCTCTAGTGGCTCAACCCAACTCTCTCTCTGGGCAATCACACCAGATGTCTTGGTCTTTGTTGTTTATTGCCTGCAAGATAAAATCCTTTTTGTATTGACTCAATTGACTCAACCACTCAAGTCCTTCCTTGGCTTTTAATTGGATAAATATGTTGTATGTGTGAGCAAGAGGAAAGGCAATTAAGCCTTTTAGCCTTAGTCTTCAGATCTTGGCTTTAACGAAGAAAGATAAATATCTTACAAAAAAGAAACCCCAGAGGGTGTGAAAGAAGAACTTCACTGTCTGGTGAAGAAAGAGCTGTACCCAAGTTTTCTTACCATCGCTCCTTGGCTTCCTAAATTAAATTGCCTCTGAAGAGAACTGTCCACTGAGGGTGGATTTGCTCAGCGACAGGTTGGGCTAACACAGCCCTGGATAATCCAGAGGATATTCCCAGTTGGGAAACTCTTAGTTCAGGAATCCCTTGGCTCCTGCCATGTATCCCTCCCAGTTATTGAATATTAGCTGTCAGGCCACAGGTATCTTCTGCCTAAGCCTCTTCTGCTTCCCAACGCCCAGGTTCGCTTCCTGGAGCAGCAGAACAAGGTGCTGGAGACCAAATGGACCCTTCTGCAGGAGCAGGGCCAAAAAAACAACTCTGGCAAGAGCAACCTGGACCCGCTGTTCGAGGCCTACATCAACAACCTGCGGCGGCAGCTGGCCAACCTGCTCAACGAGCGGGGCCGCATGGACGGGGAGCTGAAGAACATGCAGGACCTCGTGGAGGACTTCAAGAACAAGTGAGTGTGAGATGGGGTGTAAATTGTTTAGCTGAACATGGAGCAGCAAGTTTTCACACAGAGGGTGGCCAGGCACTGAACAAGCTCCCCAGGGAATGGTGATGGTCCCAAGGCTGCCAGAGCTCCAGGAGTGTTTGGACAATGCTCTCAGGCACAGGGTGGGATTGGTGGTGTGTCCTGTGCAGGAGTTGGATTCAATGATCCTCATGGGTCCCTTCCAACTCAGCTGAATTTGTTATTCTATAATTCTGTAACTCTAGGATTCTGTGATTCTAGGATTCTGTGATTCTATAATTCTGTGATTCTATGGTTCTATGGTTCTATAGTTCCACGATTCTATGATTCATCTCAAAAATTTCAATTTCTGAAAGTCAAACATCCAGCCAGACATACTAATCAAAATTTCTCCAGGAAAGGGAAAAAAGCTTCTTCAGTTCGTTCTCCATCCCGTAACACAGAACATCACTAATCACCTCCAATACCCTCTGCTCAGAGGTATCTCTCCCTGCAGGACCCATTTTCCTCAACAACACCAAAAAGGGTCCATCAACATTTTTCACATCAAAAAATGGAGACTCAGCCAAGACACAGCACCTTGTAATGGCTCTTGCAAAGGAAAATCCTCTAAACCAGCTTTACCTTCTTTCTTTATCTTCTGTTCTGTCTGCATTAAGTCAAAAATGCCCTGTCTGCCTTTTGAGAAATGGGAATCTCACATATTTGAGCTGGACAGTTCCCAGGAGGCTGATTTGGAGATGCCATCCCCAGTCCAGACCACCTTGCAGTCCCACCTGGACACCTGTTCTGCATCCCAAGGTCTGATCCAGCACCTCTTTCCCTTTTTCCCTGCAGATACGAAGAGGAAATCAACCGGCGCACGGCAGCAGAGAACGAATTTGTGGTCCTCAAGAAGGTGGGTGAGACAGGAGGTGCTGCAGGTGCTGAGCCAACCCCAACAATTGCACAGATTGGGAATACCCTGAGGGATGGGAGATCTCATGGAGCTGCATCCTCATCCTTTAGAAGGGTTTTAAACCACCATTTGATCATGGTATTGTGGGAAAGGAATGGAGTGTCTTGTAGGAGGGAAGCAAAATCTCCTCCCACTCCTGTCCCACAACACACACACGGGTACAAAACAGACCATGTAGAGACAAAGGGGA
Source organism: Illadopsis cleaveri (assembly GCA_013399915.1). Classification (NCBI taxonomy): domain Eukaryota; kingdom Metazoa; phylum Chordata; class Aves; order Passeriformes; family Timaliidae; genus Illadopsis; species Illadopsis cleaveri. The sequence goes on along the minus strand of VXBB01001101.1, from coordinate 48,213 downwards.
TCAGTCGTGCTGGGAATCCCGGGTACCAAGGCCAAAGAGCCAGGACCTCCCTCCTTGGCCACTTTCAAATTGCACACAGCACTTTTCCGAGGCAAGCGATGCCCTCTTGGTGCTCTTCCAGTGGGATATGCCAAGCACAGCTTCTCTACCAGGCAGCAGGGAAAGGGGCAGCCTCGTCTCCAGGCTTGGCCATTTCTTGCCTGTGCCAAGGAACTTTTTCCTGGCTGAGAAGAGGATCCAGGTGCCACAAGTGTCCTCACAGCTGCTCTTTTCCAGGACGTGGATGCTGCTTACATGAACAAGGTGGAGCTGGAAGCCAAGGTGGATGCCTTGAGCGATGAACTCAACTTCCTTCGAGCCCTCTACGAGGCGGTACAGACAAATCCCCAGTTCCTGTCCTGCCGTTGTCCTTGGCTGGGGACTGCCACCACTCCAAGGGTTGGGAGAGGTGAGTGCAGCTCCCGTGTTGTGCTTCCCACAGGAGCTGGCTCAGCTCAGCGCCCAAGTGTCCGACACTGCTGTCATCCTGTCCATGGACAACAACCGGGACCTGGACCTGAGCAGCATCATCGCCGAGGTCAAGGCTCAGTACGAGGACATCGCCAACCGCAGCCGCGCCGAGGCCGAGGCTTGGTACCAAACCAAGGTGAGCTGACCCACCACTGCCACAGGAAATCCCTGCTGTCCCTAAGAGGGGCTGTTTGAGCCACGTCTTGTCCAGCCAGGCACCTCAGACAGTTCAGTTACCTCTTCCTTCTTCCCTCAGTTTGAGGAGCTCCAAGCCACAGCTGGGAAACACGGCGATGACCTGCGCAACACCAAGGGGGAAATCTCAGAGCTCAACCGGCTCATCCAGAGGATCCGCTCCGAGATAGAGAACACAAGGAACCAGGTAGGAATGGCAAAAGGAGCCAACAGAGCCCCATTCTGTTGTCCCTCAACACCATAGCTTAGTTTTGCTGATCAGGGGCTTTTCCAGCCTCATTGAAGGTGTTGAATTCCCTCCTGGAAAGGGCTTCACACTGTAAAATGTAACTATTAAGTCATCCTTGCCAGCCTGTCATTTCAACTCCAGCCATGTTAGCTCAGCTGGAACATTTTCCATGAACGTCCCAGCCAGAATGGGTTTTTTCCTTGGGTGACTCTCACCAAAAGGGAAAAGCAGCTTTCCAAGCCCCACCATCCCTTGCAGTGTGCTACCCTGCAGACGGCTATCGGTGACTCTGAGGAGCGCGGGGAGCTGGCCCTCAAGGACGCCAGGGCAAAGATGATTGACCTGGAGGACGCCCTGCAGAAGGCCAAGGCTGACATGGCCCGGCAGCTCCGGGAATACCAGGAGCTCATGAATGTCAAGCTGGCCCTGGACATTGAGATTGCAACCTACAAAAAGCTGCTGGAGGGCGAGGAGAGCAGGTGGGAGCAAAATCCTTGTGGGGACAATAGTGACTATAACTATAACCTATAGAGGTTGGTTCCTCTGCCTGTCTCCATAATTTTGCTCTAATCTCCTCTAATCTCCCAACAGGCTCAGTGGGGAGGGACTGAACCCCATCAGCTACTGTAAGTATCACAGTTCTAGATCCCAAAGTCTGGCTTTGGGAGCAAGGCCTGGGAGAAACCTTGGGAAAAGGGACATTTTGCCACCTATAAGACTTTTTGGAGCCCTCCACTGTCATTAGGGGCTTATGCAGGGGATGGAAGTTGGGTTCATGTCCTGTGGGTCAAGGTCCTGATGGTGGTGCTTCCTGGAACTGGGTGACTCCCCAGAGAAGCTGTGGCTGCCCCATCCCTGGAAATGTCCAAGGCCAGGTTGGATGCTTAGAGCAACCTGACATGGTGGAAGGAGTCCCTGCCCACGGCAGGGACAGGGATGGGATGACTTTTATGGCCCCTTCCAGCCCAGCCCATCCCATCCCATGATTCCATGACTGTGAAGTGGATCTCCAACCCTCTGGTTGCTTTTCCTTGCAGCAGTCATCAGCTCCGGCGCTGGCATTGGCGGTGGCGTGGGAGGAGGATTTGGTGCACTGAGCCTGAGCGGAGGAGGCGGCGGAAGCGGTTTTGGCCTTGGAGGAGGAGGTGGAAGCAGCTTTGGTCTCGGAGGAGGTGTTGGAAGTGGTTTTGGCCTTGGAGGAGGCGGCGGGAGCAGTTTCAGTCTTGGAGCTGGCAGCGGAGGAGGAGGAGGAGGAGGCTACAGCTTTGGAAGTGGAGGAGGACTTGGACTTGGGGCTGGAGGTGGTCTTGGGGGTGGATTTGGAGGAGGGAGTGGTCTGGGCACTGCTGGCAGCTACAGCCATGCTGGTGGTGGCAGCAGCGCCCTGAGCACCAGTGGAGGGAATTTCAGCTCTGGAAGTGCAAAAGGCACCAACCCAGGTGTGAAAATTGTCTCCAAAACCTCCTCCAGCAAAAAAAGCATAAAAAGCCAAAGCCTGAAGAATGCCACGGAGTCTGAGTGAAGCCAAGCCCAGACCCTCCCGTGGTTCCTCTGTTCCTCCTGCCCACCATTCTTCCCCACCTCCACCCCTCCAGCTGCCCCTGCCCTGCTCCTGCTCTGTGCTTCTCACACATTTGGATCTCAGGTCAAGAAAAGCAGTGGAACACACAGAAACCAGAGCTCTCCAAGTCCCTGGAACAGGAGTTAAAGGAAAACATGGGCCTAAGTGATTGTTCTGAATGGGGAATTGGTTTGGTTTTCCATTTGTTTGTTTTTAACAAGGCCAAGCAGTTTGTGATTGTGGCCACCCACAGCCATCAGCTAAAACAGAGCAAATAGCAGGGAAAGTTTTAGCTCAGTTCTGGCCCCCAGCAGCCCAGGGATGGGCTGAGAATGTGTATTTAGCTCACCCTGCTTTGCCTTCAGTGCTGGAATGAGCCCAGCCTGCTCCTTCACAAGAGAAGCTCATCTGCATCAGAGACCTGGGTTATTTTTCTGCTGTCTAGAAATACCCCTGGAGACTACTCAAAGATCCCAGGCAGTGGCTTGTAATGTCCCTCTTAAAATATCCTTCATTCTGAGTCACTGGTCAGATGAAAAAATCCCTCTTTCCTTCATTCACAGCCAAGTTTTGAAAGATATGATTCTTCCAGATATTGCCAAGTTTTGCTGCTGAGTCAGCTCAGGCACTTGAGCCTGACCAGGGATTCGGAGCAGCAACCTGAGATCCCACCACCCACAGATGAGAATTCAGTGTGCCATGAACTTAACAAAAAGCTTTTCCCAAATCACTCTCCCAGTTCCTGTCCTTTCTCTTCTTAAATGAGTTTGCCCACAGTGGCCCTTACACATGACCTCAGGAGTGGTTTTTGTCAGAGGATTCGCCAGTGATTGATCCAAAACCTATGAAGAAGGGCTTGTTTTCTAAATTGTAGGATTTTTAAATTCTAAATAATGTCTGACACAGTGAGTCCTTCAAAAGCAAGATCAGTGCTTGCCGTTAAATGGGGTTTCTGTCTTGTCCCATGCAAGGTTTTCTGGAATGTCTTCAGAAATTTCCAAATCCTCCAGCAGTCCAAGTCTTGCCCCATGGTCTTCGTCGCAGCAGGTGGGGAAAGTCTGAGACTGTGAAAATCGTGCTGGAAAAGCTGCCTGCAGGGTCAAGTCCACAGCTCCTGCGGGAATTCCAGCGTCTCCTCTCTGTGTGGGTTCCTCTGCCAAAAGAAAGACCTGGGGAAACTGGGAAGTGCGGCAGGTTCCAGCCCAGTGTGTGGGAAATGAGGCAGTCGAGAGCAGGATCCCAAAGGAACTCCAGCATGCCAAATCTGTTTTCCCCTTTTCTGGTAAAATTTACCCCTCTAGCCTTCCACTGTGTCATTTTATTTTTGGAAAGCACCATTAAAAAAGAAAATTGCAGCTTTTTATACTTCCGTAATAGTGATGCAACTCCGTGTTTCCCTTCCTCTCTCTATTTGGAACGTGTCCAATAAAACCAGATTGTAACTTATTTGTTCTTTTTATTTATCTTTTTATTCTAAACCAGAACCAGCAACACAAAATATTCTCAACCTTCATCAGAACGAGCTGGAGGCATATTTGTTTTACTTCCAGGGAAAAGCTTTGAAATTCTGATTAAATTATAATGAAAAATCTCGCAATTGGTTTTCCCAAAATAAACTGAAGAATTGGAGAAAACTGGAGGAGGAGGAGGAGGAAGAGGAGGAGGGTGGAGGTTTATCCCTAGGTGGCAAGATAATTTGTTACATTTGGTCACAGTTTTGGAGACAGGCACACCAATGGAATTGGCTGGGGTCCCCTGTTTGAGTTCCAATCCAGCCTATCCTTGCCTCACCCGGGGACTTGTTTATTTTTTATTCTTTAACGAGGTAAGTTAGTTGAGTTAGGTTCAGTTATGACCAAATTTATTTGTGCAGCTTCAGATCAGCTGCAGCTGTCACAATAATTAATCACCATTAATTTCTCAACTTATTGGGGTTAATCCAAAAAGCTTTTCTTCTGTGGAAGGGAGGACTTGGGGCAGCCAGGCAAAACCTCAGGATTTAATTTTTGCTTTCTTAAAAAGCCAGAGCAAACCCAAGTGTCTGCAGGGCTCTTGGGGAGGGTTTATCTGGAAGATCTGGGTTGGGGATGGGTGCTGGAGCACAACAACAGCACTGATGCAGATATTTCAGCCAGTCATTGCAAAAGGAGAATAGAACCAAGAAAAAGTGGAGAAAAAACCCTCAGTGAAATGTTATTCCAAAGCCCTTATTGAATTTCAAAGGCTCAGATGCTTTGCTCTGCCCTGACCTTGCAACATCCTGGCCCTGCATAACTCCGGGCAGAACCTGGGAAGGAGCAGGAACACGGGAGGGAGCAGGAACACACATGCCAGCGTGTCCTGGCAGGTTCAAAGGAGATGCTTCAGCAAAACCTCGCTCAAACCCAGGTGCACCAAAACACAGCAACATCTCATCCCCTTTGCCCAGGAAATCAAAGGAGCCTCAGTGAAAGACCAAATCCAGGGACAGAACTGGACTCAGAATCCCAGAATCCCAGGACAGTTGGGGCTGGATGAGCCCTCTGGAGCTCATAAAGTCCAACCCCCTGCCAAGCACAGACATCTGCAGCAGGTGACACTGGAGGGCATCCAGGTGGGCTTGGAATGTCTCCAGAGAGGGACAGTCCATGCTCTCCCCGGGCAGCTCTTCCAGGGCTCTGCCACCTCCGTGGAAAGGAGTTCTTCCTCATTTTGGAGTGGAATTTGTTGTGTTCTAGTTTATGGCCATGACTTCTCCCTGCCCATGGAGGTGGTGGAATCACCATCCCTAGAGTTGTCCAGGGAATGACTGGATGTGGCACTCAGTGCTCTGGGCTGGTGACAAGGTGGGGATCAGGCGCACATTGGAGTCGATGATCCTAGAAGGCTTTTCCCACCTCAGGGATTCTGGGATCCTTGTCCTGTTGCTGGGAACCACTGAACAGTCTGACACCATCCTCTTGCCACCCCTTGGAGATATTCACATGGATTGATGAGAGACCCTCTCAAATGAGATTTTTTTTTTAATATTTGGCTATTCCTATGGTTGTTGGGATCCCCTCTCAGTCCCCTCTTCTCCAGACTGGCCACACCCAGCTCCTGCCATTTCTCCTCATCAGAGAGATGCTCCAGGCCTCTCATCACCTTTGTGGCTTCCACTGGACCATCTCCAGGAGCTCCTGGTCCTTCTGGAACTGTGGAGTTCACAGTAGAACACAGCACTGCAGACGTGGCCCCACCAGGGCCAAGCAGAGGGGCAGGATCCCATCCCTGACCTGCTGGCCACGCTTCTCCTGAGCCACCCCAGGACTCCATTGGGAATTCCATCCCTTCTGGCTGCAGGGACACACTGCTGGCTCATGGTGAACCTGTCATCCACCAAGACTCCTCAGCCCCTGCTGTCCAGAGGATGTTGCAGACAGGCCAAAAAAACAGTGAAGGTTAAAAATAAACTCTGAGTCACCTCAATTTTTGACCTCACCGAATTGCACAGGTCAGGTGCAAGGATTTAACACAGCTCATGACAACCCAACCTTAACCAGCCTGGAGAGTTTTTAACATCTTTTTTCCACTCCCTTCTGAAAAAAAGAGCAAATAGGAGCTCAGAGGCAGCTGTGCTCCTGCAGACAGGAGCCCTGTTCCTCCTCCCCTCTCTCTGCAGTGCCCTCACCCCCCAGGCAACCCCCCATGGCATGTTCTGCCTCTCCACAGGGAACTGTCCCACCTGAGGGGCAGCACAGCCCCCCTGCAGTCCTGAGCACCTTCAGTGGGACACTGCATGTGAGCAACACAAACCAAGATAGGAAAGTGTGAGGGACTGAGCGATTCCACAAGAATTTTCCTTGTTTTGGTGCCTAAACAATCATTTGCTTTGCTCTTCCAAATCCTTTGTAATATTCTACTTAATTGCCATTGTCTGCAGTAACAGGCTTTCCTAGAACAGCTGGGGAAGTAATGACTCCCTTCCACATGAATCCTTTCCCTCTGCTTTAATTAAAACCTGTGCTCCTGTTCCCAGGTGTGACTTTGCATAAGCGATTTGGGAGTCAAAGGCAAGTTCCCTGCCTGGCCCCCATCCTCAGGCTCCTGGCACAGTTGTGCCAGTTCACGTGGGCAGGCATAGGAAAGCAGACCTCTATGGATCTGCCAGGCTTGGAACAGAGTTTATTTATTTTCAGTATCACTGTGTTTTTATTTTCAGTGCCCAGAGGTCTCATGGCTGAGGTTCCTGCCGCTGTGAAATCGGGGGTCGCTGGGTTTGGGTGGAGCAAGGGCTGAAGATTTCCCAGCAGAACGCTGCGTTTCCAGCGCACAGGAGATTCCCACATCTCTACTCCCGGGGTGAGAGCACCCCCTTGCTACAGCCCAGCTCCCTCCCCGTCCACGGGAGGGATCGTGGATCAGCTCATCCAGGGATCAGCTCCGATGGTGCCGCGGTGACTCACTGTTGGAATCGTGAGCGCTCGAAGGACATGGGAGTTGGGAACGCTGCTGTTTTCTGATTGCAAGGAGACAAAACCCAACCAAACCCAACCAAACCCAACCAAACCCCTCCTGCTCAGGTTCTTTCAAGTTCCCAGACGGAAAAAAAGCAGTGGTTGGAAACACATCAACACAAACAAGCTCTGAGATGCAGCCGATCCCCTAAAGCTCCTCCTTTTGGATTGAGCTCCTGCACTTTTCGCTCACGTAGATTAATTTGGGAATGTTTTTGGTTTAGCTGCTCAGGGTCTCATCTCTCTGTCTTTCACTATTACCTCACCTGGCCAAGGTGGGCAGCCCTGGCCAGTGGGCAGAATCCAGCTCACAAAAGTATTTGGGGAGGTATTTTGAGAGGGAATGAGGGGATTTCTTCTCCTGTATCTCATGTCCAGCTCTTCATGGACACAAGAGAAGGATCCCCAGCTCTCAAGCTTTTACACAACCCAGACTTATTGTGGGGGTTGAAACTCCTGCACAAGGGTTCACCCAGGAGCAACATCAAGAGGTAAAAGCTGTTTCAGAAAGTTTTTCCAACTGTGTGATCTCAGTGGAGTGAAGGAGGGGGTGGGAAGGAAAGTGGGCGAATTCCCCTCCACAGAACATCTTGGAGAGCCAGCAATGACGTGGAAACTGTTGGATAAATATGAGCCAGGGGGGCAGAAAAAGTGATAAAAATACCACTTCACAGGGAGCTTTTGAATCCCGAGCCTGACAAGGAGGTACTACAGAACCATAATCATTTCAAGCAGCTTTTAAATTGTATTTTATAAATCTCAATTAAACAAAGTACTATTTAAGCTATTTTGATGTGATTTTGGAAAAGGCATTTACTTGCTGTCTTTCAAAGTCATGTTAACTAATTCCTCGGTTTCCCCTGGAACGAGGGGAGATGATTTTTGCTAAGATCCCATAAAATACTGCCGCAACACAACTTCCACTCAGCTCATCTCTTCAAACCCATGATCATTTAGATCCAGAAAAAACCCAAACTGGAATATTAAAAAAAAACCACACCACAGTATCAGCACTGATCATTAAAACCACCTTCACACCCAACTTCCCCAAGCCAACAGGACATGCATGGCCAGTTGCGGAGCTGGAAACCTTGGAAAAGTCCCTGTTCTTCTCATCTAGGCAATGTGTTAAACCTTAAAATGCGACTTGCAAAATCTTTCCTTTGCTCAAGCGAACGAGTCCTTGGCTCGCCTGAGGGAAAGCGGCTCCCAGGGTCTCGGGAATCATGTTGCATCCTGCCCCTGAGCGCAGACCTCGTCCCATTCAATTCTAATTCTATGACTCAGAGCGGCGGCTTTGGTGGAGGGGGGAGCTCCCTCTCGCCGTTACTTTCCTGCCTGCAAACAATGCATTTTTCAGCGCCTCACCGTAGTCGAGGTGTGTTTGACAAGGCAAGTTGCTGCAAGGCACGTCAAGTTCTGAATTCCCGTGCCAAGTTTTCCAAGCAGATAAAAGAGGAGGCTCCCAAGCTCTCCCATTACAGGGGTTTCTGTCTCCATTGCCCTCTGCTCTCTTCCTGCTGCGCAGCCTTTTTTTGTTTTCCTCTCTCCTACTCTTTGCCTTCCCAACTGAACCAGCCATGAGCCGGATCTCTTTCAGATCATCTACTGGAGGGGGCATGAGGGGCTTTAGCTCAGGCTCTGCTATCGTAGGAGGTGGTGGTGGTGGGACCAGAAGCAGTTTTAGCTCTGTCTCTGTCTCCAGAGTTGGAGGAGGAAGAGCTGGAGGTGGAGGAGGCTTTGGAGCTGGCGGTGGCTTCGGCAGCAGAAGTCTCTATAACTTAGGTGGAAGCAAAAGAATTTCCTACAGCTCAGTCGGTGGAGGTCTACGGAGCGGAGCCGGGGGCGGATACGGCTTCGGTCTTGGCTATGGTGGTGGAGCAGGCGCTGGCTTTGGCTTAGGAGGAGCTGGTGGTGGTGGTGGCTACGGGCTGGGAAGTGGATTTGGGCTGGGAGGGCCTGGATTTGGTGGCCGAGGTGGTCCCGGGTTCCCTGTTTGCCCACCTGGTGGCATCCACGAAGTGACTGTCAACCAGAGCCTGCTGGCACCTCTCAAGCTGGATATCGATCCAGAAATCCAGAAGGTGCGGACACAGGAGAGGGAGCAGATCAAGACCCTCAACAACAAGTTTGCCTCCTTCATCGACAAGGTGAGAGTTTGGTCTGAACCATCAAGCCACGCATGTTATCAGTTGCCTTGGGAAAAAAACTTCAGGAAGAAACTTCATTTGGATTTAGGGACTTGCCTGAACTGATCCCAGCCGACAAACAGCGTGGGCTTGGCTGAAAACTAAGAACTGTTCTGTGTTTCCTCTTAGCAAGGATGAGTTTTTCAGTGTCTTTATATTATTGACAAAGTAATTCTCTCTCTTCCCTGTAAAAACCATCCCTGGGTGAATGGATCTCCTTCTCTACAATGAGATAGAACCAGTTTAAACCAGTAAGGTGGGCTGAACATCTACTGGGGGAGAAACATTGAAGTTGCAAGTACGGGTGTTTGGCCTGATTAAAACTCCTGAAAAAATCTTGATAAACATCTCCAGAAGCTTCTAATACTTTTGAGAATCCAATGCCCTAAACTGGGACACTCCTAATAATTGCCCTCTGATTGTCCCAACACCTCTGGACCTTTTCTGTTGGTGATGCCACCTTTTCCTGGCAGTGGTGAGGTTTTTGTGTGTGCTGTTCACACACGTCCCTGGTTTTGTTCCTCCCCAGGTGCGCTTTTTGGAGCAACAGAACAAGGTGCTGGAGACCAAGTGGACCCTCCTCCAGGAGCAGGGTCACACCATCACCAGGAAGTCCCTGGAGCCCCTTTTTGAAACCTACATCAACAACCTCCGGCGGCAGCTGGACAACCTGGTGGGAGAGAGGGGCCGGCTGGACTCTGAGCTCCGGAACATGCAGGACATGGTGGAAGACTTCAAGAACAAGTAAGGAATCGAGTTCTGCAGAGTAAGTCATTCCAGCCAGTAAAACCCAGGCAGCTGCTCATTCCTGCTGGTGCACACAAGGTGTCTGACCCAGGCTCCTCTTCCCAGCATGAACATGTTGCCAGAATTACCCGTTGTTATTTTACATTTACCATGAGTAAGGTCAGTGTTCAGCACAGAATTCCTGGGGGACTGCTCCAGCGTAACAGAGGTCATGCTCTGATCCCTGGAGTCTCCTGAAATAGTGTACCTGGAGACGGAAAAATTAGTAAGTTGTGAGGATAACAGACAGGCAAAACCAGAATGAAACGTAGCCAATAAACTTCCAGCTCCAAAATGCCTCATTTCCCATGCTGTGAAGGAAATTCCAGCCTTTCTAGAGGACTCAGGTGTCCTGGGAGTGCTCAAGCTCACTCAGCTCCCATCACCTAGAAGATGATCAGCACTTTGCCAGAAATTTCCCTGGGGAGGGAATTAATGCCCTGCTGAGACACGGGATCCCGTGGAGGGGGGATGGATCATCCTCAGGACACACCAGTCAGCACCTACTGCCTAGAGGGGATTTTTGGGGGGATTTTTTGGTGAGACCATTGACTTTTATTTGGCTGAGAACAATCTGTCCCTTCTTCTACCAGCCCTGGTTGACTGCAAATTTGAGAATTACCCTGCAGGGCTGGAATATGTTAATATTAGGTAGTTAAGCATGGGAAGAGACAGATTTTTGGGAGAGGGTTGGCTGGGAAGAAGACACTTAGATCCGACAAGAGGGACTGGCAGAGCTTCTGGTGTGGTTTGGGGTGCATCTGAGGTCTTGAAATGTGTTCTAGGATTTTAGAAATATTGGTCAGGCCCCAAACGATGAATTCTGCAGTCCAGATTTCAGAGCTACCTCCTGGGAAAGAGAACACATTTTATTTCAGGTCTAGAGTTTGTTCCTAGTCCACTGGCTAATTCCCCCTCTTCCCTTGTCCACCCAGAGATCTGGCTGCAGGGAAAACTCTGCCAATATTGGTCAGAGGACTGGCACAAATCTGCCTTTGAAAGCCAGGTCTTTGTCTCAAGAGCCTGCATGTTTTGTCTGCTTTCTAGCTAAGCCCTGCCCTGATTATCTGATGAGAGGATGTTGCTCAGAGCCATAAAAAGTTCCACAGAACCACTGTCAGAGCTGTAATGATCCTCTCTTGCACAACCATGGATTTTTTTTGTTTTAATTAAATGCTGCAGTGGGTTCTTCAGAGCCATCAGCATTATTATAATATCAAATATCAAATTATTGCTTTATTATACATTTGTAGGCATTGCAGTGCAGCTTTGTTGAAAGTCTTTTGCATAACTTTGCTTGGAGCGAAGGTCACTGGGAATGGCTGCTCCTGCTTCCTGCCAAAACGGGCTCTGAATCTGCACATTTATGTATGAGCTTGACTTTATGGGCAGTGATTAAAATATATTAATTTAACTGGGACTACTCACATCATGGAGTCCCACAGTTCAAAGACAGTAATATTTGCTCTGCGTCTGCTCTGGATAAACCTGTGGGAGTAGGGAATATATCCAGGAGCCACAACAGATGATTTGGGAGTGGGGTGCTCCCACCACTTCATTCCATCCAAACCCCCTCACTTTTATCCTGGCAGATATGAAGATGAGATCAACCGGCGCACGGGTGCTGAGAACGAGTTTGTGGTCCTCAAGAAGGTGAGTGGGTTGGGAATTTCGAGGCAGGAAATGGAATTAGCTTACCTTGCAGAGTTTGAGCAAAGCTGGTGGGAGTTGGGGTCCCGCACCCTCACGGCTGGGCCGAGCTGTGAGATCAGCACATCCTGGGCTGGGTCCTCCTGAGGCCAGGAATGGGCACAACCTTCTCTGTGCCCATAGAGCTGCCCTGTTTTCTGGTCTCTTGTGGCTCAGGTCAGCTCAGTCTCTGGTCACATCCTTGTGAGTCAGAGCTTTGCCTTCTGCCCGAGAACCTGGTTCTGGCTCACAGTCAATGTCCAACATTACGTTAAAAAACATCTTGATCACAGGGACATAAAAATATGTCAAAGCAGCTGCTGGCAGTGGCACAGGTTGCCCAGGGAAGCTGTGGCTGCCCCATTTGTGGAAGAGTCCAAGGCAATATGGTCTATGGAAGGTGTCTCTGCCCACAGCAGGGGTGGGAATTGGATGAGCTTTCAGGTCCCGTCCAACCCAAATCATTCCATGATTCCACGATTCTATGAGTAATGGAGCTGGAAGTAGGCATGGTCCCATTGGTGTCCTGAAGCCGCTTTGGGTTCTGGTTGCATCAGAAACCATTGGTATCTTCTCTTTAGGACGTGGATGGTGCTTACATGAACAAGGTTGAGCTCCAGGGCAAGGCTGATGCGCTGGCAGAGGAAATCGGCTTCTTGAGAGCTCTGTACGAGGCGGTGAGTGGTCCCTGGACAGCATCCCCCAGCTCCTGCCCCATGGATCCCACACCCAGAGCTCTGTGGGAGCAGAGGAGAAGGTGGTCCCAGCCTTTTGGAAATGATAATGCAGAAATAAGTTACAAAATGGAAACGGAGCAGGGGAAATGCAAGAAAACAGCTTGGTGGGGAGGACTCTCAAATCACCTCATCTCCATGGTTTCCACCATGGACACCTGACCATTAACTTCATTTTTTGCATCTTCTGCAGGAGTTGTCCCAGATGCAGCAGCAGGTGTCCGACACCTCCGTGGTCCTGTCCATGGACAACAACCGGAACCTGGACCTCAACAGCATCATCGCCGAGGTCAAGGCGCAGTACGAAGACATCGCCAACCGGAGCCGCGCCGAGGCCGAGGCTTGGTACCAGAACAAGGTGGGCAACTGGGGTGACAGACTGATTTCTGTGGCCAGAAATGACCAGAAATTATTATTTCCCATCAGCTGAGGGGAGACAGGGACGACGTGTTCAAAAGTTTTGACTTTGGGCTCGCAGAGTCACTGGTAGAACTGGCCTAAAACACTTCCCCTTCCAGGTTCCTGTGGGTGACAACGCCCAGGTCCCCTGTGCCACCAGGCACTGCCTGCCCAGCACATATCGAGAGCTGAGGGCAAGTGCAGTTACTCCATGGGCAGATTTCAGATGCATCTTGTCCCCCACCACTTAACCCTCATCCAGACCTGCACGTTGTTCCCTGAAGTCCCCTCACCTTTCCCTGAGCTCCCAGTGCTCACCAGAGCTCACCAGTGCTCACCAGTGCTCTCCTCCTGTCCCTGAACCAGTACGAGGAGCTCCAGGTCTCTGCTGGAAGACATGGGGATGACCTGAGGAACACCAAGATGGAGATTTCAGAGATCAATCGGATGGTCCAGAGGCTGCGAAATGAGATTGACAGCGTGAAGAAACAGGTAGGAGGGGCATGGTCCTGCAGAGCAGAAGGAGGTGGGTGGGAGGTGATGGTGGTCGGGTACAGCAGGAAGAGCCAGCTCCCATCAGGAGCCCTCAGTGCCATCCTGGGAGCCACCAGCCAGTGTCCAGAACCCCCCAGCAACAGCGAGAGTGGTCTGGGGAGCCCAAATGAAACAACTGCCTGTTCTCCCCTCTCCCAGTGTGCCAACCTCCAAGCAGCCATTGCCGAGGCTGAGGAGCGTGGGGAGTTGGCCCTCAAGGATGCCAAGGCCAAGCTGACCGAGCTGGAGGATGCCCTGCAGAAAGCCAAGGCTGACCTGGCCCGGCAGCTCCGGGAGTACCAGGAGCTCATGAATGTCAAGCTGGCCCTGGACATCGAGATCGCGACCTACAGGAAGCTGCTGGAGGGCGAGGAGAGCAGGTGAGGACGCGTGGACCTGCTGTGTGCTGACCAGGGACCATCTCCTTGAAGTCAAACAGCTCTTCCCAAGGGGCTGGACCACCAGGGCAGACAGAGGGATGGTTGAAATTGTGAATTTTGTAGGCAAAGTTTTGTTTCTCCTGCTCTTGGCACCTGATACTGATAAAAATGAACACTGTNTTCGGGGGCGGCAGCGGAGGCTTCTCTGGGGGGCTCAGCTACGGCGGAGGCAGCTCCTTCAGCTCCGGGAGCAGCCGGGGCGTCAGCTCCAGCACGGGAGGCAGCGTCAGAATCGTTTCCAAGACCACCACCAGCAAAAAGACCATCAGATAAGGCTGGCAAGCACACGACCGTCGGCAATTCCGGCCGGCTGCCCTGCCGATCGTGGTGTAAATAGCTGCGCTAGAGCCTCTCCTTCCTCCGTCCTTCACCTCTGGGGCAGCGGGGGGGGACCAGGACCCCTCTGTGAGAATCTGGAGCACCTTTGGCTGAAGCACAGGTTGTAACAGGTCACTGGCTGGGCATGGACCCCACGGTGCCCCTCTGTCAGCGAGCCCTTGGTCTCTCCTCAAAGTCAGGCGTTCAAGGGGAGTGGAAGCACTGTGTGGAACGGGGACAACCATTTCGAACGTCCCATTCCAAGGGTGAATCACAGCCTTGTGGAACTACAGTCCCAGGGCCTCAGCAGTGAAAACACCTCCAAGACGCTCTAAAAGCCTCTGCCCCCCCCAACACGTTACAACCTCCAAAGGTTTTGTATGCAGTAAAAGATTTCTTCAAGCCCCTTCTGTTTTTTCTGGCACTTGTGGGAAAGGTTTTTGCTTTGTGTGTATAAGATTTCTAACTACTCATCCTCCTGGCTGCAGCCTCCTCACTTCCATGCCTAACCTACCGTAAGGTGCAATAAAAGAGCATTTGTC
>VXBB01001101.1:16861-33113 GCA_013399915.1 Illadopsis cleaveri | reverse complement strand
GTGGAACGGGGACAACCATTTCGAACGTCCCATTCCAAGGGTGAATCACAGCCTTGTGGAACTACAGTCCCAGGGCCTCAGCAGTGAAAACACCTCCAAGACGCTCTAAAAGCCTCTGCCCCCCCCAACACGTTACAACCTCCAAAGGTTTTGTATGCAGTAAAAGATTTCTTCAAGCCCCTTCTGTTTTTTCTGGCACTTGTGGGAAAGGTTTTTGCTTTGTGTGTATAAGATTTCTAACTACTCATCCTCCTGGCTGCAGCCTCCTCACTTCCATGCCTAACCTACCGTAAGGTGCAATAAAAGAGCATTTGTCATTTTTAAATTCTGCTGGGTTTTGGCTTTTTTTCCCTCCTCCTGCCGTGGTGGTCTGTGCCGTGTCCCTGGTGCACTGGGGACGCCCTGAGGGCAGTTCCTGAGACAAGATTGGCTCCTTGAGGAAACAAAGGTCAGTTTTAGGGCTCGAGCTCTAGGACAAGTTGGGGCAAATGGAAAGGAGGATGGAATGAGCAACCTGGTCTGTGGAAGGTGCCCCTGCTCATGGCATGCGGGTGGAACTGGGTGGGCTTTAAGGTCCCTTCCAATCCCAACTATTCCATGATTCTGTCAATGGAGAACTGAGGCACAGGAAAAGCTTCCTCAGAGCTGAGCCAAAAGCTGGATGAATCCCACTGCAATGGTTACCTGCAGAGTTGCCCTTTTTGCCTGTCACTGCAGGAGGAAGGAAGTGCAGGGAAGTGGGGAAAAGGAAGGTGATTTCCAAAGGTTTATTTGGGATTCATGGGCTGGCTCATGCAGGGCATGGCTCAGCCATTAGGTTGTACAAGCAGGAGTAAATTGCACATCGGAGGAGCCCACCTGCGGCATCAGCACCACGAGGACACAGCGAGACTGGCACACAGCAGGAAGGGGATGGAGTAGGTGCACATTGTCCTGACTGGGAAGAGCAGCTGCAGGGGCAGGCACAGGGCAAGGCACCCCAAATCTGCACACACACTGTTTGCACACCGAGGTCTCCCTGGGGTGCACAAATATCCCAGGAAACATCCTGGCTGCTCCTCTGCAATGGCAGTCTCAGGCCCTCAGGATCATTTGGAGTGAACCCAAGGTCTTCCCAGGTGCCCACAGCACTTCAGCCCCCCAGTTCCCACCCGGACGCCCAGGAGGTTTCCATGACCTGCCTGCCTGGGGGGCTTCAGCCGTGATCCCATTCCAATCCCAGGCTCCCTCCTGTGGCTCCACAGGCGTCCCCTGATCCTGCTCCCTGCCAGTGCCAGGTGTGGATCCTGGTGGGAATGGGGCAGCACCAGGCAAGGTGGGAATCCAGCCCCAACCGCAGGACAAGAACCGTGAGCAAGGGAAGAGCCAGGGCAGAAGCAGGGCAGATGGGGAAGGACCCACAGCCCTTTGGGAATGCTGGTCCCAAAAGGAGATGGTTGATGCCCATAAACCCATCCCTCAATCCCTGCAGCCCCCAGCTAGGAGTGGAGAGGAGAGGGGGCATCAGCTGGCCGTGCCAGAAAAAGCCCCTCGTGCAACATTCCAGAGCAGCTTTCCAGAGAAAAGCCTCAAAGCTCCCACACCACTGGGACCCCCTGGTCCATCCCCTGGTGCAGGTGTGAGTCCTGGCCAAGCCAGCCGAGCATCTCCAGCAGGTGGGGACCCAGAGCAGGGAAAGGGATGGTCCTTTCCAATGGGCCTGTGGTGGGATGAACATCCTGAGGCTCCACTCCAGCACCTGGGAAGGGCCATGGAACAGTGTCTTGGGAAAGCTGGAGCAGCCCATTTGCACCAGAGGAGGTTTTATGGTGGGGGAATGGTTGGGCTCCATTAATTGAAGAGTTTTACCCACTTTTCAAGCATCTGGCCTTGTTTCTTAGACTGATTTGAGGGAATGGGGACAAGCCCCCAGAGCTGAGGTGGCGGCTGGAGGCAGAGCAGCCCAGTTCGTTGGGTTTTATTATTGAAAATGTCAAATCTGATGGGTTTTGGTTTTTAACCCAAGTTCCACAACACGTTGGACCATCGGCCACATCAACACGTGGGTCCACCACCAATGAACCCTCCATGAAACATCCTTGCCAAAACCTTACCCATCCCCATGGCACCAGGACAGCTCCTGAGCCTCCACGAGCCACTGCTGGGTCTGTCTCCTGCACTCTGAGCGGGAGGATGCAGCCAAAGCAGCCCTGAGCAGCTCTGTGTGTTTTCTCTTTCCAGAGAGCCCATCTTGGCACATCTTCTTTGTGAATTTGCAGAGCAGATGCAAAAAGCTGTATTTAACTTCCATGCTCCTGATTTGCAGACACCTGGAAAATTTGAAACACTCAAGTCAAACGTGACACAATATTTTAGCTGCTACAAAAACACCAGGTGAAACATTTTCTGACACCCGACATTTAATTTCAACATTTCCTACGGGAATGATCCTGTCCCGAAACACTGAACCAGCTCCCATTAACAATTCCATAACAAAACTTTGCAGCTTTTTTGACTCAAAAGCAGAATTTCCATCAAAGAAAATTATTTTAATTTGCAAATTGTTTATTTGCACAGGCTGACGAATGAAACAAGACACAAAATGCCTCCAGGGGAGGCAACGCAGGATGCAGCAAATTCAGAGTGGAACAATATTCCCAGCTGCCATCTGCTCAGTTGGAGCAATATCCCGCTGCCCAGAGCAGCTGGAGGTCAGGAATGGAACCAATCCCTCAGGACAGCAGAGTGGTAAATAAACACCAGGTCCCCTGGAATTAGTGCCCTGTGACTGGATCCACTTTGCAGGACACACGGATAATCCTTGTTTAATTTCCCAGCTCCTTGTGCCAATCCAGCTCTGTTTGAACAAGGAGAAATTGAACTCCACACCAGAGCGATGGATCTTCGGCAGGAAAGCCAAGCCAGGAGCAGGATGGAGCTGAGGGATGTGGAATGTGCACAGAGCTCACCAAAACTGTGGAACTCCCCAGCAACACCCTTTCCAGGGCTCTGTGTTCTTTGCTGGGAGAAAGGACATGCCCCAGGAGGAAGGATGGGATGGGACAAATAGCCTGTGACCACCTTCAGCCTTTGGAGTTGGTGTTTTCAGACAGGGTCACAGCCCCAGCAGCCCAGCCCAGGGCAGGGGATTCTCCAAAGGCATTACAGGAGATGTGGAGGATCCACATTCCTTCAGGTGCCACCAGCCAGGCACCAGGACAGGATAAAGGAGGTACCAGACCCCTCCAAAAGTCTGAGGGTCCTTCAAGGTGCAAGAGAGCCCAGAAGGAACAAGCCCTCCCAGGTGTGTGCAAGGCAGCAGGGATGGAGGTGAAGTTCTTTGCAGAGCTGGACTGCACCGGAGTCTCCGTGCTGGCACAGAAAACAATCATCTGGGGAAAGCAGGTCACACCTACACTTCAAAGTCACCCAGGAGCTGGAGCTGACTGGCCTCTAGATACTGCTGGGAACAGGCTCAAAGGACCCAGCACAGGGCAACACCTATGGGAAAACTTCTGAGGAGCTTGTCCTAATTCATCCCTCAGGGAAATGGCATTCATGGACACTGGCCTCACACCCAGGAGGTCTCAGAGGGGCCTGGCCCCACAGCACAGGGATGCTGTGAGTTCAGGGGTCTCCCGTGGAAAAACCTCAGTCCTGCTGGTCGTCATTAATGTGGGATGAAATAGTAAATTATGCCTGAAATGAGTCGGGTTTGAATTTAGCTTGGAAGCCCAAGTTTAACCCAAAGGCTTTAATTTAAGCAATTAACCTAAATTACAGCCTTGACTTTGCTGATAATTAAACTGAGATTAGGTAGCACAGGTGAACCAATGCAAGGCACTTTGACATGCTCCTGTTTTACAAATATAGTTATTTTTGCAAACAAAACACAGAGAGGAACATCCAAAAATTTCAGCCAGAGAAGTTGCATCAGATGAAGGACTCTGAGGTGGATTCTGGACAGGACCAGTGGAGAAGAGGGATGAAGAGGAGGTGGTGAAAAGCTGTTGGTGACATTCCTGCTCACTAAACCACAGGAAAATGGCTCAGATTTCACACTAAAGGGGCTGGAGTTGCATTTATTGCCCTGACAGAGGCAGAACTCCCTAATCTCAAAGGAGAGGTTTTTACCTTGACAGCAGCATGGTGCCAGACGCAAATTCAGCCAAGACTTTACTCCCGGGTTTACAGCGTGTGTAAAGTGCTCTCCTGCCTCTTGCTCTGGGCTTGCAGCTCATCCAGGTGGGCAGAAATGAGGAGGGGGAGGGAAGGGAGCTCCAGAGCCTGCCCAGCCTCTCTCACACGGTGGGTCTGGCCCAGTGGGACCTGCCCAGACACAGCTCCTGAGGTGGGATCAGAAGGAAAACTCCCGAGCAGTGGGTGAGCTCCAGCACCATCCTCTGGAGCCTCTGTATCAGGAGGTCCCTGCACCAGAGCAGCGAATCCATTCCGTGTCTGGAGCTGCAGGAGCATGGGAGACACTCCTCTGGGAGCTACCTGGAAACCTTGTGTTTCATCAACAGAGCAGGGTGGGGACCCCCCCCTTGCCATCAGCCCATACCCCAAACCTGTAGCTACAGCTCCTTGTGCTCCCAGTTCTGCCTTTTGTAATTACCTCTGAAATTCCTTCCGGATGAGTGACGACCACATCACCTCCACCCTGGCAGAACGTGGAATGGAAAGAAATTAATTCCTTCTCAGTTGCTTGGAGGAGCTGCATTATTACTGCTGTTATTAACCATGGGCTCCAACGCACTCGGTGCGTTCCTTAGCCAAAAAAAGACAAGTTTCAGATGTAAAGGGAACCTGAGGGGAAAAAGGAAAGCACTGACACATCCCGCTGGGAGAACTGGGGAGAACTGTGTGAGCCCTGCACACCCAGACTCCCCACGTTGTGTGTCTCCCTGGGGAGGGAGGATCTGCCCTGTGGTGCTGATCTCCACTGGAAAAATTGGAATGAAACTCCTTTCATGTACTCAGAGTTAGGGGAGATGGAGAGAGCTGAGAGGGCAATTCCCAAAGGAATTGCTGGCAACTTCCAGCTGCTTTTGAGTATCTTATAGTCATGGAGTGGTTTGGGTGGAAGGGACTTCAAAGCTCATCCCATTCCGTCCCATCCCTGCCATGGGCAGGGACACCTGCCACTATCCCAGGCTGCTCCAACCTGGCCTCGGACACTTCCAGGGATGGGGCAGCCACAGCTTCTCTGGGCAACCTGTGCCAGGGCCTCATCACACTCACAGGAAGGAAATTCTTCCCAATATCCAACCTAATTTTCCTCTTTCAGTTGGAAATCTTTCTGTCTGGGACTGGAATCCAGTATGTGGGAATGAATCTCACGACCTCAAGCCCTGATATCTGTCTGTTGGTGGGCAAAGCCCCCAGACTGATCAATAATCCTTCCAAAAATGCCCTTTGCTTACAATCTCTTTGCCTCCAGCTCCCAGGGGTGCAGAGTCAGACCCAGCGACACAGCCTCACTGTGCAAAACCTGCAGGATCCAGCCCTTCCTTGCAATGAAAGCTCAGTCTGGCAACAAACACAAAACCAATCTGACAAACTCTGTCCAACAATAACATTGAATTGAAAACCTCCATTGCAAACATCGTCACTCAGACAGCTGGGAAACAACAGGGACACAAAGAATTTCTGGGAGTTTCTCGCACTTGGATACGTCACCAGGCAGGGGCAGATGGAAGCACAATTGCCCCCACCATGGTGAGTCCTCATTATTCCATTGATCCCTCATTATTCCATTCTTCCTGCACTCCAGCAGCAGCTGCTCTGGCCTGCAGCCAGCACAAGGGGAAGCTGCTCAGGGGTGTGCATTTACAATTTCAGCCTTTTGTATAAATAAATTAAACACAAATCCTATTTTCCTGAACAGCACAAAACACCACAAGCACTTTTTTTTTTTCCCCTCAAAATGAATTATTTTTTACCTTTTTGCTTTTATTTTTACTCAAACCACCTGTTAAACGCGAAGGGCTGTGCTGGTACCTGTGGTGGGAAAGGAAAGAGCCAGGATGTCCTAGAGTGTCCTGTGGATCTGGCCAGAGGGAATCCTGTAGAGCACTTTCCAGTGGATTTCAGCAGGCAGGATCACAATTCCAGATGTGCTGAAAGAGCCGATTAAATCCTTGGGAAATGACATTGTGTTTACTAAGTGTGCACTGGGAACAGCCCCGGAGCGCTCCATTTTCACAGAGCCAGCGGAGTCAAAGCAATTCCCATTCCCACAATCTTTCCTCCTATGTATTTATTTCTGAGTTGTTTATTTGTTTGTTTTCATCCTGCTAAAATAAAGTCCAAACCCTCAAGCCCAATGCAGCAGAACGTGTTTGTGACAGCTCAGTGGCAGCTGTCAAAATCCACACAGGAACAAAAAGATCTTGTCAAAACATTCCATTTTTATTCGTGTAATTATATTTTTGAAGACAGTGGAATAAGCCTGGAGGAGCAGGATTTCCAGCAGGATTTCCAGAGGGACCTGAGCTTTTTAGGGATGGGAGCAAAACTATATCTGCTGATTTCTGTGGTGGCTCAGAGGGGACCACGTGGTCCATGGAATCACAGGATGGTTTGGGTGGGAACCCAAAGGTCTCTTAAAGATCATCTATTCTCATGGACAGGGACTTCCATAGACCAAGCTGCTCCAAGTACCATCCAACCAGGCCTTGGACACCTCCAGGGATGGGGAGTCCACAACCTTTTTTGGGCAAATTTCACAAGAATCTTACCACAAAAAATACCCCAAAACCCCAGGATAAAACTACTGACTGCAGGGCCGGCTGTGGAACTGGCACCGGTCCCGCTCCTAAAGCACAAGGATTTAAAGTTTCCCAAGCCCTGCTTGTGAACAAAAGAAGGGGCGAAAGCAATCCTGAGGGATGAAGTTTTCCAATGACAGAGGTGTTGAGTGACAGGCACCTGAGCGGTGTTTTGCTGCCGTGACTCATCAGCACTTTCCAGCTTTGAAATGGGGACGAGTCTGGCTGTCTACAAAGACCGGCGACAGTTATTCCCAAACAATGTTCCCTGTTGCTGAGAACCTGGGCTGTATTATTGCAGCAGGGCGTGTGTGAGGAGTGAGTTCACTCTCCAGAATGCTGTTGGACATGCCAAGCCTAATTCATCAGAAAGATGATCCACCTCATCCAACCCATCCCAGGCTCATACATGCATAAAAGGGCTCTCCCCAGCCGTTGCAGAGCACAGGTTCACCTCTCTCCTTTCCCTCCTACTCCTTGCTCCAGGCCAGCACCTTTGCTCCTTTATTCTAGCTGCAGCATCCACCCCAATCCAAAAAGCCCCAGCAATGTCTCGCCAGTCCACCGTGAGGATTCAGAGGGGGAGAAGCGGCTTCAGCGCCGCTTCGGCCGTGGTCCCCAACACCTGCCGGACCAGCTTCAGCTCCTGCTCCGTCACCCGCCTGGGCAGCTGCAATGCTGGCAGTGGCTTTGCCAGGGTCGGGGGGGGCTTTGGAAGCAAAAGCCTCTACAACGTTGGTGGCTGCAAGAAGATCTCCGTGGCTGGAAGGGGTGGCAGCTTCTATGGCTCTGCGGGGTTTGGTGCCGGGAGCGTGTATGGGGGCGGCTTTGGTGTTCCAGCCAACCTTGGCTATGGATATGGGGCCTTTGGGGGGGGCCCTGGATTCCCAGCTGGGGGCATCCACGAAGTCTCCTTCAATCAGAGCCTTCTGAAACCGCTCAACTTGGAGATTGACCCCAACATCCAAAGGATCCGAAAAGAGGAGAAGGAACAAATCAAAACCCTCAACAACAAATTCGCCTCCTTCATTGACAAGGTGAGATCTGAGTTTTCATAAATACCTGATTTTTTTGACAGGGACCCTTTTCTTTTCTGCTTGATGAGGAGAAAAGCTGATCAAGGAGGAACAGAAGTGAGGAATGAGACTGGAAGATGCCCTGGAAGCTCGAGGGAATGGCACCTGTTCCATAGCGGTTGCCATGAATTAATCATCCAGTGTTTGAGTTCCTCCTTGTTTGCTGCTCCACATCTCACAGGCAGTGGGGACAGAAATCTCCAGAGGACAATCCCACCCTTCTGGAGACTTTAGGCTCCTCCAGTGAGCATTTCAGGGAACAACTTTTTAGATGATTAAATGAATTCCTGAAACCCACCTGAAATGACCAAGAAATTGGCACAAGGGAGAAGCAGCTTCTCAATGCTTGAATTCCCTGAAAGGCATTTAAATCTGTCACCAAAATGTTTGGATTTTTACCTCAAAATATCAAAATCTGATCCAAATCTGTCTGTCCACCACATTTCACTGATGCACAACAACATCTGCTCAGTTCCTACTCTGGTCAAGCTGCTCTTCCTTGGTTTCAAGGAAAACACTGCAATATTTTGGACATTTAGTGGGGTAGAGGAGCTCTACTGAAGTGAAGGAGAAGCAGCACCTTAACAATGTTATTTTGACTAGAGAGCAAGCCCTGCCTTGCTCCTTATGTGATTTTGCTCACATTTTCCACACAAAATCCCTGTACTTGGTCTCAATTTAAACAATAAATGGGAAGCCAGAAAATCAAAGGTTGTCCCAGAGTTTGTAACACTGAACAGGGTCCCTGCAGTCAAATCTCCCAACAGATGAGAATTTGGCTCTGAAAACAAGCTGGAAGGAGCATTTCCCCTCTCAGCCAGTTATGAGACCCTCCCATTTGCCGGGAATTTCTCCCCAGTCTCTGTGTCTTTCCAAGCCCCTTCAGGATATTTCTCCTTCCAGGTCCGATTCCTTGAGCAACAAAACAAAGTGCTGGAAACCAAGTGGAGTTTGCTGCAGGAGCAGGGGATGAAAACAGTCAAGAACAACCTGGAGCCGCTTTTCGAGACCTACATCAACAACCTGCGGATGCAGCTGAACGCACTGCTGAACGACAAGGGGAGGCTGGAGGGGGAGCTCGTCAACACCCAGTACCTGGTCGAGGACTACAAGAAAAAGTAAGTCTTGAGCTAATGCTCTACTCACCTGGGCAGGTGCAGCCTTTCTCCTCTCAACGTCCTCAAACCAACTGGGGAATCCAGGGGAGTCTGGGATCCTGGAATTCCTGACGATGACATTTTCTCAAGGAGAAATTTTCTCAGTAACAGAGTAACAGATCCAAGTGCACCAACATTTAGGGAATAATTTGGAGCATGATCAAAGACTTATTAACTAAATTACCTACTGAGAGGGAAAAATTACACAGTAGGTCTGAAAGTTTCAGGGCAGCACATTTCATTTGCTTAAAGCAGCAGAAGGATGACTAATAGCCAGAAATAAGTAAAAAATAATGGATTCGTTCAAATTGTTTTGATGTACTTGTTTTAACTGGTTCAGCTCCTGGTCTCTCATTGAGGGAAAAGAGCATTGTATGCAAAATGCTCTGAAGGAAATTCATTCCAGCAAACTCAATTCTGTTACCTGCCCAAACAAAAACTCCCTGTGCCGTTCTCCTTTAGGTACGAAGATGAGATCAACAGAAGGACCATTGCAGAGAACGAATTTGTGACGCTCAAGAAGGTGAGAGCAAATTCCAGGGCACTGTGGGATGGCTCGTTGTAGAGCTCTGATCACCCACTCAGTCACAAATCCACCCATTACAATTCCAACCCCTTTGGTTTTCTTGCGGTTTCTTCCCTGGACTGTTACCACAATGCATGTTCCTGATTTACTGATAGGGGTGTGAACCACCCAAAAATCTCTCGTCCCCCAGGATGTAGATGCTTCCTACATGAACAAGGTGGAACTCCAAGCCAGAGCAGATGCACTGGGTGAAGAAATTAGTTTCCTGAGAACACTTTATGAAGCAGTGAGTACAACCAGCTCCAAAACATCCCAGCCCTTAGTGAAGAGCTTCTCTCCCTCCGTTCCTCTGAGAGCCTCTAATTCCTTCCCCGGGGAGATGCTAAATCTTTCACCTCTGCAGAGCTGCACCAACACCTGAGCTGTTGAGATAACCATCTCTAACAGCCTCTCCCAGGTCTGCAGCTCACCTGGAAGGGTGAAAAGGCATCTCCCAAGGGAATTACCTCATTCTCCCAAGGGAATTACCTCATTCTCCCAAGGGAATTACCTCATCCCCTGTGCTCTTGGCAGGAGCTGTCCCAGATGCAGACCCAGATCTCCGACACCTCTGTGGTTCTCACCATGGACAACAACAGGAACCTGGACCTGGACAGCATCATCTCTGAGGTCAAGGCACAGTACGAGGAGATCGCCAACCGGAGCCGCGCCGAGGCCGAGTCCTGGTACCAGACNTCATTCTCCCAAGGGAATTACCTCATCCCCTGTGCTCTTGGCAGGAGCTGTCCCAGATGCAGACCCAGATCTCCGACACCTCTGTGGTTCTCACCATGGACAACAACAGGAACCTGGACCTGGACAGCATCATCTCTGAGGTCAAGGCACAGTACGAGGAGATCGCCAACCGGAGCCGCGCCGAGGCCGAGTCCTGGTACCAGACCAAGGTGAAGGATCTGGGGTTTCCATGCTCTTATCTTCATATCTTGTCTGGAACAGATAAAGAACAGACTCTTCCAAGAAAACCTTCCCAGCTGCTGATCTGGGCTTGAGGAGGGGCTCTCAGGCTCCTGGTAACTCCAGAAATGGTGGATTTTCCCTTAACTGGTTGTTTCTCCGTGTGACAGTACGAGGAGCTGCAGGCCACGGCTGGCAGGCACGGGGACGACCTCCGGAACACCAAGCAGGAGATCTCGGAGCTCAACCGCCACGTCCAGCGGCTGCGATCCGAGATTGACAGCGTGAAAAAACAGGTAAAGGGCAGCAAACCCCACTTTTAACCAATTTACCCCCAGACTTGCAAGGGAGAGGAAAGAAAAGGTTGGAGCAGCTCTGCTCAGTCTGACCCTTTCTCATTCAAAAAGAAAACTGTCACTAAAACTGGTGGGGCTGATGGTGCTGGGACAAAACCTTGTGATTGCAGGCAAGGTAAAGAACAACCTGGGTCTGGGGTGGGGACTTTGAGCAGAGCTTTGTTTTCCATAGTGTGCAAACCTGAAAGCTGCCATCGCTGACGCTGAGGAACGTGGGGAGCTGACCCTCAAGGACGCCAGGGCCAAGCTGGCTGAGCTGGAGGACGCTCTGCAACAGGCCAAGGCTGACCTGGCCCGGCAGCTCCGGGAATACCAGGAGCTCATGAATGTCAAGCTGGCCCTGGACATCGAGATCGCGACCTACAGGAAGCTGCTGGAGGGCGAGGAGTGCAGGTGGGTGGGAAACACCCAGCTCTGGGGCTGGGGGTGGCACAGGAGGAGCTCAGCATTTCTGGGATGCTAAACAGGGGGGCACAGAGCAGGGGGATTGTCCCAGACAATGGAAATAACAAAAATCCACGAATCAACTTTTTTTTAAAAAAAATTTTTGTCCCCAAAGGACTCTGGGAAATGTATCCTATTGTTCCCCCCCAATATCAACAGACTTCTAATCCTCTTCCTTTTGTTCCATCCCTGAACAGGCTGGCTGGAGATGGGGTCCCAGTGAATATCTGTAAGTATCTAAAATATAAGAATTACCTTATTTAAACATTCCTGTGTCTCTGCACCAAGAAGCCAATGCCCAGAGATACTGAAACATTTCCTTCTCCTCCTTGCAGCCGTCACCAGAACAACAGTGGGAACGGGATATGGAGGGAGCAACCTCACCACGGGAGGGGGGATCTGCAACTTGGGGAACAGCTTCAACTGTGGGAGCATTCCCGGGGTGAGCAGCACCACCCTCGGGGCTGGCAGCAGCTCCAGCATGAAGTTTGTCTCCAGCTCCTCCACCAGAAGAAGTTACAGGAGCTAAAATTCTCCTCCCAGTCACCGCCACGCACCAGAAAGCGCCAAAACTGGTCCTTTACTGGAGCGTGGCAGGGTCAGCACAACCAGGGCCACCTGCAGCCCAGTCCTGTCCCACAGGAGCCCTGCTTTAGGAACTCTCTCTCAGCTGTGTTGTCTCGCACTCACCCCGTTGGGCTCAGCCCTGCAGCCTGAGTCTCGCTGGGTTAAATCTGCAGCTTGCTTGCTCCAGCTCAGCAATTTTTCAGATTTTGTATATAAAATGTGTCCCATGACTGTTTGTCTCTCTTCACTTTCTGGGGTTTGTCTAATAAAAATGCACATGTAATTTATTCTATTTTGTGGTCCTTTTAATTAAAGAGGTGCAAGAGCAAATGCAAACACAGGTAACAAGAACTTTCCCTCAGGCCCTGACCAGTTGAAGGCTCAGATTTTTGCTTCTCACTCAGATTCACTGAATTTCACTGTCAGCAGCCAGAACACCCCAGCCTAGCAGGGCCTCTGAGGGAGGTTTGGTGTTGATTTCGACATTCCCTCCCCACTGTGCAGGGAAAACACCTGGAAGCCAAACACCAGGACACGCCAAGGCAGGAGTTAGGCACAGGGGAAAAGGTCTGAGCTTCATTTACTTCCAGCTCCCAGCCCATGGAGCATCCAAGAGCCTGGATCCTGGGGGTGGGATCCCAGTGCCAGGTGTGTGATGTGCTTGCACAAACCTCAGACAAGAGGGAATTAATTCCCAGGGGAGCCAGAGCAACCCCCTGACTTGTTCAGGTGAATCATCCACCCCAAACCCCTGGTCTCACCCACACTTCGGAGCCAGCAGTGCCAACACCTGCCTGAGAGGGCTGAGAGCCCTCCCTGGCTCAGGTGCTCAGTTTGGGTCCTGTTGCTGATGTTTCTTCTCTTCTGACCACACAGAGGGGCAGGATCAGGGCCATACTCTGCTCAGTAGGAATTATCAACCAGGTATGGTCCTACACTGAATTAAATGTCACTTAGTAGCTGTAAAAACACCCAAGAAAGGGATTTATTTCACTGTTGAAAAGTGAAAGTCTTCAAGATCCAGCGTTTCTTCAGGGTTTTAGGACATGTTGGAGACAAGACCTTGTTTTGAGAAGGTGGAAGAAAAACCAGAGGAGGTGCAGGGATTTCAGATGTGGTTCTGACTAATTGGGAGAAATTAATGGAGAAGTAAAAGCAGAGAAACAACTGCAGTGACAGATCTCTCTGCTGGAAGGTCACTTGAATGAACAGATGAGACTGGAAAAACCATCCCAGCCCTCATTCCCTGGATTTTAATAGATTCAAATAATGAGCAGGGAGGCTCTCTTAGGAAAATACCCACAGATTTGGGGAAATACCCACAGATTTGGGGAAATACCCACAGATTTGGGGAAATAGAAGGGAATTGGCAGTGCTGGAATGACAGACTGGATCCAGGGTTTCCTTCAGGACCAGTAGCTTCCCATAATTTTCTAGGATGTCCTGTGCTCTTCGTGTGTATCCCTGAGGAAATCTCCATCCCGAAATCTTGCAGGCTTAGTTGTGGATCTGCTGTGGATCCCCACTCCTGCCCCACCCCTCTCTCAGCACCTCTAGGGAAGGAACAACATCCTCCCTGAGAACAGCAGCCTGGGCTGGGTCAGCCAATGGCCTTCCTGCTGCTGCCCAAACAAACCCTCTCTGCCCATGAGGATCTGGGATGGTGTAATCCCAGAACCCCTGAGGTTGGGAAAGCCCTCCCAGATCACTGACTCCAACCTGTGCACAATCCCCACCTTGTAACCCAGCCCAGGGCAGTGAGTGCCACATCCAGCCCTTCCTCGGACACCTCCAGGATGGAGACTCCACTGATGCTGTTTTACACCACAACGACACAAAGACTCCGACTTCAGAGGGCTGAAAATGACTCTCTGTTTTTGGGCTGTGTCTCCCTTTNTGGACATCGAGATCGCGACCTACAGGAAGCTGCTGGAGGGCGAGGAGTGCAGGTGGGTGGGAAACACCCAGCTCTGGGGCTGGGGGTGGCACAGGAGGAGCTCAGCATTTCTGGGATGCTAAACAGGGGGGCACAGAGCAGGGGGATTGTCTCAGACAATGGAAACAACAAAAATCCACGAATCAACTTTTTTTTTTTAAAATTTTTGTCCCCAAAGGACTCTGGGAAATGTATCCTATTGTTCCCCCCCAATATCAACAGACTTCTAATCCTCTTCCTTTTGTTCCATCCCTGAACAGGCTGGCTGGAGATGGGGTCCCAGTGAATATCTGTAAGTATCTAAAATATAAGAATTACCTTATTTAAACATTCCTGTGTCTCTGCACCAAGAAGCCAATGCCCAGAGATACTGAAACATTTCCTTCTCCTCCTTGCAGCCGTCACCAGAACAACAGTGGGAACGGGATATGGAGGGAGCAACCTCACCACGGGAGGGGGGATCTGCAACTTGGGGAACAGCTTCAACTGTGGGAGCCTTCCCGGGGTGAGCAGCACCACCCTCGGGGCTGGCAGCAGCTCCAGCATGAAGTTTGTCTCCAGCTCCTCCACCAGAAGAAGTTACAGGAGCTAAAATTCTCCTCCCAGTCACCGCCACGCACCAGAAAGCACCAAAACTGGTCCTTTACTGGAGCGTGGCAGGGTCAGCACAACCAGGGCCACCTGCAGCCCAGTCCTGTCCCACAGGAGCCCTGCTTTAGGAACTCTCTCTCAGCTGTGTTGTCTCGCACTCACCCCGTTGGGCTCAGCCCTGCAGCCTGAGTCTCGCTGGGTTAAATCTGCAGCTTGCTTGCTCCAGCTCAGCAATTTTTCAGATTTTGTATATAAAATGTGTCCCATGACTGTTTGTCTCTCTTCACTTTCTGGGGTTTGTCTAATAAAAATGCACATGTAATTTATTCTATTTTGTGGTCCTTTTAATTAAAGAGGTGCAAGAGCAAATGCAAACACAGGTAACAAGAACTTTCCCTCAGGCCCTGACCAGTTGAAGGCTCAGATTTTTGCTTCTCACTCAGATTCACTGAATTTCACTGTCAGCAGCCAGAACACCCCAGCCTAGCAGGGCCTCTGAGGGAGGTTTGGTGTTGATTTCGACATTCCCTCCCCACTGTGCAGGGAAAACACCTGGAAGCCAAACACCAGGACACGCCAAGGCAGGAGTTAGGCACAGGGGAAAAGGTCTGAGCTTCATTTACTTCCAGCTCCCAGCCCATGGAGCATCCAAGAGCCTGGATCCTGGGGGTGGGATCCCAGTGCCAGGTGTGTGATGTGCTTGCACAAACCTCAGACAAGAGGGAATTAATTCCCAGGGGAGCCAGAGCAACCCCCTGACTTGTTCAGGTGAATCATCCATCCCAAACCCCTGGTCTCACCCACACTTTGGAGCCAGCAGTGCCAACACCTGCCTGAGAGGGCTGAGAGCCCTCCCTGGCTCAGGTGCTCAGTTTGGGTCCTGCTGCTGATGTTTCCTCTCTTCTGACCACACAGAGGGGCAGGATCAGGGCCATACTCTGCTCAGTAGGAATTATCAACCAGGTATGGTCCTACACTGAATTAAATGTCACTTAGTAGCTGTAAAAACACCCAAGAAAGGGATTTATTTCACTGTTGAAAAGTGAAAGTCTTCAAGATCCAGCGTTTCTTCAGGGTTTTAGGACATGTTGTAGACAAGGTCTTGTTTTGAGAAGGTGGAAGAAAAACCAGAGGAGGTGCAGGGATTTCAGATGTGGTTCTGACTAATTGGGAGAAATTAATGGAGAAGTAAAAGCAGAGAAACAACTGCAGTGACAGATCTCTCTGCTGGAAGGTCACTTGAATGAACAGATGAGACTGGAAAAACCATCCCAGCCCTCATTCCCTGGATTTTAATAGATTCAAATAATGAGCAGGGAGGCTCTCTTAGGAAAATACCCACAGATTTGGGGAAATACCCACAGATTTGGGGAAATACCCACAGATTTGGGGAAATAGAAGGGAATTGGCAGTGCTGGAATGACAGACTGGATCCAGGGTTTCCTTCAGGACCAGTAGCTTCCCATAATTTTCTAGGATGTCCTGTGCTCTTCATGTGTATCCCTGAGGAAATCTCCTTCCCGGAATCTTGCAGGCTTGGTTGTGGATCTGCTGTGGATCCCCACTCCTGCCCCACCCCTCTCTCAGCACCTCTAGGGAAGGAACAACATCCTCCCTGAGAACAGCAGCCTGGGCTGGGTCAGCCAATGGCCTTCCTGCTGCTGCCCAAACAAACCCTCTCTGCCCATGAGGATCTGGGATGGTGTAATCCCAGAATCCCTGAGGTTGGGAAAGCCCTCCCAGATCACTGACTCCAACCTGTGCACAATCCCCACCTTGTAACCCAGCCCAGGGCAGTGAGTGCCACATCCAGCCCTTCCTCGGACACCTCCAGGATGGAGACTCCACTGATGCTGTTTTACACCACAACGACACAAAGACTCCGACTTCAGA
>VXBB01001098.1:86954-99348 GCA_013399915.1 Illadopsis cleaveri | reverse complement strand
CAGGGAAAGGAGAAACCACCAGAGTTAGGGACACATGGGGAGAGCAGAACTGAGGCAGATCACATAGTGTGGCAAGGCACTGTGGGGGAAGTCTTTTCTTTCAGCCTAGGTGGAGATCTATGGTATATTCTTCCTGGGGATTCCCCTGAGGGGTTCAAAGGTTTCCACAAGTTACCTTGGTGAGATCCTGGTGGGTTTTATCTTCCTCACCAAGACATATGTGATACACAGTTACAGGACCTGCACCTGCCTGCTCTCCTCCTGTCTCCATGAGGGATGTGCCTGCACTGCTGCTGCCCACAGTGACTGCCCAGCTGTGATCCCCAGAGCAGGAACACTTACACTGACAAGCAGGACCTGCTGTTTCTGGCATGCCTTTCTTCTTCACATGGCCCCAGCTTCCATCCATCCAGGCACAAATGACCTGGCTCCATCTTCTTGATATCCTGCCTGCACACATTTATGAGGTTCCCCTGAGCCATTTCTTCCCAGGATTTGCCTGGAGTTATTATTGCTTACAATTCAAGTAATTTTTCTGAATGCTGAGTGTTAGATCTGATGAGAAATGTTTAATATTTTCAATGTTTTTCTGCACAAACATTGAAAGCCCAAGCCCTTTTCTTGAGTTTCATGATTAGAGACCTTACATGCTCTAGTAGAGCTGATAAGGACAGGCAGTATCATTTAGGATCCAGTTGCAAATCTCTCCAGTCCTTACCACAGGCTTTTGACCTTTTGGATCTCTTGCTGTTCAGGTGAAAGCCCTAATCACAGGAGTTCTGATTGTTCTGCCTGATGTCTTCCCCCAGCATAAGACCTCACTGCTACAAACTGGATCAAACACCACAAACCCCCTCAAAGGAGCATGAAACCCAAGACAGTCCTGGAGAAGCTCTCTCCTAACCCACTCACCAGCATCACCAAAGATCCTGTCTGACAGCTAATCAGCATTAGTTACCATAACTACACTGTATGAATTACCCAGTGAAGGGAGAAGAATCCCCAGCTGTAAGTTACATTAAAACACAATAAAAATCCCCTATCAAAGTCATTATCTGAATCACTGATGCAGTCAAGTGCAAGAGGCATCTGATCTGTAAAAGGGATTTGTTTATCAAGCAGAATTTCAAGCCTTTAAGAAAACAGCATCAGCAGGAGCAGCCTCACAATTCAAATCTCAACACAGAACAATCTCAGATATCAAGTAAACATTTTGCCAACAATTAGTTAAATTCGAAGAGGCAGGAATACTGAATGCAGAGAACCCTTAATATTCTCCTGCCCTTTAATAGCACAGAGGGTTTCCAAAGATCTTTTTTTCATTGCACTACATTCAATCAAATCATTTAATAGTCCATTTTTGATGGGGCCCACAAATGTACAGCTCCCATTCTCTCCCTCACCAGTCAAAGCAGCACCAAATTTCACTGCAGAGCTTTCTGAGGCACTGAGATGCACAGAGGAAAAGATGCTCGGCTTAAAAAGATAAATTCTTGTCACAAGCAACTGCATTTCCTGCCCATTGTTTCCTCCCCTATTCATTAAACTCTTCTTTTATCAAAATAGAAATTCTGTCACAGCAAACATAGTCCTAAAGTCTACAGTTACCAGATATGAAAATGTCAATATATTAAACATGGGTGCACACAATGCAGGAACTCCAGCCAAGCCACCAGGCTTCGTGTTTCTTTACTCAGTCTTTCCCTGTAAAAAATTTGCTCTAGAAAACTGAAGTGTAAATAAGAACGTGAACTACCAACACCATGAGTGACTTACAATAAATAGGGAAAATGAGAAGTTCTATCTTTGCATTCAGCAAATTAACCAAAAAATAAGAAATCTGTTGTGATCCTAATACAGTAGGTGCAATCACAGGGAGGTTTCTTTACAGGTTCTTGTATCATAAAATGGTTAAAAAACCAGAAAATTTTACAAGTTTAGGAGTTTGATTAAAATGTAATGGAAAGTCTCTTCTTAAAATACTTTATTATTTCTCAGTTAGGATCTGTTAAATCAGGATACTTCTACACTGAAGACAGATGAAATTTCCAGGAAGCTCTGCTGCCTTGCAAGTACTTGCTTATTTACCAGTACCAGAAGCAGGGAAACATTGCATCCATCCCCATGAACCCAACCCTGGAAATCTCTCCATTATCTAAAGTTAACCTGGGCTTAAAACTTAACCATTATCAGATGTATTTCTGTGTAGAGCACAGGATTCTCTGCCTGCCTCAAAACCCTGAAGAGGAGCATTTTAGCATCAGTTTTTCATGCTCTCCAGTTCAGGACTGCTGAAGTTACATAACATACTCACTTGGAAATTTTCAAAACCATTTTCAGCTTTGGATTGAAACATCTCATTTTTTTTTTTTTTTCATGTGAAAAACAACAATTGAAAGGTATTTGTTCAAGTGGCTCCCTTTTCTCAGGGAACACAAATGATCTGTGCGGCAAATGAAGAGGGCAGGTTGATTTTCAGCAGTTAGGCCTGTGATTTGGCCAGGTTTCAGGCAACACAGGAATGTCTACACTTACAAGAGAATTGTCTCCAGCAGCACATGTGGCATCTCAATCTTCCAAGTTATAACTTCACCTCCACATTTTTTAAAGTGAGTAAAAGAAAAATTGTTTTATTGATGTAATCCATGAGATAAGCCTCTGAGAAATCCAATATGCTATTGAAAGATTACTGTTATTGAAGTTCCCAGCAGTTCAACTAGACACTTTTCAGAAGTGAATCTTGAAATTTCTCATCCTGTCCCTTTATTCTGTTAAGTGCCCATCGATTGAGACTATGATGTGCATCAAGCACAAAGGGTTAATTGCTGTGCATCACTTCTGCTTAAAATAATTCCAGTAGAAAGGGTAGCTGTAACAGCCTATTGTGTTCTTACTTTCAGGGAGTCTGAGCACATTTTCTGTGGAAACCATGGCAATTTGAATGTTCCTGGCAAACAAAGAAATAATTACCCTAGCAGTCATTGAAATCAACTATGTGCACATGATGAAAAAAAAACAACTAGGAAAAAAGTGTCCATTTCAGCCTATTTTAGACTGCAACAAATTACCCAAAGTTAAGGTATAATCAGCTTCAGCAACAAAACTTGACAACCTTTTCTTTCACTCCTTTTTCTCACTCTATTAATTCATTGCTGAAAAACAGCTAAAAATTCTGTGTAAAAGTAAGGCCTTTTAGGTACATACAGGCATTTTAAAAGCTGCCTCTCTTGTGTGTTCAGGGAGTCACAGACAGGTAAAGGGAAACAAAAGGAAGTGAGAAAATGGAGGAAAACTGAAAGAGTAAAATCTTCAGAAAAAAGCCCCTTCACACATAAAACTCTTTGTTGCTGGGTAGCTTGGAAAACATTCCTGCTTGTTCACAGAAACAAGAAATCCCCCTGAAAGTGGGATCAATTCTAATGAAATTCATAAATCCCACAGAGCAGCTCAGAGGAGGCAGGGACGGGCTGTCCCTGTGGTAGGACAAATGTTTGCAGAGTCTGGAAAGCAAAGATAATAACAACAGCAATAAATTACAGCCATTCTCAGCCTTTCTTGGGCTTATTCCTTTGCTCCACAAACTTAAAATACCAAAGACAAATGTTTAGCCCTTCATCATTTCATTTGTAGTGATTCCTCCAGCCAAATCACAAAATGTAAACTGAGGAGCCAGAGAAGAGTCAGACTACAGAAATGCCAACAAGCACAGGGAATTTGGGAAGCTCCACTGAAATCTAATGGAAAACCAGGCTTCTCCTACTGCTGCACAACTTCTGCCCAGCCAGTGCCTCTGTCTGAGGAGAATTTTCCCCAGCTGACCCAGAATACCTTCTTGGCTGAGGAGGCAAAGGGACCATTCTGCCATGTTAGCAAAACCTCCCTGCTTAATACTGAAACACCACAAGAAATTGCTGCCTGGTGCCCAGAGGATCAGGTGGCAAACCTTGCTCATCACTGGCCAGGAGGGCTGGCACCTCTGGAGTTCAAATCCAAAAAGTACACAAGGCTTCTTGCACAGAGGAGAAAGGCTTGAAGGAATGATCAGGAAGAATAGAAATAATTTGTTTTCTTGGGAGAAGAAATTGTGTGCAAATTATCTCCTTTGTACAATTAAAGTCTTTTTTTCCTTAGTCTGCTAACAAACGTAAAAGGATGGACAGCCTGACAAAATGGTTAGCAGAGGGAATGGGAAATAATGCAGTTTATTGTATTTCAGATTAGCTATGCTTTCACAAGAAGACTGCTCCAGCAGGCTGAACAAAACACCATTCCCTTGTGGGTTAGATAGGAGAAATTACCTTCTCAGGTTTTAATTTTATGCTTAAATTTATGAAACACTAATCCACGATCCTTTAAAGATAGCATTTGCCAGCATAGCCAGCAAAGCAGGAATGCTTATAGGCTTTCAGAAGTGTATATTTTAAAGCAGAAAAATCACTGGACTCAGCCTTTTCCATTGTTCCCACAGTTTTCTCTTTGGCAACACTTCAAAAAGGAATTGGCATAAGAAGCTGTACAATCTGTTCTCCTTAAACAAGCCAAAGATTTTGCTTTTTTTCCCTTCATCTTTGATATATGGGGACTTTTTTGCAAAGGGAAGGGACAAAGCAGAAGACAGGGATCTTTGTTTCTTTTCCTTTTTTCCCAGATACATGCATCTATAACCATTGAACAGATCAAACACCCCTCATGTCCAGCAGCCAGCCCAGCCTGTCTGATAGTGGAATAGGGCACACTACATGTTCAGGACAAATGTAGTGTAATGTCCCCCAAGCACCCCTTCACTCTCCAGAAAACTGCAGCTTGGAGATTTCTGGAGCCAGAAACAATGTCTTGATATTTCCAAGTCTTCAGAGGAATTGTCCCATTGCTTTTCTGGATTCATGCAAACTTTCAGTATGTGGAACATTCTGCAAACTGTGTAATCTAGTATTGCTTTTTATCAGTGCTGAACTGACCACCTGCTGATTTCATCTGATATCCCTTAATTTTGCTATTGGAGGAGGAAAAAAAATGATCAAACTCTTCCCTCTTTCTGCCTCTCTATTATATTCCCTCTCAGCAACCTCTTTCCTACCCTAAAGGCTCTTCCTCTGTATCATTGATAGTGCTGAGGTTTCAGGACCTCCTTTACACCCTCCTATGTAACTTTCCCAGCTATAACCAGAAGCCTGTTGAGCAGAGGGAACCAGGAGTATGCGCAGGATTCTGGATGGGTTTGATTTGTTCTACTCTTTTGGCAATACATCTAACACACTATATAAATTTTTAGGAGAGTAACAAGAATTGAGCTAATATTTTCACCACACCATCCATCAGGGAGCTAAAATCTGATTCCTAATTGAAAGAAACAGCTCAGAATCCATCATTTTATATGTACAGATGGGATTATTTTCCTCTTACGTTCATCACATTTATCTACACAAAGTTACATCTGTCATTCCTTTCACTCAATGACTTCAGCTCATATAATTGCTCTGCATTTCTTTCAGGTTGTCCTTTGTCATTAATATACTGACATTCTTAGGACTGTCAACAAACCATCTCCTGTCAATTCATTCCACTTTCAGAATTATTTTGACCATGATTATCTTGAAGATCATATGCTAATCAGCACTGACTCAAATACAAGCTTCTCTCTAATAACAGCACTTGAAAACTGATGATCCATTTCTATGTTCTTTCCAATTTTTTTATCCATGCAATGGCAAGGACATGCAACTTATGGCAAAGCAGTAAGCATCTTCTTCCTTGAAGCTGCTTTAGTGAAGATAAATCTGGAATATTAGGGGTAACCTGCATTATTGGGAATGCCCATATCCATTTGTTTTCCAGCTACTAAAAAAAAAATTAAAATTGAGAAATCTGTGAGGCTGAACTGCCCTTATCAGAAAGTCTGCTATTTCTGCCTCCTATTGAGGCCATTTCTGCACAGTGATCTCCTTTAGAGCCTTGTCAGTGGTTCTGGTCACAGGGTCAATGGTGGATGTGCACTGATAGAGGTTCAGTTTGCACCTGAGAGCCCAGCTCAAGAGCCAAAAAACCAGGAAACAGAAAACACTGCAGCACTTAGAGGGAATAAACCAAGCAAGCATTACAGTCTTCCATACACCATACCAGGAAAAAAAAAAAGCAAATCATTAATGTTTTCTTTTACTCTATAGCTTTAACCCAGTTCCAGTTTTGTGCACCAGACATTCATTAGCCATGACAAATCTTTAATCTTTAGTAATAGACCAAGGCAGAAAAGCAGAATTTTAAAGGATCCAGTTGCCTTCCCTGTAGCAGTGGTGATGACATTTGTCCCTCTGTTTCCACAGAAACTCAGACAGCAACAACAGAACTTGCAAGTAGTATCACATCCAAATACACTGTGGGGTCTATATGCAAAATATCTGACAATGAACATCATTCTGGGCAATTCCACAGCAACAAGAGATGGAAAAAATTTACTCCTTCTAGATTGGTACTTTAATGAGTAAATTATGTATTTATCTAGAAATGTATGTTTATCGTACACATCTAGAAACTCTCTCTGTATTTGTATGATGTGATTAAGCAGCCTCAGTTTGCTTATCAGTCTTTTAAAGAATGTTGAAAAATGCTATTTTTCTCCCAGCTACTGTAGTAGAATGGAAGTGGAATTGTGTAATTAGTTAATTTTATTTATTCTGGCATTAGTTTAAGAACAATGCACATTACCTCTCCCAAACAGTACAAGTCCAATTAAAAATTAAATAAATTGAGATGCATCCACTTCAAGATGCAAGAGAAGAAGCACAGAACAGATTGTCTGTGTCCCCTTTTAACTATTGCTAAGATTTTAAAATCAATACCTCACTCGAAATATTCATGTCAGCACATCAAAATTCAGAGAATTAGACAGTCCTGAACAAGAGATTTGTGGTCTGGTTTTTCTGGGGTGCAGTAGCAGTCAGAGAAAGAAGGCTTTGAAAAATTGATTATTGTTCTTTTCCCAAAATACAAGAGAGAACATCTGAAGTACCAGCAAAGCTTTCCAATTCCCTTTAAATGCTGCCTCCCTTTTATTTCCAATTCTGAATGCAATGTTTAAAATTAATGAGTCATCATTTTAATACCATCAACTGAAAGATCCATATAAACTATTGCAGAAGAGCCTTTGTGAAATAGATGCTGGAGAGCAAGTGGGCCACTGACAATGGTCTTATCTTGATGGCTTTTAATTGAGGCTGAGGTTTCAGCAGATCCCACCAGGCTGGGCAAATCACCCCAGCCCTGATCACCCCATCTCTGAGCTGCTGGACTGACAGAGCTGCAGGCATTTGTCTTCTCTGTGCTGGACAGGAATGTCTTTGGCAACAGCACAACACAGACACCTGCTAAACAAACTTGTCTGAGCTACAGCCATTAGCAAAAGTGTGTCTCCAGTTTAGTTTAACTGGCTCTGGAAGTGAATTGACACCAACTGAATTAAATCTCTCTTAAGTTTGAGAGCATCAGCAGAAGGACTAGTGTGAAGTAACTATTCCACTCCAAAACATAATTCAGATTATTCCCTTTTGCTTGTGTCTTCCCCACACGAAGTAGCTATTTCCAAATCAACCACCCCACTCAGGTGGACCTGGAAGAATATATGATTTAAAAACACAATAATTCCATCAATTCCAACAACCCCACCTCTTGTGCTTAAAGGTGTTCACCTCTAACTGAACTAAATTAAGCCTTATGCTTATTTTGCATACTTTTCTCTCCTCCTTTGAACAGGAACTTCTACATTAGTATTCAGAGAAACCAGAGCTCTGTATCTGAGTGGTTCACTCTAGAGAACACAATTCAAATCTTGCATTATTACCAGCACATTCAAGCCCCTGTCTTTTTAAGAGAAATGCCCTAGCCAAAATAGAAATTTTGGTTTCCTGCAGAGATTATTAGGAAATATCTTTTGGTCCATGCTGTGAGGCAGGTCTGATCACACACTTGCAGCTTTCCCTTCCAGCCTCACATCTCCAGGAAACCACTGGAAAGCAGCTATTGTTTTAATCACAAGTTTCAATAACCAGGCAAACTTATGGCAGCTGCTGTACTAGAGTTGGTATAAAGCCTTTCTTTAAATTCCTCCATTAATCAAATCTGTTAGAAACAAGAGGAAGAAAATCTTCATCTTGTGCAAGATTAAATCAGAAGTGCCAAAACACCTTCAGCTCCTTTTGTTTTCGCAGAGTTGGAGAGAAAACTTTGCCAAATATCTGTGCCTTTAAAATGTATTTACCCAATGAGGAGCATGGAAAAAAATTTCTAAATGCCAAGATCAATTTTTTAATGAAAGAGAAATCAAACTGTCCCAACCCTACCAGAAGCCACAGTCCTGTGGCATGTGGTAGAACTCTAATGGATCTTCAGCCTGAATTCCTAAGCTTTTAGGAATGCCTCCTCTCTGGTGCACGGGCAGCCCCTGGTTCCCCTGGAGGCCAGGTGTCTGAAGGCAGGGCTGAAAAGAGCAGCTGGAACACTCGGCTACTGTGCAACCATCTGTGCAGTCTCACAGCAACTGTTCATCTAAATGTCTTCAGAACGCAGCACTGATGAGCCTTTCCACTTCTGCTCAGCAGGTGATAAGAGAGCATTTTAGCCCAAGCTGTGGCCCAGATGTATTGGGCACTAAATGCATTACTTCTGTTTTGTTTTCATTTTAGAAAGAAAATTAATAAACACTGCTATTTGCAATGGATCAGCTCACTCATCTGCCACAGGATTTTCGCTGTGGCTCCCTCCAGTCACTTCTCAACACTAAGCTACCACAGGGTCATCCATAAACCTTCAAAAAACCATCAGGCCTGGGGTTACTTTGCTCATTTTAAGAGTGAATTTTCTGTCTGCATAGGGAAATGCCTGTACTGATCCCTGGCGTCTCCCTTTCCCTCTTTCTGTCTCTCCAAGCTTCCAAAGCTGACTTTAAGGTGCTATCTAAAACAGAAAGCTCTCACAGGAAGTCACTGCTTCACTAACAGGCATCCCTGCTCTCTCCTGATACTGCCTGAACGATTTGCATACTTATCCTCCTATTGCATGTAATCGTGTGTCTAAGTGATTAATGCAAGTGCAATAATGCAATCTGCCAGCCTTTCCAAGTTATTCCAGTAACACAGGTCAGTGGGTCACCTCCCCTTCACTGAGCCCCTTGTTAGAAACTCACTCTGTTAAGCTGGAGGAGAGCAAAGGTAAACCAGGCAGCACCCAAACGGGACCTACAGAGAGCAGAAACAGCTGGGAAGGCTGACAAAGTGATTTTACACCAACACAAAGAGGTGACTGGTTACACAGTGAGAATCTGTGTCATGAAATATTTCATTCCTCTGTGTTCACTCTACTCATTACTCCTGCTTAAAATCTCAGAGTTTGCTGTGCCTCTTTGGTTTTCCTTTTAGTTGCAGAGTAGAAGGTGAGAAAGTGGTACATTGTCTGTGCAGCTAGAGATAAACAAGTTATCTACCTGTGTTGAAGCAACAGCAAAACGTTATGTCTCGTTTCAGACTTTCTTCTCTATCTAGGAAGGCAGTAGAGGCTCCAGAGGAATGGTTCAGAGGAGCTGGCAGTAAAACCAAGAAAACTGGGCTACAGGAGTATGAGGAATAGCAAGTTTGTAGAGCTCAGTGGCATGTGAAAAACCTCCAGGGAGGATTTATCTCATTTACACGATGTTCACCAACAGCTCATGGCACTCAGGAACAGCTGCTGTGACAGCTCCAACAACAGAGGTAATTCTCAGGGCAGAGAGGAGCAACCAGAGGCCAGTGCACAGTCTGAAAGGCAGGTGAGGTAAGAGCTCAGACTGAGCACAAGTACCACCCTCAGGAGTCTTTATTTCAAAGGATTCCAAGGAACTCTCTCTATAGATGAACCCCAATGCCTTCTGAGAAAACAACTGAGCAACTCCTTAACTTGTACACAAGATAGATAAAGGACTCTCCTGCACACAAATGCTCAAGAGGACAGGAGGTAAAACAGAGCAGCATAACAAGTGTGTGCTCACGCACAGAATGTGTCAGAGAAATTTCATTTCTTTTCCTCAGACTAAGGCTGAAGAAAAATACTCAGGGCTGTTTGTAGACCCCAGGTAAAACTGATACCTGTGTGCAGGTATAGTGGCCAACACTTAGGTTCTCCTGGTTACCAGAGGATCTTTGAGTCTATTCCCTTTCCAGTGAAGAATATCTAGAAAGGCACCATTATGTCATTTCACAATTCATGGAAAGAAATATATTTTTCTCCTCTTGATATACTGTCAAGTCCCAACAACTAAGTAAACCTGATGTCAGAATTTAACCACAGGTGTAACAAAACCAGCTGGTCTCAAAGGCAGAACACCTTTAGAGGACAATCTATTTCCAATTCCCGGTCAGATTTAACACACATACTTTTTTTCTATGTAAGATGCCACTGGAAAAAAAAAGACATCTGTCTCCCTCCCACACTGTTTGAATTTAGGAATTGGAAGCCTGCCACATTTTCATTTGCACTAAGAGAAGTAACAGCAAGATAAAATCTAGTGGGTTTGAGCAGTTTTAAAAGATGCAGTAGTAGGTAAGGAGATTTTTGGTCAGACAAGAGTCTGGAAACACAAGCAAAAATCACATTTTTAAAGCAGAAGGTTTTGACTTTCACTTCCCACTGCCAAGATCCTGCTTTAGGAAAGACAATGCATTAGGAAAGGCAACTCTTGGATACCTGTTGGGACTACAGGGACACAGAGCAGCACAATAAGATCAAGTGTGAGAAGTTTTCTCCCTTCTGGAGTGATGAATGGGATCACAACCC
Source organism: Illadopsis cleaveri (assembly GCA_013399915.1). Lineage (NCBI taxonomy): Eukaryota > Metazoa > Chordata > Aves > Passeriformes > Timaliidae > Illadopsis > Illadopsis cleaveri. The sequence continues at coordinate 88,551 of VXBB01001098.1, read as the reverse complement.
TTATTTGGGGATAGGCTTAAGGTTCTAAAGCTCTAAGGTCCATACCTCAACACATAACCACAATTCAGCCTGAGAAAAAGTACAGAGACATCACTCAGATGCTCCTACCCTGGCCCAAAGGACAAAACTAAACAAAATTCCTCTGTCCACTGCTACCACTTCTAGATAAGCTCAGCTTATCACTCTCTACATAAGCCCCACCTTTTGTCAAACACACACTGCCATATTTTATCTGAGCTTGCACCCTCATCCAAGACACTGACGGGGATGTGGTAATTCACCCCACACCCCCAGCAGGTGCTTCCAAGTAGGGAAAGAGTTTCAGTTTACCTTTAGACATTTTAGGAAGTTTAACTAGAAAGTTCTGTGCCCTTCTCATTGTAACTGGCTCAGTGCCAAGAGATAAGCACCTATTGGACTTTGGTCGCCGTTCTTCAAATCCTGTATCTCTCCTTATTGGCAGCAGGCCAGGTTGTCCCTCATAAAACGTTCAGTATTTAGGAAGGAGCACAAAGGAAGGAGAGGCTTTTTGGAGTGTTTCTAGCAGGGTGTCAAACGTTTTCTCAGACATCTGTTTGTGGCTTTTCATTTGTTTTCTGTAACATTTGTTATTTTGATATTTTTTCTTTATTAAGCCTTTTGCTTTACAAAACATCTTTGAAGAGCAATCTCACCGAAATTAATTTTAAGCCAATCTGCAAGGGCTGGACCCTCAGAGATTGATGCATTTACACATGGCTCATTACACTCTGACCACGTGTAAACCTGTATCACTGGGAGAATGCAGAAAAACACCCAAACAGCTTCCTTTGAAACCAAAAACCCTGAGATAACACTCTACCACAAGCCGGGCGGGAACAGAGCACCTGTGATGTGCTTTCTTGGATAAACCCATAAGGATGAGGGCAGCATTACAGACAAGATCCCCAGAAGCAGAGTGAAGCCTACCCCACCCCACAGAGAGACAAAGACAAAACAGCTACACCATCTCTGAGGGGAGCGACACTGTGCTGTGCCTTGCTGCATTCCAATGAAATGGCAGGAAAAACCTGCTGGAGGAAAAGTTGTTCTACTCTGCACCAATAAGGGCTTAGTGATTTAAAGGCTCATCAGAAGGACAACTGCTGAGGTTTTCAATTGCTTGTTAGAAATAACTGGAGGAAGCTGTGATTTACAAAGATCCCAAAACTTGCCTGGTTGAGCTTTGTTTTATTGTTTTGGTGATTTGCTATTTTTGTTTGTTTGGCTTTGGGTTGTTTGTTTCACGCCAGCAGGGATTTCGTTTTATTAGTTATTTTAAAATAATGGTTTAGGTTTGTTGGGTTTTTTTTAATCTGATACTCGTGGCTGTGGTCTTTTTGTCTGTTTCTTTGATTGGGTTTATCTCTAGCCTCCAAAAAAAAAGACAGCCATACTTTATGCTTTACACAGCCTTATCTTGCAACCTAGTATTTATAGCATTTATATCCTAACCTTTTACACCAGCAACTGTTGAGTTATCTCTCTGCCCTTTACTTGACTTTATTACACACAGTGAGAACACGGTGGATCCCAGAGGTATTATATGCTCTGTAAAAAAAAAAAATAAAAAAATCAC
>VXBB01001098.1:0-86924 GCA_013399915.1 Illadopsis cleaveri | reverse complement strand
AAATCACAGGTTTTAATCTGCCATGAGTCTCATTTCACATCACACGCAATGATTTGTACATTTCTTATTTTTTTGATTCAAAACTGCCTGAAGTGAACAACCCACTGACTTTCCTCCCCGCCCACCCATTACCCACCACCAGGTAATTATGGTCTAATGGGTCTGATACAAAGAGTGTGGCTGCTGAGCACACTGACATTCTTCACACGCAGTTTAACCTCATTTCTGTGAGGTTAAATCCTGCCAGTTTAGCTCTTGGAAGCCAGCCCCACTGCACATGTAGGACAGGATCACCACCTGAGGGAAGGGGGGGAAAGCTGTGCATCCGACCAGGCGTGTCATCAATCTGCATCTCTCACAAGAGCTTTATTAGAGACACACACGGGGCTTCAGGAAGGCTCCACTGCACCTCCTGGAAGGACTCAGAAACCCCAGCTTCCCCCTGCTGTGGCTCAGAACAGCACTTTATCCTCCGTTTGATGTGTTCACAGCCCTCAGGCGGAGGACAGTGAAGTGACCAAACACACACTCTGAGAAGTACAAATTCTTTTTGGTGCTATGACCTTGCTTAGCAGTAGGACTGCTCAAGGAGGTTGTAACTGCTTGATTCCAAAAGCCACCTGAACGGGAAACAAAGGAGATCCAGCAGTCCCAGCCTAGCAGTCAGATTACATCTGTACATAAGGCTGGGCATGAAAGATAATTCAATGGGGTTTTCTTTCCAGACTACATACGAACTTTGATTAAGCATTGCTTTATTATTTTATGTTTTATTATTTCAGGCATTACCTTAGAAAACTGCTAGATGGTGCTAGAATATATGCATATGCAATACTATGCTAAAACAGGGGTTTAAGCTGCAATCCTGGCCCCTGGAATCAGCTTTTGATGGAATTGCCTTGTGACTGCTGGTTGTATTTGCTGGACACAGAGCTGTGTCCAGGGTGGCAGAATCTTATTTTCTCATGCTTTGCAGGGAGTGAACGTAGAGAAACACACAGCTGGACTCACATCAGGGCCCAGGTCAAGGAGACTGACTCATCCCCGCGCTGCTCAGTGAGAAAGTTCAGGGCACAATTCTGCACACATTTAACAAGCATGCAGCTCTACAGACTCTATATTCCCAAGAACAAGCCATCCCGCATAAAAAGAGCATCTTCCAGAGAAAACTGTGCAATTTCCAATGTGTGACCATTTCCAAGAAAGCAAATATTCTTGGAAAAGAAAAGAAGAGGCAAAAGAAGGAAAAAGGAGGGGAAAAAAGGCAACCAACAAAACAGAAAAAAACCCAAACCTGTTCCTAAGCATGTTTACAGCAAAGGAGAATTTGGTAAAGACACCCAAATTGTCTACAAGTCTAGCTAGTATTATTGATTTTTTGAGTGGTTTGTAAGGGGAAGTTACAGCATGGTATGTCATAAATATATGGGACTGTAAATGAGAGATGCAGTTAAAAAGAAGTATGATAACAGAGGAAGTGTCACTGGAGCAGTTGTGTTTACAGAGTACAGACTTGATCCATAATCTACTAGAGTTTTCATATGGGAAAAAAAATATAGACATTTTAAAATGGTATTAATATACTTGTTTCTTAACATTAATGACTAAGCATGTGGACACTGAGGGAATAGAAAGGCCCAAGCAGACCAAGACCAGCTTTAATTACTGTTAATCTGCAGAGACATTCACATCAGAAATATCACTCTGGCATTTTCCTGTTTACCAGCTGCAGATCAAGCTCTGTAACATTTAATCTTTGTAAGTGTTTGCCCTTTGAAAACCTCCCCTCCCCTTATCTTTCCCTCAACAAATCGCCTCTTGTGCTCCTCCTGCTCCTGCCAGCTTCTCCTGGCTATTCCCTGCCTGGGCAGCTTTCCTTCCAAACCCCTCTCTCCGCACTGAAGTTTTTCCTTCCAGGCAGGGGAATATCAGCTTTCCCCTGACAAATTCAAACCCCGGGAGCCCAGGACACATTCCTGGGAATGAGCACTGGAAAAGCAACCAGAACTGGCCCGGCAGAACTGCAGAGGTGTCATCAAAGACAAAGCAAAGGACCTGAAGAGCTGTTGAGATCAAAACAACACCCGGGCCAGCCTAGAAGCACGATATCTACTTCAGGAGATCTAGAGCTGCTTTGTTCCTACATAAAGGCAGCATTTGCACCACCTCGGCTAACAAACCTACTCTCCATCGATGGCAAGCACCAATGACCACACGGGAACAATGTTTACCCTTCAGGCCAGCAGCATCTGAGAAACCTTTGCCAAGCTACCGTATCAAAGAAGTTGTAGGGTGAATTGATTTGTTTTCAGCTTCTATTGTTTGTATGAGTCTCCCCTGTACAAGAGTTTTCCAGCAGAAAATTTCAGCCATTCCTGAAATCTTTCAGAAGAAAAAAGTAAAATAAGAACAGAAATTATAAAGTGAATTCGTTTCTCAGAAATCACTGTGCAAGATTAATCCATTTTCTCCAGGAAAGTAAACCTGTCATCACACATCCCATCACTTACACCCTTTCAGACCCCTTGGTAACTGGACCCACCTCCAGAGGAGTGCTAGAAATTCCAGTTATTGTGCTTTCCAAGAGCAAAATCACATGGAACGGCTTTCACTTGACCTTTCCTTTTCCAACATGTTATTTCTACATTTTTGAAGAGACCATGTATAATAATGATGATAAAAACATGCATTAAGACTTCTTTCTATAGGTCTTTCAACTCAAGATTTTTTAGTAAGTCTGTGTGACATTTCCAAGAAAGCAAGTTACTAGCATTGAGGCATTGAATTTATCAACTTCTTTTTGTACTTTGAACATGAAGCATAAGAGAAAATTTTCCTTTCCTGGAGGAAAAAAAACCCCACAACTTAGTTGCTATTTTGCTACTTCAGTTGAGGGGAGGATTTCTTCTTTGCATAAAGTAAAATAACTAACATAACATAACATGTCTGTGGGATTAGCACAGTTTATCTAAAAATCATATTAACTTTCTGTAACACTATTATTATCTGTAAAACACCCATTAAGAAAGATCTCAATTATTTTTCCTGTGAAAAAAATAAACTCCATTTATTCAAACAAGTAAAACTGAGGAATCAGGCAAAGCATTCAAGCACATTTCTAATTCCTGTTCTTTACCTGTAATTGTTTATGCAGTAATGCTGTATCCACCTACACCAGGCAATGGCTGTTTCCCATTGGCATTTTTTAGATAAATGAGAGAGATGGTCCTTTTAAACATAGAAGAAAGCACTTAAATACAAATAAAATATCCAAATCTGGAGAACCACAGCCCTTGAATGGTCAGCAGGACTTTACAGACTATAAATGGCCAGGCCACAGAGCTGATGAAATTAGCAATTGATTGCCTGTGTTCCAAGCCAGTAGATGAGGTTCAGGTGGCAGGTGGAAGAAAATCAAGATCACCTGATGCTCATCAAATGAAGCAGCTGATTACCCAAACAGTCTTCATATGAGGTTAATTCAACTTTAATAGCATTAATGGCATTAACATGTCACTCATTTTGGTCAATTCTGCCTCAAGTTACCTCATGGCCTCATCGTTCACTAAGCAGAACTTCTCTTGCTCCCACACCTCTGTACACCCTGTGGCTATGCTTTTATTTCAGGTAATTAAAAATAAAATTTAAAAATTCATTTTTCCACTGCAGAGTCTCTCTGTTCCTCCTCACAGCTTCTCCTAGAAAAAACTTTAACGTGGATTATTACAGCATTATTAGGCTGTAAACATTACACTGTGCCAGACATTACATTTCTGCTCTGGCTCTGCTGGCTTGGAAGCCTTAGAGAGAACATTTCCCAAAACATCCCTGGCCAACCCCATCAGCAGCTGGGAGATGCTGGCTATATCCTGTGGTGCCAGGAGTCAGTGCTTAAATGGAGCTGTCTTATCAAGAATGCTTCTCCCAGCAGTTCTGGGCCTCACCAGAGGCTGGCATAGTCCTGTGCAAAGCAGTCATTTCCTTTTCTCTGTGACCCCATCAGGAGTCCTACTGATTCTGGATTCCTCCTCTTCCCCTATTCCCACTTTTAATGCCAACTACATGGTCTCTTTTCCAGACCATGCAAAGAAACTTGCTTTCTTAGGTCACCACCCTCTAAATCCTGCCTCTCCACTCCCCCAGCAGACAGGCTTGTAGGAATTACTTACCACTGGGCAATATGTACCTACAGGCCTTTCAAGTATCTGACAAAAGCTGAAATATCCAAATATCAATTTTGGTGCTCTCTTGTTGTCTTCTGAGGAAATGTCATGTATTTTTCTCTCTGACAAGCAGTAAAAAGATGAGGCAAGAAAGGATGTCATGTTATTTTCACTAAAATTTTCTTACCCTGGTGCTTATGCCATAAATGTACTTACTGCCTCATCACTAAACTTTATCTTGCTGACAAAAGTTTCCATGACAGCCATGGGATTCACAGTGGGAAGTATATGGTCTGAGTGCCAGCAGATCCCAAAGAGCCACTGAAAGGGCAAATCAGCTCCATGTATTGACTGCAGGAGGAATGCTGACACAGTGGAGAAGCTCTGGGGTATCAAAGGGTGGGAGAAGTGTAAGGGATACAGCCTGAGAGACTGGAAAGGCTGAGAGCTGCTGCCAGTGACAAGGAATCACCTCCTTTGCACGGGAGAGGTCCCCCAGGCGCTCAGGGAATCTGAGTTATTCTAGAACACCTCACCCTCCAAAGCAGGAAAAGCGCCTGGAGGCTCAGGGGCAGTGATCAGGGCAGCTGCAGGCTGGAGAGGGCCCAGACATTCCCAGTCCTTCGGGTGCCTGCAGCTCCAGCCCTTTGGGTCTCTGGCAGGAGCTTTCACAGAGTGCTGGGCTTGTGGCAGCTGTGTCACAGCAGCCACCACAGAAAAGCACCAACTGACCATAAAGACCCCCTGCCACACACAGCCTCTCATCACCTCTCACTTGGGAAAGGGGAAAGAGCTCATCAACACAGAAATTAATTTGACAGTAACCTTGAGAGAGTTTGGAGAATTCTGAGGCTTGCCTAATGGCTACAGAGGGACTTTTTGCACTGGGATTTCATATAATCTGTTTGCTATTTAAACAAAAAATAATCTTTTAGAGCCTGCAACTACCTCAGACTGAGTCCCCTTGCAATTACAAAAGTGATTGTGTTTGAATAGCTGGCTTTCCCCTTCACTGCTCTGCTTCTCTCCACTCTGGTGACTTCTACAGGGAAATCATCCTTTGGACATCACGGGTATGGATGCTCCAGGCATTATTGGATTGCCCAAATCTCTGCCTCACTGCTAGCACTAGTTAGGGCAGAAGAGAATTGAACTGTTGCAAAGAATAGCAGTTGTTTAGACACCTCTGAGAAACTTCATGCACACTGGAAAAGTCTCTTCCTATTAGCACTCATAACTAGGAGTCACTTAACCTTTGACTGCATAACACAGTCAAAATCCATGATATATTGGGTTGCTACTGTAGAAATAATTAAGGAAGACAGTGCAGGAAATAATAATTTACAATGGCATGTCTGCAATCCCAAGTTCTCAGCATGTTCTACAATAGTTAATGAAAAATAGGCAAAAGAGAATGAGTTCTGTGATTAATGTTACAGTCCTTCCCAGTGCAAAAATGTCATGGACAGAGGGCAACACCATTCAAAACTGACAGGAGAAGGGAGAATGCCTGGGGTAATAACAAAATGCACCTCTCTCCTTGCTCAGTTTCATTTTAAAAGGGTATGGGGCTGTTATAATTTCATACAGGCTTGCAAAGTTGACTGTCCTTATAAAAAGAGCAATTATACACACACTTTAAGCACGAAGCAGCACAATAATTAAATGAGTAATTACCTTCCCATCTTAAGCTGTCATGCAATTAAACTTAATTAAACAGTCTCTATACCTCACTAAACTTATACAAACAGAAGAAGGTAAGAAGGGTGTGGCAAAGAAAGGGCATTTGGCAGAAGGTTGAGCCTATTATTCTGTCTATAATAAAAAAAACACTGTACAGTCAGCTCTAGGTTCTCATGTCACTGCCTTGCTCCTGGCCAGAATATAACCTGGTCTGAGCTGCAAGATGAACAATACACTGAGGCACCTCCACACTGTTTAATTTTGGGTGGCATACCTCTACATAACATTGTAAAATGCTCAAAAGAATTCTTTTCAAAAGAAACAAGTCCAAGGAAAGGGAAATGCTGGCATTTCAGAGCAAAGGGAGTAAAGAATTCTGTACAGAAAAGCTGGTCCAAATGTAAACCAAAATCTTTAATGTAAACACAAGTCCAAGGTTTCTCTTTCCCCCAGCAAAGGAACTGCTACAGAGACACAATACAGGAAGAGCCAAGAAAAGACATGGGAACTTTGTTGACAAGGAGACAAGATAGATGTGGTGCAAGAACAGTTGTGAATTTGCTCCTATCCTGGTCTGAAATACAAATCAGCTTTGTAGAAGCACAGCCCACATATTTCTGCTAATTATTGATTCATTCCCAGAAAGCTGTATCACATCTACTGTCTCTAGCTGCATGGTTTTATGTTAAATGACAAAATTATGACAAAGAAATTCATTCCCTCAGATAGCAAGGATTCTGTCTTCCATTACTCTCTGAGGCAAAGAACAGGCAGCAAAACAGGTACACCTAAAAGCAAAACCTGACCACACTCTGAAAATATAATATTTAAGTCCAGGTGTCCTCAGACTTTGGCCCACCCTCAGAACCCATATGTGTGCACACACCTTTCTGCTCCTTTTCTTTGCTACTGAGTCCTGATTCCAAGTGACACAGAAGAAATGTGAGCACATCACAGCAAAATGTAGCTGGGAAAGTCAATTTTGCCCTTTTCCACCCTCATTTCTTCCAGCATGCAGAGCAGCTCCACGGAACAGAAACTTGTCATTAATATTAGCAGAGGGGTCTTCACATGGTTTGAAACTATCAGCACAATGAGGGACAAAGGATGCTTGAAAATAAGGTGTTATTAAAACGATAGGGAAAAACACAATAACAATACTGAGCAGCTTTCCAAAACTCTGAGTGTGTCTGCATACTGAGAAACTGAAAAATGGGTGAAAATCACCACATTACACACCATCCCTGCTTCCCCCTGTTATTTATTTACCATTGCCTGATGATAAACTGCAGCTGTGGTTAAAACATGTCAAGTTTTATGTTTGGTTCTCATTCCAACTCCAACAGCAAGTAAAACATCACAGGTTGATAAAGTCTAAAATACAAATTGTCCAAAACACTGCCATATCAGCTACCTAGAAGAAATTTACTCTATTCCAGCTGAAAACAAGACAGAAGCATTTCTGCCTGAAAGATGATACTGTTTTTCATGCTTTGTAGGTCAAAACAAGTAAATGAACATGTTGAAAACATTGGAAGTGCAGTATTTAGGAAAAGTCTGTTACAGGCAGTCTGTGTTAGTTTACAGACAAGCCTGACAGCCCAGGCAATACAAATTCTGGCTGCTTTGCTCCTGCTGTCAGCCCTCTGCGCCACGAGAGGTGTTCAGGGCTGTTCCAGGCACACAGTGACAGGGTCAGTGCTCCAGCTCCCTTGCTCCATGGCTGATTTAGAAGCTGAGGACACTGAATCCAGTGCCAGCTACCTCACAGCTGCAGGAAGCCTCCAGGAGACCCAGCCTCAGCTGTTTAACCCAACCTGACAAGTTCCAAAGGATGTTTTATTTCCTGTCTGGGACATTTTATCATTTTGTTAATGGCCTAGAAGTCAACAGTCCTCTATAGCTGACAATGATTAAGTGCTCTGTGATTTGAATTCAGAGTCAGCAACATAGGAACCATATTAAGGTTATGGTTTCTGCTTATGATCCATTGCCCCACCTATACCAACACGGCCAAAAAAAAGACATTCCAGACCAGAATTTGTCCCCAACTAATATACCCTTTTCCCCACTTTGATTTAGGAGCTGGTTTGGAATGATTGATTTTCACTCCCCCCCGTGTCCTGCTTGTTTTGTTTCCACATCTTTCTGTTAGATTTGGTAGTATTACCTCAAGTCCTGCTGGTTTCTGACACAGAGGCAGCACACCTCCTTCCACCCCCACGAGTGAGACTCTCCCCTGCTACTGAGGAACTTTGTTCAGAGGGACAACTTCAATGTTACCTTCACTGTGGGGACAAAGAAAACACTCTTATGAAACTGATTTCCCAGTAGGAATGTCAAGGCAGTACTGTGGGACGGCAGTGTCAGCTCACCCACACCATCCTGCACTGGCTGACATACCCAGCTCAGGGTAGTTTTAGCAGATCCAGATTGTTTCTGTGCCACAGTTTTCTTTTTGCATGGTTTCCACGATGGTCCTGACAGATTTTACTGCATATCTGTAAACACCAGAAGCCTCCCCTCTCCTGGATTCACAGAGTGCAGGGGGTGAGGCACAGGCAGGCAGCACAGGGTTGTGTTTAATGCTGGGGAAGATGCCTCAGGGATGTGTTCAGTCATGGGGGGGTGACTGTCTCTTGCTGGTAGGGGCTAAAAATTGAGTGAAATTTGTTATTTGCTGGATTTCAAAGGAGATTTATACCAGTCAAATCTGTAATATCCCTGGAATACTTACGGAATGAACAGCTGGAGCCTGTTCACTCCAGACTCAGCAGCAGGCCTCACTCTCCGCACTGGCTGTTCCCTCAGGATTGCTCAGAAGACACAAGCAGGCTTCATTAAAGATACTCGATATTTTTCAACTGAGCTTTCACATTACTTCTCCAAAAGGCATAGGAACTCTCAAATTTAGATGCAAAAAATATAGGAAAAGCAAGTACAGGAGGAATCTTGAGCTCCTCTAAGTGCAACCGCCCCCTCAATGCAAGGTGCTCTGAGGTCAGGTTAGTGAGCTGAGCTTACTCTCACAGGATAACCACTTTCAATATTCCACCACCCTCATGATCAATTTTTCTTTCCTAATAACTAATGAGAATTTCCCTTGCTGCAATTTGTCTCTATGCCTTTCATCCTTTCCTTAAACACCTCCAGGAAGATGTTGGCTCTATCCTTTGTACTCTCTCCCTTGCCATTACACTGGAAAATGGTCTTTTCATAGCTGAGCCCACAGCAAGGCAGACTGAAACCATCCTCAGTGCTACTCTCATCTTCAAGGTGTTAGTGCCATCCCACCATCATCATCTTCTCTCTAATGAATCTCTTTTCCACTGCACATGTAGGCCAGGCCTGGTCCTTTTGACAGCTCAGACAGCCTCAGGTCTGAGCAGCAGAGCTACAGCAATATATGACCTACCTTACATTGCAAAAGCATTGCAACTTCACAATTCACAACTGCACTAAACATTAACTGAGAAAATAGGCAGATATGGATACGGCCTGCTGCAAACAGCCTCCCTGCCACTTTAACAAGTAGAAAAGCAGAGTAATAAAGACCCCTTCTGGCTTCACTCCGGTGCAGCGACAAGATTATTAGCTGCTCTCACACTCTTCATTACTGCAACAATAAATATGGAACTGAAAATAAGAAAGAAAAAGAAATCCACTTGGCTCAGAGACTACTTCTTGGCAATCAATACATTCTGAATAACTTACAAAATTGTGGTCTATAAGAGGTAGTCAAGTCTCACTGTCCATCTTCCTTTCAGCACTGATGTTCATAATGGTCCCTCATTTAAAAGTGTTGGTTTCCATCGCTGCTGGAGCTCAGCTCCATTCTCTTTCCCCAAAAGAGAAAAAAAAGTGAACAGACTGAGGCAGCCTTTGACTACACACTTTCACTTACCAGGCAATTCTTAACCTTGCCCCTCTGAAGTCTCCTCTAAGCTGATTTGCAAAGATCCGGGGCTACAGAAAATGGGGCAAAACCTGTAGAATTACTCAGAGGCTTGTTAATAGAGCTCAGTGAGGAGAAAAAAAGTTTCACAGGTCTCTTTTTTTTTTTTTTTACACCTGGTAAATTGGCATAGGGAAGAGTTCTTTCTTTGAAAGTCAATGCAACTGGATCATAAACTTCCTTTCTTCAAACTCAGCTCAGGATATTAGGACAGAAAAGCACAAACCCAAAACTATGTCAGAATAAAACCCAGGGAGATTTACCTTTTAGAAACATGCATCCAGAACTCTTTTGTTGGAGAAAGTATTGTTTCTGTGGAGAAAAAATGACCTCTTATTCCAGGAAGTACTCACTGTCAAAACAAGGAGATGCAAGTGCCTAAAACACCATCGGCATTATCAGTCCTAGCACAGGTTAAGATGTGCACTAAATCTTCATGCAAAGCATGAGACAAGGCTTGTGAAAGCTGTTCCATACCACCCAGAAACAGAGTGCTCTCTGGTTTTATATACTGCACTTCTAATAGCAAAGTGCTTTCCTGTATAATGCGCTAGGCTGTAGGAGATCACTTCAAACATGCTGAGGGTCACTCCCTTCCACACTGTGCCAAATTGCACCTGAACCTTCAGCTCCACAAGCCCAGCTCTTCTGGGGCACTCTCTCCCATCCTCCAGATGTAGCTCTGGGTGCAGATCTCTCATCTCTTTTGGCAGCACCTCCCACAGAGTCCCATCACCAAAGCCAGGGAAGCAGCTTTAAGCTCCTGCACAAAGCTCTCCAGCAAACCCAGAGCTGCCCTGCAGAGCTCCTCACCAGGATCATCAGGCTACAGCAGGAGTCAGAAAGCCAACCTCGGGCACAGAGCAGCTTCACAGCCTCACAAAGCACCTCACAGAGCACAGGGGCCATGGCTGGATGTGTGTTAGATGCTCACATGCCCATGCCAGCTAAAGTACTTCAAGGAAGGCACAACAAAGAAATGCTGGGGAGTCAGCTCAAGGCAAGGAAAAAGAATACTTTGAGGAGCTTCCAACAAAAAGTTGTAGACAAGCAGAGCTCCCTTGTGCCTCCCGTGGCTGCTGGGATGTTAAGTGACCGTTCTCTCCACCCTTTGAAGGAGTGTGGGCGTCTGTGGACAGTGAGGGCTCATTAACATCGATTCATTAACTTGGAATTAAGGACGTTGTTCACCACAGCGGCATAAATGCTACAGACTGAGAGATGTTGTGTGTTAGGCAGCAGTTTCACTGATCAGAAGGATAGGTTTAAACTGCAAACCGCTGTCCATGAAAGGATTGGCACAGGTGACAGATCAGCACATGGACCCAGGGCTCATGCAGCAAAACACATTCATTAGTGACCCAGCCTCAGTTCATAGCACTTAAGGAGGGAATCTAAAGGTGGCAAGTTCGGTGTATCACAGTCCTAATCCTCTAAGGCAGCTAATCCACAGTTAAGATTTAAATTCAGGGGAATGGCCCAAAGGGCTGTTAAGGCTTCCATTCAGTTGGCAGCTTTTCACAATCTAAAATTAATCAGCAAGCCTGGGTCCCTGAGCATAATTTGGTCCATTTAGTTTGTAGAAATAAAACTTGGGGAAAATAGGGAGCACTGGCTGAGGGCTGGCAAAACACATCTGGAAAAGGGAAAATAGACCCATGCATCTGAAGCCATTTCAGCCCTGCCAACAGTGACAGCAGCAAGGAGCACAGAAACAGGAACTTCCCAGACTGGAGAACAACCAATTTATGTCATAGTCAGTACCTTGAACCAAAGCCAGGACTAAAAGCAGAGGCAAATGGGAAGCATAGGCAGCAGCTCACACAGAGTAAGGTACACCCAGCTGTTGCACGGGGTGATACAGTGGGAGTGGCAGAGTTGTAAAGCCCTGTCCTCTTGTTTGGTTGGATGCTCATCTCTGAGTCCCTCAAGGTGAATAGCAATTTCTTCTTGTGAATGAAAGAGCATATCATCAGTCTGCTGTTAAGGAATGATTAATTGAATACTGAAAATTAACGTTTCTCCTTTTGACCCTTTAACCTTGTTCAGTCATGTTACTTTGACACAGTATTAAATCTCTATCTTATTTGTACCCACCATCAAGCTTGTAAAAGCTAAAACCAGCAGCAATACATTTTTTCTTTTAAGAAATGTACATGATCGAAAGGCTAAAGAAAGCGCTGTCTCCTGTCTTATCATTCTTTATAAAAGTTCTCTTTATGATTTCAAAATGGCAAGAAGTATGCAATGAAATCCAGTGATAAAATATCTGAAAATGTCTGAATACTGGTAGTGAAAACTGTAGTGCTTCAGCATCTTCCTCCTTTCAATACCCCATCAATGAGGGGATGTATCATTTTATTTCCACTGAATTCTGTGAAGTCCATGAACAGAACAAATTGTATACACATAAAAATAACACCAAATAAGATGGAATAAGATTCTAGCAGTTCTTTTCATTTCAGAACTGAGAATAATAACAAAATCAAAGACTTCACTAAGAGTACCCAAGTATTCAAAATCCAAAAGGAAATTCTGCCAATACAGAACTGACCACTGATGACTCCTACACAAACTGAAACGATTCATACTATCAATCAGAGAGAGAATCCTTTAAACATTTACTAGCACATTTCAGGCTGTTTTTATTACCTTACATTGATAAGTACACCTCACACAGGCTTGAATTGGTTACACTGCAATTAAGATGTCGAAAGCATCCTCTGAAATGGGCATCTATTAACTCTTTCAATAGTCTAATTAAGTCTGCAAAACAAGAAATACATCACAAGGCAATACACATTTCAGCCAGTTAAAAGCAGTAACTGGCTGAAATTGAGATAGCATTACTACTTGTAAAAACCTTGGAGAGAAATTCCATTGGAAGAGTAGAATTTAAAGGCAATTGTTTTAAAGAAACACTTAACAAATTAAAAAAACTTAAAGACATAAATTCTTCACTAAAGTCATCTGTCTTACTTGACCCTTTCACATAAATTCCTAAGGGATTTAGTCAAGTGCTTCTGCAATCAAATCACTCCATACTAACAAGGTACAGATTTTTTTAGCCTGTAAATATTCTTCCCCTAGAAAAGTTGTTTTCCAGCTTATACCACAAAAAAGCCTCTCTGCCATTCATCCAGCAGCTGACATGTCTCCAGTTCACTTCATATTTGGTTGAGATACTTTTTAATTAGAGAACTAACCGAAAGCAAGCTCATATTCAGTTGTTTTCAAAAGGCTGCACTTTCTAGGACCACGCCTCCCTGGATAAACTCATGTTGAGCATTCTCGCCCCGTAGCAATCAGGGCAAGGTTGGCACTTTGAGCAGCACAATGACTGATGGCCCTGCTAATATATCAGTGTCCCAGAGGGTTAAGGAAGGGCTCAGCAGAGGGGTAGCTTGTGTACTGAACACTGTCACCACTGCTCCTGCCGCGCACGGGAACAACCTCCGAACACCACACACCTGGAATTTAACTGCCTTTGACCTTTTCAGGCTTTCAAGTTCAGGATTTAACTGCTCGGCTCCATTAGGAACAGCAGGAAGTGAGCAGTTAAAACCCCTAAAAAGGCTTTGAAAGCCACACACTAAATGCTCAGGTGTCTCTCTGCGATTCAGCAGCTGGCAGGAGGGAGGGCAGGCTGAGGAGTGAGGGAGCAGTTACTGGAGGAAAGGGGACAGGAGGAATACACGAGCCAAGTTTGGCTGTTGTAAAACCAGCAGCTTTAAAAAGACATTGAGGAAGAGTCTGGCAGCTCCCCCTTCATGCCTCATTACACAGGGTACTGTTCTTCTGCAGGGCTTCCCACATGTGGGAGAAGTTACTGAGGCTTCCAAAGCAACAGTTTATTCTGCTCTTTCAAGGCAGTTTGATTTGGGATTTTTGCAGTTTGGCTTGGGCTTTTTGCCCACTGCACCCTGCAATTTGACACTGAGCCTGTCAAACTGCCTAAGCAGCTTCCAGGGCAGGGTGGATTATGCAAGCATCTCTGGCAGGATATCAGCAGCTGGAAGGCCTGCAGTGCATGTCATGGCCAAGGCCATCCTGTGAGCTGGGTCTCAGGGCCACTTAGAGCAAGGAGGATGCCAATGCAACACTTCTTAAATCCTAGAGAGGTGCCATGTCATTTCTGTGGGGTAATTGTTGAAATAAGTCAGCCCAGACTCCATTTCTTCACATGGGAAAAGCCAATTCTTTATTGTCACAACTCATTTTATATAGTTTTTACAGACCTCGTATGGAACTTTAATTGATTAGTAGCTTTCTTGCCAATTAGTCTATTGGTTAGTAAAAGGTGTTCTACTTGTCCACCAAATCTCTCTATTCTTGGATTGTTTACATATTTTCTTTACTGATTCTCATGGGACAAATCCCTTGTTACAGCAGGTGCATTTGTTTTTCAGCCCAGGAATAGGTTGTTAGGCTAATGAGGTCTCATACCAGGATTGCTTTCACGTGGGAACTTGCAAATCACTTAGAAGAAGTGACAGGCTAACTTTGGCAATTCAGCAGAGCAGGCCTGATTTTATGAGGCCTTTCTTTTATAACTCTTCTACCTGTCTACTATAGTAATTATCTCAGTTGTAGACAAGTCTATCCACTCTCATGCAGTGTCTGCATTCCTCCTCCCACTGCCTTGGAGCTTGATTTGTCTTTGGCCAATACTCAAATATTTTCTTAACCTATTTGTAAATCAATTCTCCTCATTGATGCAGACTTCTGGATGCTGGGAACAAGGCTGTAAAATTTTCATTGAAGTACAAGTTCAGGTGGTTGTTGCAGCAGCAGGTTCCTGGGAAGATCTCAGCAAAGACCCCACCATGGCCATTCCTGCTGACAGGGTTGGTTACTCTCTCAGTTGTTCAAGGACTACTGAGAAGGGCAGGAATGATTCCCAACACAGGAACCATTTGAACCTGCAAGCTATGGCTCCTACAAATATGGAGAATTTGTTTGTGTCTGTTGCAAAAAGGGAAGAAAACCACCAAAATATGAAAACTTAGGCAAAATTTCTGTGGTTATTTTATAGCAGAAAATTTTTTGGGGGTGGTTTTTTTGCAGTGATTTCTAAAGACCCTTGGCTCCATTCAGGGTCACAAATATGTACCCCTTTGAGAGCACAAATGGATTTTATTTTAATTACTCTTTTAGTAGCTTTTCTCATTGTTAAAGGAAATATACATGTGTTTAAATAAAGGATTCCCTCCCACAAATTATATGTTCTTCTATCACTAGAGTGGCAGTCTCAGATACTTTCAGGTAAAAGGAAATGTCTGGGACAGTTAAAATCCTTAATGAGTTCAGGATTTTCCCCCTGGCCAGACAGGGGGAGTGTGCCAAGCCTCACTGGCTATTCACAGGGTCAAGTACAGCTGTGACCCATGAAAGTTGTAAGAGAAAAGCAGCTACTTGGCTGAGTAAATCTTCACCATCAGAACAGAGCTCAAATTGACAGGTTCCACTTGATTTCCCTCCCCAGTCTCCATTAATTACAAGCTCTTTTAATTACTACATGCATGCGAGGGGTGGAAACAACAAGATTTAATTACCAAGCTCCCATCCAAGAGTGACCCAGCTTGGCCACTGCAGCAGGAGCTCTTACAAAATGCTGTTCAGTTACACAGCAGGTCTCCAGCATGGCAGCATCATCCTCTGGCACTCAAGGCAGGAATGCAGCTGCTGGTGGAAGCAGAGACATCTCCTTTCTGCCTCTTCTTCTTCGAGCAAGGGGTTGGCACAGCTGGAACGCTGCTGATGGCAAGGGAAACCCTTGCAGCTTTCCACCTGGGCAATGTCCATATTGATTCTCTCTCCCCCACCCCTCAGACTCTCCTCTTCTAACTCCCCAAAAAGTAGAGCAGAAAGTTCAAATGTTCCAGGAGTGTACTTTTCCCCTCCTGAAACACACCCATGGCTAGTGTCTAAAGTGGACGTGGGCAAGACCAGAGGCCCTGCTGGGAGCTCAGCACCCTGGAAGCAGTTTAACCTGGAACCCACACATCCCCAGCCATTTTCACTCTAGGAGACCATGCCCAGAGCCCTGAAGAACAATGAATAGCCCTGGTGGGTCCAGCTGCCCTGACTCAAAATGACCTGTAAGTGTTAAATAGTGGAGGAGAGGATCCAAGTCACATCAAACACAGCAAGACTCGCAGAAAACAAAAATAACGCAAACAATTTTATCTTCACTTTTACAGCATGCACACACACACCTTGCAAACCACTCAGCAGTAACAACCCCCAAAGAAATGGCAAGGAATGAAACAGGATTGAAACAGGGACCCAACACTGCTCAGCCCCTCTGAACAGTGCCTCTAGTCCAGCTGCAGTTGTGTTGAGAAAACTCTACCCTGCAAGAGTTCCCAGTGAGCTTCAGGCAGCAGCTTTATGGGTCCCAAACTGCAGTGTGATAAACAGCGTGTACAGAAGCCACCACAGTCTATCAGGAAGGATATTAAGACCTTCTGGTAAAGAACTTCAGCAAACACTTAGTCAGCCTGAATTTATGATCTGATCCTTCAATTCTTGGCTCCAGAAGTGACTCGCCCTTGGCTCCTTCATACAAGCTGTGCTCATTCCTGAGTATGGCTTCTGGAAAGGACAGACAGGAACTCAGCTGAGCACCAGCTCAAAACTTTCAGTTGCTGCTTTACTTAACTGTTTCCTATTAATTCTTTCTTTAAAAAAGAGAAAAAAAAAATGTTAGCTTCCTGCATGAGCAAGGAGAAGAACCAGCAATAAAGGCTGATAAAAGAATAATTTAGAGCTGTGAACTCAAATCAATAAATAAATTGAAGATCTGTTCAGTCACCACCTCCCAGAGCTGAGGAGAATTAAAAACCAATTAAAAACTACACATCTGCCTCCAAATCAGTCAATTGAAAAGTGAAGGACAATTACAGGGAAATGACTGTCAAAAGAAAGTGGATCTTCCTGGACCACTTTTTATGGCTGATCATATAGCAATTACCTTACAAATAAAGTAACCCAAAATCACTACGTTATAAACCAGTGGTTCCAGTTTTAGAAAGCAGCAGACTCTTATTGATCAGCTCAGAACAGTTTGCATTTGATTCATGAAACTGTGCCTCAGGTTGCCAAGAACAGAGCTGCTCCTTAATTAATAGTAATGAGCACCAGCTCAGAAGCCTCACACTCATCGGAGCCCAAAGGGGCAGCAGCTGAAGCAGGAATCTCAGTGGGCAGCTTTTATTCAGACAGAAGCAGAAGCACAGAGCTTAGTGAGAGACTGTTTACAAAAGATGCATTAATGATCTCTGATGTTCTTTCATAACATCTTTAGCACTGCCAGAAATAACAGCTTTTTGGGCTTTAGCAAACCACCACAGCTCATCAACCTGCCCAAAAGGGGCTGCATCCCTAATTTTCGCAGCCACAACTCATTAATAAGCTATCAGAGAGCAGTGTGCAAGCTCATTGTACCTGAGAAATAAAATGCATTTGTTTTTCTGTGGCAGAACCTTCTGGAAAGGAGGAAAAAGCTGTGGCCATTCATGATTCATTAACATGATGCAAAAGCATTTACACACAAATACAGACAGCAGGTCCACTGAATGCTCAGGTTAGGCAGGAATCATTCCATTTTGGTTTAGGACACCCAGCATCAGCCCTTTGCATAGAGCAGATCACTTGTTTGCAGAATTAAATCCACTAAAGCACAAGTGGTGATGCCAGGTCAGAATTTTGTCCCCAGCTTCATCCTCAGGAATACACCAGCTGAACTCCAAGTCTGCCACCGAGTGTGACATTCAGCAACCTGCATGTCTCAAAGTGCTGGCAGCCAAAGAGGGAAAAGGAGCATCTTGTAGTCGGGGCACTTGTGTCAGTGAGCTCCTTGGGAGCCCATGAGGTGCTATTCAGCTGGCAGTGAAACAAATGGAAATATCACCTGAATGATGATACTGCGCAAAGTAAACAGAGACTGAACCGGCTTCCACAGAGCATCTGAGACACCAAGACAAAAAAAGGTAAATAATTTCCTTTTTTAAAACTGGCCAACTATTTACTTCAATCCCCCTATTTAAAGGGAAAAAGTAACTGCCATTTCAAAGTGCCAAGAAACCCTCTGTACTTTTCAAAGCCCTCATGAAGCACACTCACATACAGCAACACACATTACTAATCCTTCCCATGAATCTGGTCCAGGTGCTCCAGCTGCAGCCTTTTAGCTAAAAACCTCTGCACAGAGCACCATGCACCTCAAGACCTCAGGGCTCTAGCATCTCTTCCACAAACTCACCCAGCAGCTGGTTATTCACAGCCTTGTCTGCAGTGCAGTGCAGGGAGCTCCCCCACTCTCCCACACCTCCAACACCTCGAGATCCTGGCTCCTGCCCCTGGGAGTGCCCTGTGTCACACATGTGAAATGGCCAAAGAGCAGGGAGCTGGGGCCTGTCACCCATCAGTATGATGCCTACCAATGGCAATTCCCTTCCAGAGCCTTCCAGAGACGTGGATCTTTGCACCAGAACAATGCTGCCTTGACCTGGCTGCAGTGTGCAGTTCCCTGCTGGTCTAACACACTGCCAGGGTTCACAGGAATCTCAGGGCTGCCTTCAGCAAAGCCACAGCCTCTGCAAAGCATCAACCCCCAGACCACAAATATGCACAAAATTAAGAGAGATCCTGGGCCGAGGGAGTGAGTTTCCTGAATCCCTGGCACTGGTACTGCTGGCCACGTTGAACACTGAGATTCATTGGGTCAGTCGTGACAAGTGGTCACTGTGGTCACCAGAGAGCCAAGGCACCAGTGTGCATCCAACCTGAAATTTACAACTGCTGAACAGGATAAGTGACAAAGTCTGCAGGATGTCCAACACTGGGCAAGTGGCCAGAGATTTCCATGGACCTTCCACCATGGCAGGAAGGCACCTTAGCCTTGTGCAGCTGAAAACTCAAATAAAACAACAAAAGAACCCCCAAAAATCAACCACGGAGACCATGTCAGAATAAATGGTCCATTCTGGGAAATGGTCTTGTTGGAGCCATGGCCATTAACTTCCAAAATAAAAGAAAAAGACAAGGCATAGCTCTGTGCAGAGCTGTCAGCAGCTGGGCCAGCTGCTCTGGGAGTGAGGGCTGTGCATTTCCATCAGATCTCACTCAGGTGCCTTGCCATGGCAGCAGGCTCAGCTGCAGCCAGCCAGAACACAGGCAAGTGCCAAAGGTGTGCTGAGAGGTCAGGCATGTTTTAATGGAGCAAATTAAAGGAAGAAAATAGAGATGGAATCTTTATTGAAGATGCAGCTTCAAAGAGACTTATAAATAGCTTCCTTAAAATGAATTCAGACAGTGTGTGGTTCATTTTTCCACAAAACCACCCAAACCCCAAAGCTGAGGATTAACTATTCCCACACCTTTGATAGCACAGAGGCTGACAATAGGCCTTTGGACAGCAAGGAAACATCTCTGAGGAGCAGACTCAGGACATTTCCTTGGTTCCACACGTAAGAGGTTAATTCACTGTCACTCTGCACTCTGCTGTTAAAAGGTTTGTGTCCTCTGTAGTTAGGCAATGAAAAGACAAACTCAGTAATGCCCATGGCTCACTATGGAAGAGAGGAACAAAGAAGTAGCTGCCAAAAATCAAATCACAAAGTACAAAGACCAAATGTAATCTATGACTGACAGGAGAAGCAGGCAAGGTGACATGGAGATCAAAAGTCGGCCTGAGTAAATTAACTGCAGATGGCTTTAAAACAGAAAGGAAGAGAAACAATTCAGAATAATTTAAGTTACTGGACTGATACACTTATAATTACAAATAAAAGGAATCCACATGTGTAAACAGCTAGAACACTGTGCAGATGCTTGACAAGCATGAGTGTGGACATGTCTGAAAACATCCCAGGGAAAGAAAAAGGTGTGTTTGGGTTCAGCTACTGTGCATTGTCAGTGAGCTGGGACAGGGATAGTTATTAACACAGTTGGTCTGCTATAGGTCTGAAAGTTACTGCAGTCTCAGGTAACTCTGCACTGGATCCTGCTGCCCTATACTTCCTCCAAGAGGTTTTACAAGATTTGATGTTACAGCTTTCTCCCATACTTCCACAAATGCAGCATCCTCCTGTCCCTCAGCAGCCACTGCCAAACCTTCTACACTGACACAAGGCAGCAGCACCTTCCTGCTCTTCAGACTGTGGTAGATACCAATAATAACTCACACTATAGTATCTGTGGAACACAGGAGAAAAAGCCATCACTTCTTCAAAAAATCCAACCAAAACCCAAAGAGCTCCCTCTGCTGGACTCAGTCTGGAAAAAAAATAATTATTCTACAGAATGGTACAAAGCACAACAGTTCTGAAAGGTGACACAGATCCAGCAGCAGCATGTTTGCTGAGTACTATGTTGTATTTCTACAGAGCTAACATAAATAAAGCCCTAGTTGCTTACTGCTAAAATTAGCATAAATAGTCATTTAAGTGTGATTTGCTTGCTATCAGTTAAAATAAAAGATTCTGTCTGAGAAGAGCAATGAGGAAAAATTTTCTGAATAAAAACTGCAAAGGAAAAATTGTATGTGAACATGGGGACAGGGTAATGTGGACTCAGTTTACCTGGAGGGTCAGAGGGACATTTTTAAACAGTTGCACTGGGTTATTAACAATCTTTTCCTTGTATACTAGAACAGAAGTGCTAGAAAAATAAAAAAGGTTGAGTCCAAGGTTTCACAGAGCTACAGGTCAAACAAACAAGAGATTCCCAATGAAAAGACCCAGGTCTAATACATCACTAATTTTATTCCCTGAAAAATTGCTTGCTCATATCTATCTCAATTGAGGTCAGTAATGTGCAATTGGTAAGTTCTTCTAACCTTAGTTAATACTGGCTCTACCTAAAGAAATCTTTTCTTTAAATTAAATCTGATCACAACAGGCTTCGTCTTTCATATGAATAAAATCTGAATAAAGTTTTAACCCTAAGCACAAGTGATGACTTCCATTGCTGAAGGTCTGAGGAGGAAGTGTTACCCTACTGGATATGAAATACAAGGAACCATATGAGCAAGTAATTATTTCTTTTCAAAGATATAACAGAAGTATGCTCAAGAAATCAGGCTCATTTAAAACAAAATTAAAACAGGACCCAAGAGTTAGACTGATTCCTGATTATTTCACCTGTGCTATGTACAGGAAAGTTTACACACAATTAAACAGGAAAGTAAATACACAGAGGTTCTCCTTGAGTAATCTTCTAACAGTGACCACCAGCACAACAAATTGTGTTGGTGCAGTGAAATGATCATCTCTTCCCAGCAGGATTTGCTCTGCGGGGTTTGTGAACTGAAAGAGCAGTCAAAGATTTCTTTAGGGGCTCGGAGTTGCCAACATATTTGAGCGTTTAGTCTTTATCTCCCATCTCTCTTGTGGACTTCCCACCTGAGCTGAATGATAAATACAGCCGGCTGGAACAAGACAAGCCTGTCACAGAGACCAGGCAGGGAAAACAACTATTTCATTCCAGTTTAATTTACACAGATCCTTCAGCGGAGGTTTCCAATGCCTGTTTTACCTCCTCCACCTCCTAACAGTTGATTGCTTCTCCCCACTGAGCTGCGTTGCTCCTGCTCGCTGAAAACAAGAAATCAGCAGTGCTTAGTTTGGGGCTGGCGCATCAGAGCGAGGAGGGGAGGGTGAGGAGAAGGCAGAGGCGCACCCAGGGCTGGGAAGGTGTGTGACACACGGGGACAGGAGCTGGCAGGGCCCGCTGCTTGCATTGCACTGCCCTCTGCTGTCACAGGAGATGCGCAGGAACCAAACCGCTGAAAACACCGACTCGCTTTGAGCTGACCTGGAGAGAAAGGGAACGGACGGGGGTATTTCTCCACGGGATTTTCCTCACACAAAACATTTCGTCTTGCTCACTGTTATCCACCTGCCTGCTATGAATTTACAATTGAAATAATAATCCTAATTCTTGTCGTTTTCTGTTAGTAGAGCTCCAAGTGCTTTACTGAGAAAACGTATACTGACAGATTTTGGGGTTTACCCTTTACACTGCCTAAAACATGTTTGCTAAGGCCTCACAATTGGTATTGAGCTTAGAGCACTTAGCACAACACAGAGACCCATGCTCCTACTTATTACTTAGTAATACCTGAAAAGCCCTTCTATAACATTGATCATGAAGCCATAATTGTATTTCTAACATCTCTCCTCAAATTTGATAGTTTGTTCCTGCACAAGTGCATTGCAGGATGGGACACAAGAAAACATATTAAAAAAATGATGCAGTGTTCTTCTGTGTCAGCAACATAAGAAGTGTAATACAGCTCTGTGAAAAACCTCCATGATCCTTTTTTTTCCTTTAAAATAAATAAATTTCTATGAAATCAGACAATATTACTTGGCAGAATAATCACTCACAAAGATAATCCCTTGAGAAAATGAACATCCATCCTCCAAGCAGCTCAAAAAACCTGTGTCATTAGAAGCACATTTTAAAGGAAATACATATTTTTCATGCCTAAATACAAACTCCAAACATACAGTATTTTTTCAGTGCCCTATATATCCCAGAAATGCCACACACAGAGCTTTTAACAGCCATTAATATAATGCTCACACACAGACCCTAAACTAATTCCTTTGAAGTTGGGAATTGAATGCTGGGATGAAAAGCCCACGATTGGCAGAGAGCTCGTGCATCATTAGGCTTCCTGCATGGGAATAGCAAATCTGCAACAGCTTATAAGCATATGGTTTGAACATCAGACTTCGTAGAAACATAAGCTCAGAAGCTGGCAGATCAGCTCAGCCTGACAACCTTCTGCTGTGTCTTGCAGCAGTAACTGGTTCCCCACTCCTGCCTGATCCAGCAGCTCACACAAGGGGCTGTCCCCTGTCTGGGGGCTGCTGCCTCACCACTGGGGGACAGGAAAACACAGCCACAACCCACAGAACCTACACAGCACAAAGTTATAAACCAGGGCTGTGGTCAGAGCTGCCTGCAGCAGCCTCAGTGACACAGAATCACTTGGCCAAGGGTGAGTGCAATGAAAAAGGAAGGATCCCATGAACTCAAAATCATTTGTATAAACATGATGAACACCTTAGGGATCCTCCTGGAAGATGGGGCCACCGCTTCCTATCACCCCATGAGATTGCCAGTGTGCTGTTTGGGATACAGATTTCCATGAAGACTTCCTTACGGAGCTTCAGAGAACTTATTCACTGTGCTGCATGTAACTCACACAGAGAAGCCATTCCCTCTCAGTTACACTTCATGAATTCCTGCAAATAAACTGCCACAGAACTCTCGTAAGATGGAAATTCACTGGCTCTAATAAGTCTCAACAAGGTCCACAAAACTTGCATGCAAGGAATTAAAAAAAATTCCTTTAAATAGCAGGCAAATGCAGGAAGATTAATACAGTGTTCAAGAAAATAAGGGTGGATTCGTTTCCTCAGGGACTTTTTTTCATGCTGTCAGCATAGAATCTTGCAAGCTTTGACTTTGCTAACACTGGTACTATTCTTATTTTATTTATGAGGAAACTAAGGCAGAGAGATTAAAGATAGCGTGGGATAATTAGTACAGTTTGTCAAACTGAGTAGCAATTAAAATGGAATTGTGGGAATAGCTGGACTTTTGTACAACTAAGCATTGAAATTTATCACACCAAATGATCCAAGTCGTTAAAGGCTCATAGGTTTTATATGCATATGCTTCTGATATAGCTAAATTAGTACATTTACCACCCTTAGAATGACCACTGTTTACACAAAGGGTGCTCTGATGACCATGAGGAAATGAGGGAATGCACAGGCTGCTTTTCAAGGGTGCCTCTAACTTTAGCACACAAGATAATGATGTTACCAGGTCTCTTCGGAATAAAATCTAAACAATTGTTTTGATTGGAGAGGTGCTGAGAACCAGAATGTGAAGATTCTGCCAATGTTGTCAGAATGTGAAGCTCCACTGAAATCTAAATTCTTCTCCCAAACTGCTGCATTTCTATGCTTTAAAATAAAAAAAAAAAAAAAAGCCAAACCAAGCCAAACCAAAGTGAAGTAACTATTGCAATGTTCCATGTCTACAATGGGTTTTAAATGCCTCTCATCTTGGACTATTTCAGGGGCTTGCACTGTAACAACAGGCTTTAAAAGCCAACCTCTGTCACAAAATGCATTTGACAACTGAAGTGATTCTCAGAGTCTGTGATGGAGGGAAGCATTTTAAACAGCTCAGAAGTTTTCAGATTGTGCTCTGCTTTGGAATAACCAAATTCAAAATCCTTCTTAAAACAGGGTTTCTGGTCAATTACTTCTGCCTTCAGCATCTTACTAAGAACTCATACCGTATTTTCAGTGAGGACTTGGAGCAAGCCTGCAGGGCACCCCACATATTGTATGAGACCCGAGGGCTCTTGCTGCCTGTGGCTCCAGAGAGAACTATTAGAAATCCTAACAGAAACCCATCCTTTTAGCTTTCAGATTGACTGATTACCACTAAATATTTGAGTAACTAATTTCTAGAGCTGGAGCATTTATGTTTAGTGCCTTCTACTCCAAGCCAATTCTTGTTTGAAACAGCAGGTAATATCCCTATAAGCCACAGCAAGCAGCAACTACACAAATCTGGTTGATGTTACAAATAGTTTGATATTAACTTGTCTTTGGTTCAGCTGTATTCAACTGTGCTCATAAAACCCCCAGATATTTCTGTCAAAGGGATGGTGCCAGGGGTGTTCATTCTGGGTTGCAAATGAAGAGGTATGTCTGAAATATCTCACCCTCTCTCACCTTTTCCGCACTAGTAACATTCTGCCCAACAGCAATAAAGCACCTCTGCTCCACAGTCAGGAGACCACTGCTGTCAGTTTGGACAGCAGCAGATTGCTCACCACTACCAGGAAGCCTTTGCCTCTGATGAGGAAGACAGGGAAGCTGTCAATCACAGCTTTTAGGGACACTATTTCCATAGTCATCGCATCAGCTGTTGAACACCTGATGATCACATTGATAAGGATGAGACATCATGGCGACATCACGGTAACAGAGTCTGGTCCACCAAATA
Organism: Illadopsis cleaveri; assembly: GCA_013399915.1. NCBI lineage: Eukaryota > Metazoa > Chordata > Aves > Passeriformes > Timaliidae > Illadopsis > Illadopsis cleaveri. The sequence goes on along the minus strand of VXBB01001098.1, from coordinate 62,075 downwards.
ATAAAGAGCATACTTACCCAGGAGGACTATAATGCAGGAGGATTCATTCACACCATCTTCCTTCCTTCTTGGGAAGATGTTCAAACCTTCCTCATTTGAGCTTGGAAACTCTGTGCAGTTCTTTTTGCCCCCCAAACCCATGCAAATTTTCAAAGGCCATCTGGAAGCTAACATTAGGTTAGAGATTACAACTGCCTGCCTCCAGTATATTTAAAATGCTCTTACTTCAAACTACAGGATTTTCCTCCCTTTTTGATCATAGTTTCAAACTTGAACTTCCATCTACTGAAATAGGTCAGATTAATTCATGGAGCAGATTTCCTTTCATCTCAAGAACAGCAAACCATTCAAACCATAGGCAAAATACTGACATATAATTAGGACTTGCATATTTGTACACATTGTATTCATTTGGACTTCTGTGGGGATATAACTCTCTCAAAGTATGTTACAATAATGATTTTAACTCGTTAAATACATAAGACAACTAATAAACACTCTTCCTAACTGCACTATAGGTGCCATAACATACCTTTAAGAACTAGCCATGTCAGTCCATGCTCATCTGCAATCAATACATTAAAATGTTTAGCTTTTCTATGGTTTTTTCCCCTCCTTTTCTTTTTTCCTTTAGTAAGTCTCACGCTAAAAGCCTGCCATTTCTGTTGGAGAAACACAATTCCAAGGAAAAAAAAACCACTAAGAGTAAGCCTAATCTCCCTGTCCCCCTAGATTTTCTGTCTACAGTTCTGTCTACATTTTGCACAACAACTCGACAAAACACAGAAGTGAGTAGCCAAGAGATACTTATTAGAATTATGACTTTTATTTTTATTCACTAGAGCAACACTGAGGAAAGAATTTTTACATACAGGTTTTTTAATCAACTTTACAAGCAAATTCCAATATACAGTATTTACTCTGGCCTGGGTTAAAAAACCAAAAACAACAAAGCAGATAGTAAGGGTACCTCTTGTTTTAGCTAGTATTGAATTGAAGATTTTGCTACACGGGAGTTATGTTGGTTTTATGGTGGTGCTTTTACTATTAAGTAGGCAGTGAGCAGCTTTACCATAACAGTGACTGAATTTCCTTGATAGCACAGTTGTAAGATGACTGTACTGAGCCCTACCACCAGGGTCACATTAAACCCACTCTGCTCAGAGAAAGCCTCTGTAACGAGATAAGGAACAGCTACGAAGCCCAATTCAAGAACTGATTTCCATTTGTATGGCAAGAAAATGTCCACATTAAGAGGATTATGTGCTGTGCAATACCAGAAATACTTCCCCCCCCAACATGCAACCTACCCCAGTATGACACTTTAGAATGTGCATATGGCTGTGACATGCAAAGAAAGGAAATCACACAAATGGTATTCAGCTGCCAGGCATCGTTGCAACAAATCAGCATTGAGATCGAGGATGAAATGAACTGTACTGACCTATGATGCAGTCTAGTTGCTATGCCTACTCTCACTGCTACAAGATGGAAAGTTGAGGAACCGCTTTTTTTTTTTTCGGATCTGTGTCAAAATTGTGTCGTTTTGGATTTTCAGGGCCTTTGTAATTATTTCGAGAGAGTTGGGGAGATAATATTGCACTTCTTTTCTCAAAACCGTATTCTGGGACTATTATTCTTTAAGCGTTATGCTAGTCCTAGGGAAATTTTACCATTGGCTTTGATTGGCAGTAGGAAGTGCTAGCTTCAGGGAAGGGGAAGGTAATAATGATCTGGCTGTTACCATCAGTGTTAGAATTCCACGGTTAAATTAAAGTCATTGCACAACAAAAACTCAGTACACTATATGAATACTTTTAAACATGCTAGAGTGCATATTGATCCTGTGAAAGTGATGTGAGGATACCTTGGAAACAGCAACGCTACCGGGGAAATTTGTTTCAAACAAAAGCCACACACAGCAGGAGGCATCGAGATTATTTTAGGCACAACTCCAAGCAATAACGCTCATTTAAAGTGCAATTCTGTTCTTTTCTTTTGTGTTTATTCACTTGTTAAAATGCGTAATTGCCTCTGTACGCACATACTGAACAGTAGTTTAATACTTCTGTGAATATTGCACAAAAGAATGAGAAATCAAAACAACAAAAAAATGGCAATAAATCAGTTTTATAAACCTAAAAAAGACCCCTGAAGATTTCAAATACTTAAATGTGTACACATTTTGGATAATCTGCACCAGTACTGATGATACATCTGCACCTTCCATAAGGTAGATATGATACCTGAAAATACTCACTTAATCCCATTTGACAAGCACTCTCAGTGCCCTCTCATCCATCACTCCCCAAACCCCATCTTTTCACTGAGGTGAAGTTTCAAACCTCACTTCACCACTTCTCTCCCAGCTGCCCATCTCCTGACAGGCTTGGCCATACTCTGGACTTACTATACGTGCAACAGAGCCTTCCCTGGTAAAGTCTGAAGAGCCCAAACATGCAGTTGTCTTAGAGGGATGCGAGGTTAGCAGCTGAACACAAACACAAGCCAGGCTAGCATCTGTCTCATCCACGACCAAATCCTGCTGGCTCCAGCTCAGTGTCTCACTAATCTGTCAGAACAAAACAGGGAAATGCTATAAAAATGGACTATCATCTACTTATGTTCCTTTAATATATATATATATATATATGCCCATATAAATATAACATTCTCTTCTGGGAAGAAAAATTATGAACTGTCTTTTTAATAAAATCCTTGATCATCTCGATATTCTTGGCTTTATTTGCTTTGATCATCTCCTTAATTTTCAGTAAAGGTGCAGATACGAATAAAGGTGTAAATATCTATACTTTTAAATGTAAACATGAAAATTGAAACATCACTAAATCAGGCTGGCGATACCTCCAGAATAAGATGCAGAAGATGATGAATTTCTGCCAATAACATTAGGTGAAAATTGTATTTTTACACAAAATTATATCTAACATAATCACAACTAACAATAAAATCAGCTTCTCTTCAAGGAAAGTAAACTTAAAAAACACACCTTCCATAGAAATCTACATGGACCGGAAAATGAACGAGGAACCTGATCATTCCCTCAGCAGTCTTTAAACTCCTGAGAAAAACAGTTAGCTGCCAGGAGCTAGTTTTGGGGAATATAAAAAGTGAATTTATTTTTTATTTTTATTTAAGTAAATATGTACTAAATACCACTAATTCAGTGCTTTTTATGGAAATAAATTATTACCAGAGCATAATTGTTACTGCAATCTCAAGTTGTGGTTTCTGATCCCATACCAACAATTAACATTGTCTTGTTATGTCTTGCTTTGTCATCGCCTCAGTTCACAGAAAGTCCTGCAGGTCCCTTATTTCAGACTGATGTAAGTAGTTCTGAAAAAGAATCTCCCCCTACCCATTTCCCTACCCCAAGCTTTTAATTTTTCCACTTCATCGTCAGTTGAATAAAATTAATGTGAGAAATCCAAAATAATTCTTGAGTATCAACTATGTACTGAAAACTCAGGTGAGACAACTCTTTTTTCTTCACCCAACGCAGGTACCCATCAGGATACCCCCAGTTAAAGGGCTTAGATTATAGAATATTAATATTGAATTCATTTATGAAATGTCTACATGTACTCACTTTAATTCTCTCCAAGAAAATACTGTAATATGTCAATGTCCTAAAGCCAGAGCCTAGAACAAACTAACACTGCTGCATTTCACTGAGATTATGTGCTCTTCAGGAACAGATTCTAAGCCAAGTTGTTGCAACAGCCTTCTGTTGCTGATTTTAAAACCAACTTGAGAACAGGAAAAGAAAGAACCCAATCAGTAAGATCCAAAGAGTCACAGGAAAGATGGGAAGAATTTGAGATGGGACATAATGTTCAGTTTCTGGAAAGCTTCTTCACTGGATATGCGCACATGTAACTCGCATCATTTGTGACATGGTCCCAGAGTGCACCAAGACTACTTTCAGAAAAAATACTTATTCTAGAGAAGTTCAGGGGTTTTTATGCTTAATTTCCCCAAAAAGCTCCTTACCAGTTATCAAGCACTTCTTCAGAAATTGCAAAAAAACAAAACAAAACAAAACAACCCAAAACAAGACAACAACAAAAAAACCCCAAACCTACATCTTTGAAAAACTCTTAAGAGTACCAGCTCTGGATTAAGACATACTAGGATTGCTCAAAGCAAATAAGTGGGGTTATTTTTTTTTCCTTTTTAAAAAATAGTTGCATTTTTAATATAAGTTTTATTCTGTAACATAGTTTCAAATTCTTACACATATGGCAAAGTTTGTGCAAAATTTCAAGTCAGGTACTTCAGAGCCTTTCAATATTAAACAGAAATCAATAAATACAAGCAGAACAATAAAAGTTTAAAATATTAATTAAAATGCATGTTGTGCAACCTCAACATAGGTGGTCTGGACCCCTTATTCCCAGAGGCTCCCTACTTACCAATTCCTAAGAGCCTGCATTGGAAGGTTTGGACAAACATCCTTAGCACTGCATTTCAAGAATCTACCCGGTAATGTGTCTATTCAACACAATAAAAACATACCACAATCATTTAACAAATGAGGATGTTTAAGCGAGAAGATTCGTTTCACCCTGTGAAATCTGCCTAACGTCTGTGAACAGTGAAAACGGGATAAATAAAGAACAGAGCAACTTCAAATTACAGCAAAACAAAACAACACAACCCACCAACCCATCAGATTAAATAACATTAAATATGTCAGTCTTGAGAGAATGATAAATACAAGGATTTTTGCATAGGCCTCTGGAATACAGAGTCAGAATTATGGCCAATAAAATATCTGCTAGTCAGTCTAATTTTCTACCACTCTGACCTATCGAGTACTCAGAACCAAGAAGTTAGACAGAACAGCAACTTCATTGTCTAATAACTCAAACAGAGGTAAGAAATAATTTCTGCCATTCTGAAATAAATAGTGCAGCATTCTGGCATTTGTGGTCACCACAGACTTCAGTATTTGCTTAATTACTAAGATTGCAATACCATCTTTATTACAGACCGACAATAAAATTAAAGCACTCTCAAGAGAAACTGCACAGCTGGTAACATCAGCCTCAGAACACAGCAGGGTGGACAATGCAAACCCTAAAGAAGATGCAGTTTGGAACAGTGACTCAGGATTTGCAGGCTCCAAGGCAGTCACAGACATAGGAAGTGGGTAATGACGTGGCATCGTGCAGTGAGATGCGGGAACGGCCTCAGTGTGTCTTTGGTTTCGGGAGGCGGGAATGCCGACCGGAGGGCGTGCTGTCCCCGGAATGAGAACCAGCAGAGTGTGTCTGCACGTTTTCCTTTCTCTGCACTGGTGGCCTTGGGATGTTAGACTTTAGGGAGGTGCTCTGAGGTTCTGGAGGTACTGGGGTGGATTTCTGACTGCTCACTTGCTTGGATTTAACAAAGGACGTAGTTGGCGGGCGAAGTTTAGACACTTTCTGACTCTGTTTACCCTTTAGGTTATCCTGCCCAGATGTTGGCTGAGGCTGAGTCGAACTACTCAGTGGTAGAAGCTCACATTCCTTGGAAGCAGTGGAATGATCTGCAGATCGTATGGGAACGGCCACAGTAGGAGGCACTAAAGCAGTTGGGGGTTTCGCGATTCTCAAAGTCTTTGGCTGAGAAGCCTGGTTTGTGAATGAGGGTTGACCTTTCACAGGTAATCCAGTCTGCACCTCTGGAGCATCAGCTCGTGCAGAGCTCTGAAAGTGGGAACGAGGTGGCAGAGTACCTTTCTTTTTACTAGCCACCTCGCCAGGGTCTTCAGGGTTTTTGTTTTTCAAATTGTCCAGATATGATGCATTTTCATCTTTTGCGTTTAACTGTACGCTCGTTAAAGAGTTTACGTCATTCAGGCTATTTGGGAGAGAGACATTTGCAGCATTTGGATTCTGATTTCCATTGTCATGCAGATCTGGTTTAGGATATTCACTGTGGGCCTCGATATGTGGAGTTTTTATTAGTTTTCCCTGGGCGAGGTCTGTGGAACTGGGAAGGCTGCTGGAAGGCTGTAGTACTTGAGGCTGTTGAAGAGAACATAATACAAGAATATATTAGGCAGAGAAGACACCAGATACACTCCGAATCCAACGTGAGCTGACTGGATGCTTGATAAGGGCTGTATATATCTGGGTTTTTAAATCAAAACTTTGACTTCAGCAAAACAGGATGGGTCATGGGATGCGCACAAATGGAACTTGTAACTGAAGTGGAAAAAAATATACCAGCACTGAAATAAACAACAACATAAAGACAAAAAAAGAAACAGATCGGCTGAAAAAGGAAACCTGAAGAAGGCATGGCTGATGGTTTCACCCAAATCTGCAGGACAGCGCAAGAATTAACGTTGGTGCAGATCAATTCCAATGGAGCGCTTGACCCAACGCAACAGCTGTGTCCAGCTTTAATTTCTGCTCACTGCATACTGACCTCAACTACCCCAATCCTTTTACTGCACAGGCAGGAAAGGAATTGGATGGACCACATGAACTTATTACAGGCCGTTTCCTTGCCTTACTGAGGCCAGAAAATCCAGTGGAACTATGTGCTAATCAGGCTACAGACTAAGCTTAGGCAAGTGTTTTATCTTGAAGTGATTATAAATGGGCTTATAAAGAAACAGAGTTCATGTGAAAGTAGAGACCACCCTGATAACCATGGGATAAAGAGAACTGTAGAAGATTTTACATTTTATCAGAAGATACAATCTAATCAGACACACGTCAGACAAGAGAACTGCCAGTACCTCTTCTGGGTAATTTCTATTCTCTTTGCTCTGCCCTGTAAAGAGACTTAAAAGATTAATGGTGTACTAGCATCACAATACATCCTAGACCTGCAACTTGGATACAGATCTTGGAAGCATTACTAAAAATTCTGCAATTTGTGGCAAACTCCAAAATCTATTAAAACCTAAACTACAGTTTTAGTGTGTTTGGATTATTTTTCCCATTTTCTTTACAAAGGAGGGGAACTGAACTCCTACCAATTAGTCATCACTCAACTGCTGGGATTTTTACCAGCTGACAGGTTGCATGTACACAGTAAACAGGCTTATTCTGTTTACTAGTGAAATAGAGTAAATAAAAAAGAAGCAAGGTTTGTGTTTGGGAGATTTGACTAAAAGTGTCATTTTAATCACTCTCCTGAATTACTCTTTCTCTTACTTTTTTCTAAAGAAAAAATCCATTATTTGTCTCTTCTGTGATCAGCAGGAAGAATGCAAGGATAGCTGTGCATGCCAGATTCCTGTTACACTTTCAGGGCCATAGCCCATCTCAAGACTCTTTAGGCTTTTCATCTTTTCCTTGGTAGGATTGCTACTGAAAACTGAATCCTCAAAATTTCTCATCAAGAAAAAAATTAATGGTTAGTAAGAGGAAAATCAAGGTTTCTCAGTCTATTTTTTATTTATGAACAGTTTTTCCCTTTAGAATGTAACAGTTGTCTCCTAAGGAAAGGCAACATCTGGACCAGTGACATCAGTTATCAGTGATAGACATGTAAGGCAAATATCCTGAGCAGTCAGAACATGATTGTTTTGGAAAGAGAGAAAGGATTAAAAAAAAAAGGCAAAGAAGCCTCCAAAATGGTGTCAAAGGAGTACCAAAACATTATTCCTTATGTGGCCAAAATTAGCTTAATTTTGTGAATCCTTCTTAACCATACAATCCTACAGGAAGGAAATGCTAAACACAAGGAATAATTTCATACACTGACAGAGTTACAGCTTAAATAAAATTAGTCCTCTAGATATTTTTTCCATTTTCCAGTGTTTATGTTTGTGTTACAGAAGTTATTATCCTTCCAGTCCAGGAGTTGACAGGCAGATGTTTGCCAAAATGATTTATTGATTTGAGATCTCATCTGCAAAACTAAAACTACTAATAATAAATGCAGAAACCAAAGAAATATGTACCCGATTCCCACGCAAATACTACAACAATAAAATAATATTTTAAAATCCCAGTTGAAGTAAAAAAAAAAAAATATATAGCCCAGAGTATTGTGTCAAAGATGGAAAAATGATTGTCAGAAAATTTTTCTCCCTCAGCTAGGAAGAGGTTTTAAATGCTAGTCTTCAAAAACACGGATAAATATCTAATCTAAACAATAAAAATTCTAACTTAATATCAAATAATTCTAGCAATACTAATCAATAAAATTTAAAACAATTAAGTTATAGAAGAAACTAAATTTGTGTGGAAAGTTGAGTTAAACACAAATACATCTGAAGTACAACAAAGGCATCAAGGTTTCAATAATGCTATTTTGAATTCTTCTAAGGCTAGGTAGTATTTGAGCTCTTCCCTTTGGGCAATTTTGCATTTTACATATAAAAGTAGCCAAATACATGCCTTCCTCATTATTCTTCATAACCTTAAAAGGTCTAAGCAGCTTATTACCCAGAAAGTTAGCAATATTAAGGTAGAAAATGGCTACGTGCTCAGAATTATGATACTAAAGCTTTGGTATCATCTTTGCCCAGTTGTTTTAAATACTGTACTGCTTTCTAATTGTGTATTTCTACTCAAGATCTGTCCAATTATCTCAATGACAGATTTTAATATTGTCAAATTTCTACATGCATTAACATTCAAAATGACACTAAAAGCAGCGAAATGCCACTTGCAAAATATGCACATAACAGTTCACAAGGTACCCAACCCTGATAACTGCATTATTGTCACCCACAGCTCATATCTTTGTACTAAACACAAGTTCTCCTTTTACAAAGGAAGTCTTTGAAATTCTGACCATGTTACTGGTAAAAACAATGAGCCAGCTGAAGGACTGAAGTACTTGGTGAATTCCGACACATGAAAGAGGAGAAATAAAGAAGCATTCTGCCTTCCAGACATAGTATTTTATTTCCCACAAGTCCTAAAAAAAAATCTGCATTGTTTTGAGTGCACTTCTGTAATATTTCTGGGGTGGGACAGACCATGATTTGGAATAGACTGCCATGCTACCCAGACTTCTATTTATGTCCCATAAAGAAAAAGTGCAGGTAGACAAACACCTGCACTCCTTTGAGATGTTCCTAAAATGCAAAGCTGGACTCAAACATTTCAAGCACAATGTAACTGAAGACACTTAGTTCTCCTCAGACTGGAAGTACATTAGACAAAGTGCTTTGTGCACATGCTCCTTTCCGTACAAAGAAACAGATTTTTCTGTACTGGCAAGAGCTTCAAAGCCTTCCAAGTACTGATGCACTAATCCAAATTACTCAATTCACTCCCTACTTCATTAGCCTAAGAGATTTTTCTATTATTTCTCTCAAGTAAAACTGGCTGTTACATCATCCAGAGAAAGATGACGTCCACGACAAGGATTACCACTGTGGTACAGTTATCAACTACTGAGGTTGTATTAGCTTTGTGCTGAAAAACTGAAACATCATGTTGTACTGCTAAAAAAGCTGAAAATGTGCTCATGACAGTGATTTCATTAATTAGCTGAAAATTCCCTTCAGTTTTGCTTTGGTTATCTTGATCCCCCATCTCAATCCCCTTGATAATACCTCTGTGGAACGAAATAAAGGCATTTTCTCCCTGCAGTATCTTGAGGAAGAAGGGAAGTGATGCAATGGAAAATCTGAGAACTGCATGCACATCTCCCACAGACATGCATCATGCATAGGGCAAAGAAAAAACCCAACAGTGAAAATGCGTGAGGGGGAGATGGGAATAAATCTGAAGTTGTACTGTACCACGCTGTATCACAGAAGTAATGGACTAACTTCTCAACTCCTTGCCAATGGCATGATGGAAAGCAGAGACAAGAAAAAGACAAGGACAATGATGTCAGAGGACCAAGACAAAACAGTGAGCAATTGCCATGACAGAACTGCACCTTTCACCATTTCAACTGCAATTACCATGTCCCCCACTGGTTTTTAGTCCTCCTTCAAGAAACAAAGGTAGCAACAGTATTTAAGTAATGCAGTACAAAAACATTTCTAGCAACACCTGCATGGAATACCTTTGCTCTTATAACTTCAAGGTTTTCAGCAGTTCATCTCTTACATTCCAAATATTGCAACTAGAATTTGTGTGTATTATTACAACTGCACAAAAGAGAAATCTTTGCATCCATGTATATGTATGTTCAATATCTAAACCTGAACAGCAAGGTCATTAAAGGCACAGCATTCCATCCTTGGATCATATTGCCCATATTTTTAATACTTCATCTTCCAAGACACTCACTCATGAGCTGGAAGAGGACAAGTACCACAGGTTCTTTTTGGAAAGGGGTGGAAGGGAAAGGTCACAAACCCTGCTACATAATTCTTTCATTTCCTCATCAGCTCTGCCATCCCTCCTCTCACTGCCTTGGCCCAGGATAAGCTGTTATTTCCAACCATGGCCTGTGCAGACACAGCCCTGCTGAAAGGTTGCACCAGAGAGCTCTCATTTTCCACCTCTGGAAAACATCAACATTTCACACCTTAAATCTGCAGTGTTTGCTAATACCTTCTTTCTGAACTTTTTTTCTTTCCCTTTGATCTAGCTGTACTATATCTATACTTCAGCATTAAAATGTAGGATTCTGCACTACAGAGAATGACTTCAAATAATGACACAAAACAACAATATTTTTTTAAAGCATCATTCACCAAAGCCACAAGGCTAGTAAAATAATTGGTAATGTAGCAAAGCATTCTTTTTTTTCCTGCGTAGTCTGTACAGAAACCCCAACCTGGAAAATGTTTTCTTTTGAAGAAAAATAACTGCAAGTAATACATAACTACATCAAGGCAGGTATTTCATCTAGAAGTATAGATATATGTGCAACAAGCAGATATATATGACCATATACAAAATGAAGGGGTTTTTTCCAAACATAAGTTTAGTTAGGTACAAGAGACATTCCTCTTGTAGTTGACTCTGCAAGTACTGAAGTTGAGAGGAAAGGAGTTTTTCCTAAAAGATTCTTCTTCATATAGCTGAACACTCTTGGAACAAAAATTACATTAAAAAGGCAATAATGCAATGATTCCAGGATGTTTTTAATAATTTGTGACAGAACTTCCCAGCAAATGCTCTGGCTCAGCTTGGTTCTGCTAACACAAACACTTCGTACACCCTACAAAGCTGTATTGGTCAATAAAGCTTTGGAAACATTTCAGCACTGAGCAACGTGTCTTTGTTGAAAAGAAAACACGTGAAAAAGCACAGCCTGGATCTGATTTATAGTCACTGGGCACAGAGTAGCTTTCTTCCTGGTGATAACAAGCTCTGTGTCACCTGCTAGAATTGCTTAGATTATCTCTGTCTCTAATACTTACATACAAAAAGTCTAAATACTTCTTCCAGGATGTGCACAGTAAGTGGAGATACAACAAGTGCAATGCTTGAATAACAAAGAAGTTTTGATCAGCATTTTTGTGTGGTGAAGCACTTGGGGTAAGGGGCCTAGAGAAGGTGGTGTAATATTCTTGTATTACAACACAAAGTCATGATTGCTTCCTTACTAGTGTGTATTCCAAATGTTTGTTTCTAGAGCTGCATCATTAAAGCTTTAGAACACAAATGGAAAACGTTTAACTGTATTGAACAAAGTTTGAGATGTCATCAAAATATATCCTATAACCAAAAGAAAAATAAATGACCATTACACAGGAGTTTAGTTCAAGACACGTGGGAATTACAGGAATAAAATTTTATGGAGTATTTTTCCATATGAAATGACAAAATTAATGTACTGTTATCAAAGTGTTTATGAAACGCAAAGTGCTGAATTGTTTCCAAAGCTGGTGAAAAAACCATGAAATTAATAAATGTGGAAGTATTAAAAATTGTCATTAACAGTGAAAACATACATCCAATGCTGCAGTGTGTTGCAGTGCAGTGATATGCTAAGGCAAGTTCAGCAGCAGGTGTGCTGACATTGTGACTGGTGCTTAGGGAGAACCATAAAGCTACATTAGTGTAATATTACCTAGCAGGGATATACATTTCCTGTCCTGTACAGCAAGAGGGAAATTATTTTTAGTTGTTTATACACTGTAATATCAACAGTTTACAGATTTACACCCTCATAATCTACAGTGCCTGTAAGTGATCTATGTATCCATCAGCTATCAACAGCACAGTGAAGAAAGCTGCAGAATTCACATGCAGAGATGATATTTTAGCTCCAGGATCCAGAAGTTATGAAAGAAGTGCTTGACTTCCAAGTCTATACAGAAAACAAAACCAGACAAAACCTGAGACTACTTCACGTTTCCATCATCTTCTCTGTATTCTTGCAAAAGAACACTGACATTAGTGTTTCAGGCTGTCCTACACTCATTGGTGATGCCCAGCTCATAATTTGCTTTAAAATCCCATATTTGGCCCAAAAACCTGAACACTGAAACCACTGACCCAAGTGGGAAAGAAGGATACTATTGACTGTTCCAGTAATGTTCCACTTTACAGAACTGTTCACATAGTGACAAATCATTGATTTTTCAAGAATTTCATTAAAAATGTCTAAGGAACCTCCTAATTTATAGTATATTTTTATTCCCTGTGTTCCTCTATAGAGTAAACCTAAAGCTTAAAGAAAAAAAGCTAGAACATTCCACTAGTGGAAATTTACTTTCCTAAACAATACATTAGTTATAGTTTAGGTTAACCAGTCAAGGACCCATTTTCATTTACTTTACTTCCTTTACTAGCAATTCATTGAATGCAATATATAAGATGCATACTAAAAAATTCAACTTGCTTTAGTAATAAAAGTTTACTACAGAATCCCAAATAAGAGGCCACCCTTCTTAGTGGAGGGGTGAGGTGGAGGCTCAGAAAACCAGCAAGATTAGCAAGCAAAGGTTTCTTCTTCAGCTAAGCAGCCACTGTGAATGATGTGACACCAGAGGCTCAAGTGGCAGCTGGGACACCCTCCTCCCATTCTGACTCTCCAGTCACCAAGCCCCAAAACCATAACATTTACAAGATCTTCAGGTCTAAACCTCATCTCCTTGAGGTCAGTCTCTGTTGACAGGACAGTGAATCACCCAGGCTGTGCTACTGCTGGCCCATCCACTCAGCAACAGGAAGGGACAATTGTCAGATTCTGGGGTTCTACGTTCATTACACACACAGGGTCCCACATCAAACACCACAGAAAAATGAAGCACATCCCTTATTGCACAGAGAAAAGCCCATGGAACAGGCTGTGCATTCTTGATGAGTCGTTTACATGAACATTATCACAGAAACATCAAGAGAGTATTTGAAGCACGATTTACAAAATACTAGATTTTTTTTCTGGTGATTGATAAAAGTAAGGATCATTGCAGTGTGAAATATATGTAAGCTTAGTTTTCCAAGGTGCAGCTTACTCTTCAGATCTCCATTGGACCTGGAAATCTTACTCTGCTTCCATAATTTGACTTTTCCTTTATTTCTTGTCCAAATACACTCTTGAGCTTTGCTAGGCAAACACTGTAATTTGCAAATTACAGTACATTTAAAAAATATAACTTTAGCATCATGAAGTAGTTATATTTCTTCAAGCACTTATCTGTTCAAAATGCAATACCAAAGCACAAAATAAGACTTACCATTTCTCTATGTCTACGTAAGCACACAGTTTTAAAATCAGCAATTGTCTTTTGTTTTGCAGATCCAAGCCAAGTGAACAAATGCATCTTATATCAGCCCACAGTGTAGCTAGCACATAAGGAACGTTAATAAATCATGCAAGTTGTGCAACAGCCACCTCAGTGTAAGAGAAGCCTTTTCACAACAAATACTGAGAGGGGAGGGGGAAAAAAATTAGTTTGAGGGAAGCCATTCTGAAAAGTTTAAACTTTTTGTGAGACACAATGCGAGTGACACTTTCCCACCAACACTTTTCTGCACAACCACGACGCGTTGACGCAAATACGCCCACAGACGCGCGTGAGCAAACAGAACACACACACGGACAGCAGAGTGCATCACAGCCATGGAGAACAGGGAAATGCAGCAAGCAAGACTGATGTTAAGACAGGACTGGAAACAAGGGCCTACTCGGGTTTGCCTGAAGAACTGCTGAGGTCTATTGGCATTTAATAACTGTTATAAACTAGAAGTGGTAGCTGCTGGGACGGCGGCCGAAGGAAGCGGATTGTTAGGCACAGGCTATCGTGTATGCCTGGAGATGTGCCTGAGAGAGGAGGAGACTACGAGATGAACAGTGCGTGCAAAGGGGAAGCTGCTACTGGAACACGGTGAGGGAGATGAGTGAGAGGTACAGACTCACTCTGTCTGCGGTGCGGTGGAACACTCCGAGGGATGCCCTGGAATGAGCCCTGCCAGGGAGAGAAGGAGGGAGCAGAATACCCACCCTGTGCAGAAAGAGAGAGGGGGAGAAGTATAATAAAAAAAGAGAACAGGGAAAAAACAAAGACACCAAAAAGCCACACCATTCTTTTTTCTTTTTCCCCCAGAAAAGGTATCATTTTATTTCCAGTTGTTCTACTTTGTAAAAGCAAATGTTACACGCTACCAAAGCCCAGATGTCCTAAACTAGTCAGAAATCTTACCAAATACCTCCATTTTTGTTTGATATTTAAGTACACATTTCTGTCCAAGATAGTTTTAGGGGAAGAGTACAGAAACTGAGCTTATCATAAATAAAAATACATGATAAAATTGTATTCACACAGCTTTCAGAATTATTTTACAAATGGCTCACCAAGTAGAAGCTTGCTTAGTTCTAGTCTACTGGGAAACCAGTCAACTTCAGTTAACAACAAAAAATTTCTAATGCACAGAAACAAATTTTCCAGCAAGTCCTGGTGCTTCAGATGCCACTTTACTCCAATTTCATCAGTATTATTTATTGTGGAAGAAGTGACATAGAACTGTTTTCCTTACACCTTGCTCTTGGAGCTCGAAAAGGATCAGGGAACTGTGCAGATCCATGTAGTGCAGGGTTTGCCTGTCAGAGCTCTCAAATACCCACAAGTGTGACACACTGTGGTTGCTATGTTCTCAAAACAAGAAGAAGTAATTATTCCTATTACTTTTCCTTTTTCCCACATCCTTACCTTTGCAAATCCAAGCTGCAACTTCCCTCTTAAACAACACAATGCTGATTTCCTATTTCAGCAGGACAGGTTTAAGTATTTACAAACCTTTTGCCATTTAAGCAGCTAAAAACTGCTTTTCTAAGTCCTGGAACACGGGTACTACAATAATGACTGCCCCATTGCCTCCTGACCAAGAGCAACTAACTGTGGCTACTCTGTGAGCCAGCAGGCTCAAAGTATCTGAACAGCACTTGCATGACAGAAAACAGGAACCCAGCTTGCCCCTCTTCTCCAGATTCTCTGCTGCAGACCATACTGCCACAGCTGTAAATAATAAAACTATTTGACTTCCATGCCTCTTTTAAAGCAATGTGAAATATCACATTCTTTCTATAAATAAATATTCTGCTTGTATTTGTCTTAGGAGAGTTTTAAACAGTTCCCTGATCTTCCAGTTATCCTTATCTAAATAGATTTTAGCCAGCACTATTCCAGGTTTCAGTACTGCTAAGATGAAACTTAACACACGCATTTAACCAAGTCTTGGAATCTGCTAGTCAGAACACTTTTCATCCAGAAGAGGAAATAACAAAAAAGCCTGACAAGACTCCTTTATAATTCTTCAGAAGCTGAGATAAAACAATTATTGCAGCAAAATCTAAGGGGAAAAATGAAACAAGTTCTTCAGTCTGATTATCTATAGATGGAGGTATTGATTACCTAATGTTCTTACAGTCCTCCATCAGTGGTCATTAACATCACAATTTTTAGACTGCTGGAACAGTACTAGCTTCAGACAAGCAATGTGACAAAACAATATATTGTGCTGCATCAGCTGAACAGGTACATACATTAAATACATAAATAGTACTGGGAACATGATTTATTAATCAATGACTGATAAGAAAATTATCACACGCTTTAGATTTTCATAGCGCGGTACAAAAGAACAACACCACATTTTACGGGTTGTCCACATTTCATCCAATATTGTGTCAGGGTACTGGAACACCAAGAAAAGCTCTTTCCATTCTCTAAACATAACTGAATCTTCACATAGTAGAAAGCAAATTATCACCAGGCACAAGTCTGATTTTGCACAGACTCATCTGAGTTGGCAATGGGCTTTTTCCAGATTTCTTTGAATTTTTTAACACATTAAGAAGGGAGGTGAAAATTTTATATCCTCTCCCTTTTACCCTCTGAAAAGAGAGATTAAGAGAAGCACAAGCCATCTGAGCTACAGAACAGTTAAGACACGATTGTAAAGGCAATGAAATATTTACATGTCTTGATACGTTCCAGAAATTTTTAAGCATCCATATTAGCACTTCAAAGCACAGCGCTAAAAGTACAGTCTTCTCAATAATTCTTCATGCTACTTTATCATTGCTCTGACTGGAGAGGTAAATGAGGAAAGTGCAAGTAACTTCCTTGAATCTTTTGCCTGCTGAACTGGTCTCCAGACATATTTTAATCCCCTTCTCCCAAATGCTGCAGTTGACATTACTCCATATACATAAGTTTCAAATAAATGCCAGATTTCTATTTTGTAATAAATTAATAAATAAATGATTTTTTTCTAAAAATACCTCAAACAAGACTTGTTTAATTTTACATCAAATAAGGTAATTAAAATCAACATCAATTTAAAAAGTAAGGATCAGCAGATACAGTACTGGGATTTTATTAAGATGAGTGTTATGACTTAAATTGATTATAAAAATTATAAAGGATGTATCAATCACATTGATATAGCACATTAAGATTCAAGTATCTGCACATCTGCCTGGCTTACAAAAAGATTAGTTTTCTTTTAATAGTAATTTTTGTATAAAACTCCAAGTTACCAAGCTTTCTCCTTCAAACATCAACTCATATTCATCCCCCATTACACAAAGGTGCACTGAGGTTCCCAAGAAATCCAAAGAGGAGTAAAAAAGAAACACACTAATAAATACATCTCCTCAGATGATGGTACATACTCAAAATGCACAGATAATGTGGCAGTTTCCTACTAAAAGCAAGAAAGAAGGAAAACCTGAATCACCACTTATTTATTACAATGTCTATAAAACTCATAAGCACAGAAGTCTAGAATTAAAAGATGAGAACATGACTTACCTCAACTTCAATTAAAAAAACAAAAACAAACCCAAACAAAAAATATTTGATGGGATTCTTCTGGGCTCTGAAGCAACTATTTCCACTAAGACTTTAATGTTAGACAGCAGCTTGAACAGTCCTTCTCCACAGCTATTATGTGCATCCACCCACTACTCTTAAATCCCATTTCTCTTATTTTCCAGATACCAGATTTGTGAAATAGCAAAGGCATCCCCAAAGAGAAGTGTACCAGAATTTTAAAACAACCTAAGATTCAGGAGTGGAAAAATAAGAGTAGCTGAGATAAAGCAGCCTACAAACCAGAAGGACAAAAGTTCTTCTGAGGTCCTGATGAACTGTACTATTGCTTTATGCTGCACTAAATGCTTTATGAAGTTCTGACTCTAACTGCACTGGGAAAACCTGGTGGCTGTTTCTTCTTTTAAATGCTACTATGAAAACTAAGGCCAGAGTTTTCCATTGTTAGTTATGAGCAGACTTCAACCTTAGAATAAGAAATCACATGAACAAAAGCAACTGCTTCTGCCAGAAAAGGAGAAGCAGAATATTTCAAAGCTATTGCCACACAGTAATTTTAGCCCAACAGCCAGTTCTTTTCCCAAGGATACACCAACATGCAAAACTGCTACTGCTTTAAAAAGCCTTTTCTGCTGCAGAAACAAATGCAAATACAGCCAAGATCCCTTTTTTAATCCATACCACTAGAGCCTCTGAGCACTTCAATGAGGAGGTGATTTTTGCTGCCTCTCACCAAGCACTGCCAGTTATCTTGTACACACTCAGAGCTTCACACCATGAACAAACCTAGAATGACAGACTTCAATACTGAGGCAAACAAAATGTTTCTGCAGCAGTCTCCTCTTACTGGCCTAGCACCCAGAAAGAGCTCATGAATGAGCAGTTCTGACATGCAATAGTCTTTCTGAAAGGATTCAGATGAAAAACATCACCAACCCAGTTTTATGTGCTGGTTTACACTAGACCAACAAGAATTGCTTGTGAAGGGTTCAAGGATCTCCCTACATGTCATGCGCAGTCACAGCACATGAGGCAGGTGCACAAGATGACCACCTAGTCCTGCTATGGTTTTGTTTCACCAAGTACATGTATAAGAACATGAAGCAAACAGCAGAGCATTGGACAGTGAGAGAAACCAAGGCTGGATGTGAAGATGAAGACATACAGTGACTGGACCTCAAAAGCTGCAAGTTTAAATGAATGGTTGTGAAGCTGACACACACAGATGTTCAAGGCTAAGGTGGAAGGAGATACTAAAAGCAGAAGGACAACAGTACACAAAGACAGACAAAGGATTACACAGGTTCATCAAAACAATTGATGTGAAAGGCTTTGGAATGACAAACTGGGACACAATTCAAAAGGGAGGCAAGGAATATCTCAGAGTAAAAGTAGAGAAAAGATGGAGCAAAGAACAAGACCATGCACGCTCCCATGCAAACTGACATGTTCTGCTGTCATTCTAGCAGAGACAAGAATGAACCTGTACACACATTTAGGCAGCAAAGCCCATTCTCACCACTGTGAGCTGTTACCAAGGGGAAATACCCAGCTTTTACTGTACACACTGCCTACTCTTGCAAAGAGTGGAAGAGCAGCTAGGAACTAGGAGGAACTGGTTCTCACAGGCCGGAATCTTCTGCAGGTATCTTGGATCAAATTCAGGGCTTTGAAGTTTTTGCTTGTTTGTCATTTACTTCTCAGCATCTGTCATCATCCTTTCCAGCCCAAGAAACCAAATGATTTATCAACAAAACTTGAGTTCTAACCCCTTTAACCTCAAAGTCTTGAAAATATCAGTATTTACTGTTAGAGAAACAATCCTGCAGAGCCTGCAAGTCAAGTGTGGCAACGGATTCTAACATTTTTCTTTCTTGCAAGCTGTCCATAAACATTAATTTCTTCAGGTAATTTTTATGTTCTTCCAGAGTTTGGTTATTTTCTTCCATGACAGTAAAATCATAAGACACGCTAACTGGAATGAACTCTGCATACGAGACGTGTAAGGGGTCCTTTCAGAAATGTTGTAGTCTACCCTGCCAGCAAATATTTGTACAAACCTTTACCCCAAGGATGGCTAACCAAGAATAAAGCACAAACAATAAGTAGTTACCTGAATTTTGAACATCCTGCCAGGACATTTACAAGAAATACCATGTCACAGACACAGCAGACAGGCAATAGGTAGCGACCTATGAATTTTTAAGAAGCCAAACTTCCCAAACATTTCTTTCCAGCCCCTAGTTTTTATTATGTGAGTGCTAAATTCCAAGGATTAATTTAAAGTTACACAACTTCCACTTATGTACATATTTACCTTTAAATACGAAAAACACCTAAAAGTACTTTGAAAAACTGTGGTCCCTGAAGAGAACAAGACCAGACAAGCTTACAATGACATCAGAATGGGCCATTTTCTAGAAATATTTAATAACAGAGAAACTATGTGAACATGACTTTTAAAAATGAGTATGTTTAATGATCTCCACTTACTGATTTAGTGGCAGAACTATGAAGTGATCAGAAATACCAGCCATTTCAAATGGCCAGCTGAATTGCTGCAATTCATATGGTCTTAAATTCCAAACTGATGTAGCTGCTTTCCACTCTCCCTGTTTCCTAGTTTATTCCAGCATCTATTCTCTATGATACACTACATTAACAATGCTTGTTAAGGCACGTTTGAGTAAGCATTTAAAGTATTCCTTGGAACACTAAATTACTGTGTTTCCAGACTGATACTAATTCCTGAGGAATGAACACATTGTATCAGTTCTGATTTGTATAGAATATATGGAATTTATAAACAGTCACATTAATTTTGAAAATTTTGGCATGTGAAGTACCTGATATCTGCCATAATTTAAAATGACTGGCAGGTCAACACTAAGAGGAGAAACTGAAATAGTTAAATATTCATCAAACTGAAAACTATTAACAAGCTTAAAGAAGCAAAAAGCTAAGATGTCTCAAAGGAGCCATTCTGTCATTGTCAAGGCTTCAATTACAATTTGGTTTAAAAAACCAAAAAAGCTAGTCTACATAAAAAAAATCTAGTCTACATAAAAACCTGATAATTTCATAAACATTAACAATATTTCATGATTTATACCACATATAAACATGATTTTTCTTAGTCTTTATTCTTAGGTCAAGACCATTAAATTAAACTGAACAAGAATGTTAAGAGAGGAAAACAATTTCTTTAAGAGGCTTTTTGGGATTTGAGTAGCGAGAATACGTTTTCCTTAGGTGTCTTCTTCTAGCTATTGTGCTTTCCATTTATTGTACTTTCTTACATGAAAATAAGAGCTGATTGTGTCTCCTTTCTATTACAAGAGACGTTTTTCGTTATTAGGTTCCAGATCAAAAATTATTTTATACATTTACATGTCTATTAAGCCATGCAAGGAAGCATCCAAATGCATGTTAGCAGAGGAAGCACTAAACCAGAAAGTTGAGGTCTGACCATTGGAATTGAAATTTGGATCACCAGCCAGACCACTGTCCTCCTTGAAGAAATCCCACATTATGGAGTTCCTGTTTCTGTTGGCTGACAGAAAGCCTGTAACTTACAAATATGCACGTGAAGACATTGCAAAAAACCAAAAAACATGCCCAAAACATTCTGCCCAAAACTTCCCAACTATCAAAAAGCTGTGCAAAGCAGTATAGTTTCAAAATTTGTTAACATTTTATGAATTTTCCTAAGTCCTTTATCAATTTCATGAGAAACTTTGCACATGGATAAAAATACCAAGATGTTTGGATTGTGCATTATGGCTAGAAATACATATGTGTATCACACACATATATCCACACACCCAACCACAAATACAGCAGAGGTTTCTCTAGCTCTCAAAGATACTGTCCCTTAACCCAAATTTCCTCCTGACAGAAAAAAAATGTATTTTTGAACAAAACTACTATATAAGTTAAAAATAATATACTGGCCAACCTGGCCCAAACCAGACAATGGTGCTTGAGACAGCAACTCAAATTCCCCATCTTCTCCAGTATCTTTGTCGTAACAATTAACACCACAAGCTGAACAAACGAGAACTTGTGTAGTTAAGCAACTAACTTTCCACTACTTAACCTTGTCCCTGAAGCCATGTGATAAATGAGCTAGAAAAAAAGGAAGGTGGAAACAATAGCCACTAACCTGGTAACAGTATCAATGCACAAAGCCATCCAATGAACAGCACACACAGGAAATTAAATTGGGAAAAAGGAACAATGCAAGGGCTCAGAAGCTCCAAAGTAGAAGGAGTTGAAACAAATGGGATGAACCAAGATGTTACATGGAGATGGGGGAGCAGAGGTGTCAAAGCAAACCAAAAGCTACTCAAGGTTATAAACCTGTGACAGCAGGATCTTATCAGACAGAAAGAAGGAGGCTGGAAAACATGGGTAAGGCTGTTTGCCAGTAACTGGTGAACACACAGCGTGGTGGTGCCTCTGCTCTAGTGCTATATATTTAAAAGAGCAATTTTAGAAAGATAACAGGAGTGATTCATCTTCATTACAAGCTTACATCAAGTAAGTCAGTGTAGGATAAAAACAAAGAAACAAAAAAATCAAACTCATTTTTAATAAAATGTCCTAGGTTTTCTAGCTAGAGCAATAGCTTAAAGATCCAAATGCTATTTGCTGCTGACTAACAAAAGCTTTGTTTAGCAAAGGTAATTTCTTCTTATTATATAATATCAAATATGTTGTCCCTCCCCCATCTTACATATTCTATTGGTGTTTCATGAAGAATGTAAATTTTACATAGTGGAAACAAATGTGATTCATGCAACAACATATGGAAATGAAGATGTCTTTTGTCAAAGTGATTTTCATGCAATTATTTTTTTTAATGATTCAAGTTATTAAAATGAATTATAAAAAAAATAATAAGAAGAAATATTAAACAATATTAACTCTTGCTTTTACACTCATGCACTGAAACTTAGAATACACTGCTTTTTTTCCTCAACAAATATGAAAACATCAACAATGAAAATTTGACCAGGAAAAATCCCTAAAAGATACCTATGACTTTGAAGTCAGGGTATAAGAAAATCTCTTTAAGTATCACTAGATATACAGGTTGGATTGACTGTAACTTAAATACTAGAAGTGGTGATTATTTAAAGAGAAGATTTCTAAAGTTTAATGGTTTATTTCAGAAGAAATGTTTGTAATATTTGTTCACGTAACAGGGCTGCAAAAGAATGCAAGGGTTGCACAGCAGGAAGGACACTGGTCACACAGAGCACAGAATCTCCTCAACAAGGCTGACTTGTGTGGGAGCCAAAGTTACAGAAGAGGAGAATGAAAGGCAGAGGGAGGTACCCGAGCACGCAGGGCCCACTTTACTCACAGAACTCCTCCTCCAGGAGGTTTGTGTGAATTTATCGGCACATGCCCGTCCTGCCCCTGGAGGTTTTTGGCTGTCCTTCTGGCAATTACATCTAGTGGCCTGAATCACCCCCAAAAAGAGAAAAAGAAACAAGAATTAGTTAGAAATTAACCAGATGAGCCTCTTGGCCAAGGCCCAGTGGTCAAACATCAAGCATGACTTGACTGCAGAGCACAATACAATTAATCCACTATTTACAGTGCTGCACAACTGCTGCTTTTCCCAAAGGATACTGAGAAGTGACCCAGAATAAGTATTGACTTTTGGAAAGAGCTGTTTCACTTAAACTTCTGAAGCACTGAGTTCTTCGAGTCATCTTTCAGTCATTACAAATGTAAGTTTTACTCATCTCCACAGCAGAGCTCCTCAGCTGCACCAGTTGCAGGTTACTCCAGCAACCAGGTTGAGCAGGGAAGGAGAAACTTCCTTCAAGAAATTTTGGCTGATTTTAAAGAGTGAGACTAAGTGTACCCAAAACCCAACACTTACTGCAAAACACTAACAAACAAGGTAATTTGGTTTGGTATGCTGTGATGTGGGATTCTGCTGTTTAAACAGCAGAGCAAACATCAAATCTTCACCTTTCAGTTTCATTTTAGAGGGAATGTTCCCAAGCCAGAGAGGGAGAGGATGAAGGCCACAGCTCAGTTTTACTGCACACACCTACAAAAGCACGTTTAACATTTCATTAGAGATTATGGTGACACAAGTATTGTCTCTTGTATGGTGTGCACCTCTTGGCATCTCATCTACCCTGCCTGTAGGATCTTTCTGAGGCTTGAAATGTCTTGGAAATGTGGGGCTATTTTACAAGAATTGCCACAGCCACTGAATTTATCAGAACCAAATGCAAAGATATACGTGGCCAAATCCAAACTCAGACCAAGAGCAAAAAGGTAAAAGGCACATGTGACTTTTGCTTGAGGCCTTGTGTCTCCCTGAACCTAATATATGATGAAGTGTCCCCATAACTTGTTCTTAGTTGACAGATTTAATGTGACTATTCAACTTGTTTTGTATTGTTTCCTAAAAAAACCAATCAACTTAGAATACTACCGTGCTCAGCTTTAAATTTTATGGTGTAATTCTTTATTAAGATAATGGACATTAGAGAAAAGGACAGGGAGGAAAAAAAAGAGTAACAAAAACTTTAAGCAGAATGATAGGCCCAATCCTGGTCCATTTTTAAAATATTTTAAGTGTAGCCTTATCTTTTCCTCACTGTTATTCTTGAGCAGCTCCTAGAATTTAATGTTCAAAACTGTTTTGGAAATTAAAGACTTTCAACAGCATTATAAACATATCCTTGCTTAGTGCCACACAAAATCATGAACAGATCATGAAATTAAAGATCCCAGGAGCACAACTGGGAACACAAACTTACCTTTGTTACAGTTAAAGTAAGAAGGAAGAAAACAGCTGTCCCGGCTTTCTTAAAGCCTTCATCAGTACTGCCTATTGAGGTTGCACTCTGCAGTGCACACCTGGGATTTTGTCAAACATTTTGGATTATACTTACAAGCTGCTGCTCTAATTGGTTGATTGTTTCATCCTTTTTCCTCAGTTCATCTTTCAGCTGCCTGATCTCGTTCAGCAGATCATCCATCTGCAACAAAACAGTGGTTTTCTGTAAGGACTGCACGATCTAAAGCAACACCTGTACAGGATGTGTGAGATCAGACACGCCTGGAGGGATGGCAGGGACACAGCACCTGCTCTCCTCCTCCCATTCACACAGAGAGAGGGAGAAAGAGTGAAAAAACTTGACTGAAAGTCCACTGAAGAGGCCAAATTCAGCTGATACACTAAATTCCCAGGGTAAGTAAATTAGCTGCATTTTTGAGGCAGTAATTCATCTGTTGTGCAAACAAGTGACATGATGTAGATGAACTTGCCTAGTCAGCAAACACTACCTAAAGTCCTCTTTATCAACAAGAGAAATTACTGAACTCACAACAAACATTAGATTTTAAGTGTTCTTCAACTTCATGAAGTATTTATAGCCTTGTTATATTTCCAGTAAGCACTACTTCCCTCACACAAATACAGAATTAGTGATCTTTGTAAAGTGATTTTAAATTAGAGCCAAGCACTGCTACAAAACCTTACCACCATGGAAAACGTGACATTACAAGTCTGCAACTATAGAAGATGATCCCATTTGCAATACCTATCATGATTTCTTCTGCCTTTAATACACATTCTGAAACAGTAAACTTGCCACTGACACTGTGGGGTTCACCTGGGTTAACACTCAAACAAAGAAAGGAGCAAGAAGCAGTACTTCAGTAACACACAAGCTTTAGGTGTGTTTTCTAAACATAAACAGGTTTGCATCTCTTATTCCTTGGAGTCGATCCATGTCATTTACCTTAAAAGTTGACTCAGGTTCTTGTGGTTCTGGACTCGATGGAACTGAGAATGTGATGTCCTGGAGTGACACATTTTCATCATTCTACCAGGGGACAAAAACAAGAACACAAGTTTGAATTACTTGTTGAAACAGCAATTTTCCTTTTTTCCCCCCATAGGAAAACCGCCCTTGCTGCAGCCTGTGTACAATGCCCAAGTAAGGGCCATACTACAGGCACTTATATTTAATTTCCATAACTTGATAGAACTTTACATCTCACAATTTTTTGGTGCTGTTCTGGTTTGGTGGGTGGTTTTTTTTGTTTTGTTTTCAATTTTTTTTGTTGTTTGTTTGTTTCTTGGGCTTTTATATAAACAGACTGTTAATTCTGAAAACAGTCAGGTTTACACTGTCCAGCACTCAGCTGTATTCACTTCTCAAGTAGCTGCTTGTCCCTTCCAGGCCCATGGGCAGCAGGTGAAAGACTGATGAAGAAGCAGCTCACACTCCATGTTACAGACAAGTTCTAGCAGAGTGCTTGGAAATAATTTGCACAGTAACACCATGAAAAGACAAACATTATTTAGTTCAAAGTATTTCTAAAATGCTAGAGGAAAAGTGCAGCAATTAGAATCATAGAATTGCTTACAGTTTAACAAATTATTTTCTGCTTATTTATACTGTATTTTATATTTATCTCACAGTCCCCAAGTAACAAATTTCACCAACATTTTATTTTAAGCAATGATTCAAACAAATACACACACTCAGAAGTGAAGCTACAGATGGTCACAGTTACAATTGTCAAAGAGTCATCACAGGAATGGGAAAAAATACAAAACAAGACAAAACTATTTCAAGCAAAAGTATCTTGCGTGGCATTTCAAAGCTCTGTACCTCCAACATACCTTTTGCTGCTATTAAAACGCAGGGAAGTGGAACAATAAGACGCTCCACAACAGCAGATTAAGACCTAATTGCAAAGAAGGTTAGTATGTCACACACTCCCTGGTGATTTCAATCAGTACTCCAGGCCTGTGCTAACACCTGACTCATTCACCAGCAAAGCAGGGACAAAGGTCATCTGCAGCAATTCCCTCACCACTGTCGTAATTATCTCAGTACACATGTAGAGAACACAGCACAACTGGAAAATACTTCTGACACTACCAGTAGGAACTCAAGCCCCATTTGAACACATGCCAGGATTAATGTATGAAATCTCTCGCGCTTTTTGCTTCTCGTTCATTATATTGCTAAAATGAAACAGGGGAAATCAGCAAAATAGAGTCATCCTTGTACAAAAAAGAAGATATTTTGAATTACTAAAAAGATGACAGAATTAGCAAAGAAAATGCACCTGGCTATATGCACATGCTATTTTTGGTAGGCTAGAAATAATACTAAGAAGTATATCAAGTTATCATCAAATTTGGAAACTTTGAGAGAACATATGCTTTAAATCTTTGAGTAAAGATAAAATGAACTTTATAAACTTATCACCACATTGCACATCACACTACAACAGGCAATATAAAAAACTGCTACCTCTAACATTTTTACAGCAGCAGAATACATTATTTATTTTGGTCTAATCACTTATCCAGAGCAGTGGCAACTGAATTTTTACCAAGGTCTAGATTTTGATTCCCAACCCCAAGCTTTATTCAGTATAAATCACTCATGTGAACAGACTCCTTTGCTAATGGCATTTCTGCAATGATGCAAGCAGAAGCTGTGTTAAGTGGCCATCAAGCAGAGGGTGCTATTTCCTCTACTCCTGCTGCCTGCTTGGCATTCTGACTGCAGTTCCATCCAGGCCATGTCAACCTCACTGCCCACTGTTAAACACTGTCACAGCAACAGACTGACAGCTAAACAACGGCTTAAACTTAAAATTCTCCAATTTGATTTGTTCATCTCTTTTGATTCTGTTTCTTTCAAGCACAATTAAGTCACTGAGGTGCACTATTTTGTAGCTAGTAAAAAATAGTAATTGTAGGGGCAATTTATACAACTTAATGCATGACACAAAAATGTCCTTTTTTTTGTGTAAGTCTGCTTCTTTTTCAACTTCAGGCTTCTCATAAACAAGGATGAATCTCTCTTGTGGCTCTCACCAGATGCAAAAAGAAAAGAACACAATGCATACGTATTTCAAAGGTACACAAGTGACTTACTGACCTAAAGCCTCAGCAAAATGTACTGATGCATTTAACAACTTTGCACTACATAGTTCACATTTTCATTCACATCTCTTCATACAAATGAGCCATATCTGATAAGCTACAGTGAAGATCTGTGCTTGAAAAATAGCATTTCATTTCCATTCACAAAAGATAAGTTGAAATGAAACGTTCTTTAAAAAACCTGCCTCCCACAGCAAAGAGAGCTTCACAGATCTCACAGCTCTGTGAACTACTTCATGTTTTAGTCCTCCCTACAAGAGCAGCAAGTGCTGACCTGAGGTAAGGTTGCAAGCCATTGCTGGGTTACTACAGAGAATGGTCAATCCTTGCCAAGATCAAAAACTCCAGGGCAACAGAAATAGAACCACCTTATTTCAAATTGTATTAACACATTAGCCTCCAACCAGAGCAGCAAGTTTATGAAATTAATTGAGGAGGAGGAAGAAATTGTTAAGATCAGAAGAAAAGTTATTTCTTAATAAGCATGCAAATGAAGTACCTTAGTGAATGTTTAAGAGGCATTAACATTTACATGTCAATTATTACTAGAATTAGACTTCCAAACCATTTTCTTCTTACAATACAAAGTCAGCACTCCAGTTAAGCATTAAAGAGAGAACACTCTCCAGCAGTACAGCTGCCTGTAAATACGGCTGCATTTAGTACAAGAACAAGCTACATTTTTCACTCCATATAGGTTAGTATAACATTACTGAGAAGTCAGAGAAGGTTACACTCAGTACTGTGAAAACTTTCTACACTCTGTATGAGAGAGACTCCTGTTGCTGATTTCACTGTGTGAAGGCACAGGAAGATGGCAGTGTGTGAGGAGTAAGCAGCCAGCACCTGTACTGCTGCCACTGTTCTCCTGGTCACACCAAGCTCAGCCGAGGCTCTGTTACTCAAATAACTATTTCTTTTTCCAAGCTGAACTGGGAACGCAGCACCATCCCCACACTGCTGCAGCTGTGCTGCTAGCAATACTCCAACTAATTTATATCCAGTTATGTGAGCTCCAGTCACAGCAATGAATCCAGCACAGCACATTAAGTCTCCCCAGGAATCTGCTAGGTATACATTCATTATGTGCTGTGCTCTACACTAAGTCATGCTACAGCTGATTAGATAATTGTACAAAACTGAATTTAATTACTAACTCTTCCTATTTTACTGTAACTGTTCCTCTGAGACCTCATGCCTAAGTCCTGGCTACAACTCTATTTCTACCTATCCAAATTAAATATTATTGCTAAATGT
Source organism: Illadopsis cleaveri (assembly GCA_013399915.1). Classification (NCBI taxonomy): domain Eukaryota; kingdom Metazoa; phylum Chordata; class Aves; order Passeriformes; family Timaliidae; genus Illadopsis; species Illadopsis cleaveri. The sequence goes on along the minus strand of VXBB01001098.1, from coordinate 33,690 downwards.
CACAACTGGAGAAAGGCAACACATACACTCAAATGTGTAATATTGGTGGAGAAGGACTTCTGCTTCCATAATAAAACTGGAGTTTGAAAGCAATTGGCTTTGTATCTTGATTTTTTTATATTTTGTAAGAAGCTGCCTGTGATCCAGTCCTAGTTCAAAGTTCAGAATGCTAAAGTTCAACTAATTGTTTTCCAAACTGTATTTCTGTTCTAGAAGAAAAAAAGAATTGTAGTATTTTTGCTCATTCCTGTTAGCATGAAGCTCAATGTTTACAGTAAAGGCTTAACACTTTAATGTGATGAAAAAATATTTCATACAAGTTTTGCCCTAATTGTTTAGCAAATTAAGGTAGCAAAGGTCTGAAGTTTCCTCCTCTGTAGCAGGCTAATTTGCTTTTACATTACTATTTATGTTCTTTGATTAAAAGACTGGATAATACACAGGAGAGTAGAATAAATATTCAGAAGTCCAGTGATGAGTTTTGGAACTGGTGAGTCAAAACAGGGTTGGTTTAGCTCATGAAAATACTGCCAAGTATGCCTGACAAAGTTTGAAGGGAAGAATAACATGTTATTACTAAACTCACTGTTACAGGGAGGAAGGATCAGGCATTTGTCAAGACAAGGAGCAAATTTTGGAAAATGGGCATATTAAGAGTAACTGCTTCATTCTGTGCATTTAAGTTCTTTCAAAAAGTTCATCTGAGCTACTTGAGGCAAGGTTTTTATTCTGCAACCTGGCCATTATAAACTAGATCAAGATTTTACACATGACACTCTGCAGGGCCACACACTACTTGGCTATAACGTGCAAGCCTTTACAGCATGAACCACACACACAGATCATCCATCAAGCTGCCAAACTGTCCTTGTGTTAAAGGCATTAAAAGCCCTGGATAACAGTTCCCTGCTACCTTTGTATTACAGCCTGGGGCTGTTGTGGGGTACAGTTTATGCAGCCTTCTCAGACATCAGGTTCTAGGAACACACCTTTCCCTTCTGACCCTGCATTATTTTTGTTACAATTGTTTTTCCCCTGACAAAATCAGGAATACATCTCAACACAGGAAGCAAATGCTCACATTTCTAAAAGGCACAATCACACCCTTGAATTAGCCTCAAGACTGATTTGCTTTTTGTTTTGTTGTGTTTTGTTTTAGTGCCTTACTTTTAAGGCACAAAGTTATTTTCATTACATTATGCTATTAGAAAAGAACAGCAATGAACCTGGTATTAAAAGACATCACACAAACACTTTCCAATGCTAAGCTGTATATGCCTCCAAAGAAAGCCTCATGGACCATTCTTTATTATGGTAACAAAGGAATTTTTGTAGCTGAAATGCCATACTTCTGCTGAGTCATTTAGCAGTTTACCAACTCCCACAACTTGCCAAGTTTTGAGGTGCATTGAAAAAGCTCCTTAAAAGCTTATGACAATTTCATAACATAGGAAAGTTAAATTTGAACACTTCCAATAGAGATGACCCAGTAGGATTTGCTAAGCTTCTTGTCAAAATATACAGAAAAGATGAAAAGAATGAGGAAAACAAAGCCTTAAATAAAAGCTATTAGCACTGACTTGCTGAACACAAGTTTGACCAATGGGATCAATTTTAATATCTTTTAAATTTTTTTTAACTTCCAGCTTTTCTGAATCTTACTGGATAAAAGCTGTTTTTCACATCCACCGGTTTTCTTTTTTAATTCGGCATTTCCTCAGAGAAGTAAAATTTAATATTGAATAAACATGAAAAATGTCAGCATTTAGCATGTTTTGTAGTCAGTAAAGTACTGACAAGGCAGAAAAGGAACTGCTGGAAATAGCAATCAGAGGTACAGTCACTTTCTGGAACTCTGTAATTCGATGTGTAAATGAAACGCCAACATCCTAATAAGGCCAAACAGAATACAAGCCCACATAGGCCCAGTCCCCAGTTTATTTTACTGCTTTGTTCCCTGTGGACAGCTGACCTGGTGCAGCAGCCTCTTGAGCCTGAGGAGCTGTGTTTTGACAGCAGTGCAGTCCTGCACCATGTGCCTCAGGGTCATCTCATCCAGCATCACCGTGTTCTCGGCCAGCGCCCGCGGCGCCGCAAAACTGCTGCCCGCTCTGCAGCTCTCCAGGGCACCCACTGCAGCCTCCAGGTAGTTTGAACCCCTAAAAAAACCACACAAAACAGAAAAACACAGATGAAAAACTGGAGTTCTGGTAACTGCTGCCCACTCTGCAGCTCTCCAGGGCACCCACTGCAGCCTCCAGGTAGTTTGAACCTCTAAAAAAAAATCCAAAACAGAAAAACACAGATGAAAAACTGGAGTTCTGGTAACTGCTGCCTGCTCTGCAGCTCTCCAGGGCACCCACTGCAGCCTCCAGGTAGTTTGAACCCCTAAAAAAACCACCCAAACCAGAAAACCACAGAGATGACATGGAGCTGGACAGCATTTGGTAAAAAGGAAAGTGTTATGCAACGTGGGCTATACTTGCATAGTGTGGCACACAGCAGAAAACAAGTTAATAAATCAGAGAATGTCAATGCTATTTCACTTAAATACAGAGTTTTCCTTTCCACTCCCAAGAGACCTCTCTCAGACTATAAACTACAGTACCCTAAAACCAGTTGGTTCAGCAGAATTTCTATAAACTGTCATTCAACCCTTTAAGGACTATAAGTTTACTTTACTAACAAATTAAACTGCAAAAAGCTGCCCAAACTTACAAAATGCAAGTAGTAAGACATTGCAATGGTTTTCCATGGAATACTTAAAGTATTTGAATCAACATGTATAATATTGTATCAACATGAGCAACAAGTACTTGGAATGAAAACAGAAGCGTAAGTTTTGAAAAGAAATTGTTACAACCCTCAGTGGTGCTTCCACTCAGACACACAACAATTCTGAAAATGTTGTACTTGTACTTAGTATCACTTGAGACCCCATAGTGCTAAAAAGGAACTGCTCCCTGGTGGCTTTAAATGTTTGTAAGGATATAGAAAAGTGCTTTACCTGTTCAAATCATTTTTACCATGGATATAATGGTCAGTATGGCCAAGATGATAGTGCTCCTGTGTATTCCATCGCTGTTGTGGTGCTCTTTTCCAGAATCCCTCTTGATGTTGTCTCGTGTTTCTGTCTTGTCTGTCATAGCGACTCATATTTTCACATTCCTCTATAGAGAGCATAATGTTAAAAAAAAAATTGTAAGACTTGTTCCCAGGACCTTGCAAATAAAATATTAACTATGTGCTGGTAACAGATGCAGTGTAAAGTCTGTGGGGTTTGTTTTGTTTTCTTAAACTGATCCAGAACAGTATGCATTTTAGAAGTGTCAAGCAGACTGCTTGACCATGTCACATTTTTATTAAAATACAAACTTGTTACAAGAATAAGAGCAACCTGTAGCAGAAACTAAAGAATCCAGCTTTAACAGTATTTCCAGTTTAAACAGAAAATTGTTTGGAGGAGATAGAAATAATGGAAGAAAAGAAATTTGAAAGTAACAATTTCTTGTCTTTCTTACTGATGGTACCCTCAGGCCTTTAACAAGTTCTGATAACACACAAACACAGAAAGACAACACTGTAAAAAAAGGCCAGTATTGCGTTGCAAAAGTAAACAGTTTCATTACTTAAAATTCAGACATACCTATTCACCTTGTTCGGTTTTCAGATTCAGAGACATTTGATCTGTATTTACCTGGACAACCAGCATGATTTAAAACAAGGAATAATCTCTTTAAAACGCCAACTCCTGCAAAGCCACAGGAATTCCACAAACGTCTTAAGGGAACAAACGCTAAATTTGGCAACAGCCCGGAAACGAGCGAGAGAAAGCCAAAACAACTTCTACCCAGGCACTCAGACCCGGCAAAAACAGTCCTGAACTGCTGCTCTGCCACCACACTTGGTCCTTCACTTACCCCAGGAATTTTCCCTCACATTGCCAGTGTTTTCCAGGAGTAGGAGCACACAGGGGAGTGGTGTTTGCCCGCTGTCCCCCAGCCCTGCAGTGCACAAGGTTTCGGGACAGGCCCTCCTCCCTGCTGCCTTCCCAGCCCAGCGTCACCCCGTGATTTACACTCCTCCTCACTCCCTGCATGCTTGTGCAGCTAGAGCAGCTGCTATAAATAGTGGCCAAGCGGCATCCCAGGCTCTAAAGTGAAACCAGGAGAGTTTCTGAGGACCTGGGAAGTCTTTAGAGGCTGACGTCAGGGAAGTCGCACGTAATTATGGAAAAAGCACTGGCATAAAGTGCTGTTAAACATTACTAGAACAAGTACTCACCTACAATTCAGTTTTTATCACCTAGCAAATAACGAAAAAATTGCATAATAAAATAAACTTATTCACCTTAACTAACTGAAGATTTATTTTCCTTTTGCAGCATCTTTCTACAGCTCATAACACGTGAAAACTAACAACAAAATAAGTCCTCAGGAAGTTTACAAGCAATTATGATTTTCAGCTTTGGAAAAGTAAATATTGAGACACTGAGTAAAGACAGGTGGAGATTAACCAAGGAGAAGTTTTGCTTTTTCAGGTGGTCATGTTTACATAAGGGAAGACCTGGAGGTGGCTTTTGAATTCTTCTTTTCAGATCCTCCTTGCTGAAAATACAGAACTTTCAAAACAAGAAGCAGATTAATTTTATAAGGAAACCCAACCTCTAAAAAAATGTCAAAAGTAGCAGCAATTAGCTTTTAATGTTTTTGTGGCAAACATTCACCTTGAAAAACATGCCCTTCTAGCAGTTTTTAAATTAAAAAATTGTAATGGAATTACTGATGCAAATGCAGTGCATGTTTCATATAAACAAGGAAACTTAGGAGAAATTGATCTACCCTTTAAAATTGTTTCTTAATTTTTCCCCAACAGAATTAAATTATCCCTATTGAAAGAATATGCCTTAGGCTTGCATTGTTACCCATTCTGGAAAATTAACTGAGTAAAAAAGTAAAAAATTCATACCTGTCAGGATTGAAAAGTTGCAGACTTGCAATGTTCTCAATCATTTCACACAAGGACTTTGAAAAACTCTATCTGATGTTTAAAAGATCAAGTACTGCATTTCATACGACACAAAGTTAAAACACGATGTGCCACCATCGTGGTAGATGGAAAACTGTGCTTTATTTACTGTAAATTTGACTTCATATCTAACATATAAACAGGAGTCTTCACCCAGACATCTCAGAGGTGCTCTTAAAATCCCCTGGATTTCCCTCAACTTCAGCAAGCATTGAACATTACACAAAATCAGTAAAGCCCTCTTTCTTTCAGTGTCTGTTTGTACTGGGTAGGGCCTGACAGTGCTTCACATTCACTGTTTCTGTTCATTTGAAGATAGACTGGCCTCCACTGAACTTGGAGGTAAAACTAATATCCATATTCACATAACAACAGCTCATAATAATAACAATACTATGAGTCCTATACAGTCCTATGAGTAGCTCAGGAATAAACACAGCAAATGACTCAAACTTTTCCAGTTTGAGACTTGAGAAAGTGCAGCTGTAATTTCCTTTAGCAAGTTCATTCTATTGTGAATTTTTTCTATTTCAGCGGCATCTAGGTACCTCTACCTTCTTTGTGAAAAGTCTGCCAGCACCCTCACTGAAAGCAAGAGTGCATAAAACACAAATAGAAAATACATCTCTTAAATTTTACATCTTCTGCTACCCTGAAGTGTATGTGTATCTATTAGGAGTTATTGTCATTTTGTAGAAAAGAATCATTTATCGCAAAGAATTACGCTGTCATTCACCAAAGCTAAAAAAAACCACTGCCCCAGCATTTTCAAACACAGCTGACACATGAGACTGAAAGACTAACTTAAAATTTTGAAATTGATTCTATAGAAATAATTTTAAGGAAAAAAAAGTGTGAAACAAGGTTGCACTTTTATTCAAGGCAGTACATTTCCATATACAGAATTTTTCAAGTGTAAGAGTTGTACTTGGGAAAACAGAAATATCTTCCTTCTTGTATTTCACAAAAGAAAGAGTTGCTATTTTAAAAAAACACCCCGCTTTTGACGAGTGCATTGACTTATCAAGTCAAGAGTCAGAAGAAAGCAACTCACAAGTCTCTTAAGCCCATGAAGTTTCACAGTGAGACTGCTTGGCTGCCTTACTTACCTTTGTCACGAGGTGGGTCCTCGGGCAGGTCCACATCAAGCATAAGATCATCATCTTCAAGATCACATGAATCAAGATTATTCAAGATATCCTGCAAGAAAGGAAAACTGAGATACAGCTGGTTCCATGATACTTCATATACCCTCCGGTCACAAAAAGCTTTGTTACATTTTTACTGTGCACACATCCAATGTTACCAGCAGCCTCCTTTCCTCAGCGATGAAGATCAGCCTTATGTGAGACCATCTATACAAACAAGGAACATCACAACTGTGCTAACATGACACAGTAACAGTGTTAGATGAAACAAAGATGGATTAAAACATTTTTCTGCATGATGCCTATGGAATACTCCAAAGACTTTTTTATTCATTAATACGCTGCCTTCTCCACAGCTGGAAGCATTTTGAAACTCAACTACTCTGTTTACTTGGAATTTGAAAACAGCGTTATGAAGAGATGATGATAAATCCCCTTATTTCAACTCTCATCATGAAATCATTGAAAGGAAGTGAGGGAAAGCAATGTTACCTTGTCTTTTTGGGACAACAAGGCTTCAAACATGCTATTATGAGCACCAAACTCTGCTTTTTTTTTGGCCTTTCAGGTTGTGGCTCATTTAAAGCTGTTCCTAAAGGGACTAACAAACCATCACATTGCACGGGTATGCTAATGGCACGAGAAAAATGCTATGAAGTGTTAGTGCTAAATTAATTATCCTTATTAAATATAGTCAGGTGTATTAAAGGACTGCAATGAGGGCAAGCCCAGCCAGTGTTTAAAAGACAGAGACTGACCCCTCTTGCTTTAAGAACACCAAGAGGAGGAGGAACTGCGGAGGTCAAGGCTGTGGAACACCCAGCTCACGGCACAGTCAGACCCTGCCAGCACTGCTGGACAAACACAGCAGCCTGGGCAGAGAACCCAGACACCCTTTCACTCCATTACTCCAAGGAAACTAAACTTATTAACACCAAGTGGCTATCAGACAAAGCAGGCCTGAGGGAACTCCTATGGATACCCAGCTCCAACTCCTGAGTATCCAGTAAAAGTCATGCCTTTAAGGCCTGAGACCAGACTCAGAAACTTCACATCAGTCTCTTTCCTAAGAGCAGAAATACAGATTTTTCTTAGGTTTATTGGTTACCCCTAAAGGTGATGTCTGGCACCAATACTGAATAATTTACTACACATTAAGTCAAATAAATGTTTTATAATTATTTCTCATGGTAAAATGATCATTAAATACTTAAGTGGATACTGGCATACTTGCTGTGAACACATTGAACAACAATATTCCCTCGCAAAGCCACCCCTTTGCTGGCTATCATTTGTTAGATTTGCTTTGTCACAGATGCACAGGTGAAAAGGAAGAACAATAACTGGCATTTGTCTGAAATGTTGCTCCAGCTGTTCTTCAGCAGCCTTCCTACAGCACTCACAAAGCACTACTGTATTTTGTTATAAATGGTGACAAAAGCTAAATATATTTTAAGATTTTTGAGGGGTTTGGGTTGTGACATAGAACCTTAAACATTTCACATTTCGGCAGGGCAAGTCAGTTATTGAGGAAGAGTGTGGGATGAAAATAGTTAATATGCACTTTATAAAACATGAGCAAGATAAAGGCAAGATGGAATACTTGAGACAAAACCACCTGGTTTTGTCATATCTCACAGTCCTATCTGAATTGCTTTGTCAACAAATAACATTCTATGCATTGACAGGAAAAAAATCAGGAAAACTTACACAGCAAGGCATTGGGAATAATAATAAATCCAACAATGGAAAAGCTTCACAAAAAAATTGAAGCCATTTAAAGGAAACATGGATTTAATACTTGGGACAACAAAATGCCTGTATATTTTTGCTCCTTTTGCTTCCATTTATTTACATTTTTCCAGGAACCAGGAGTTTTTAAACTAATGTCTATTTTTTTTTCAAACAATTCTGCAAAATACAGGCATGCTTGAGAGGCAGTTTCGGTTTGCAAGTTGATAAATTACTTCTGTGCCACGCTTTCATCTTCCAAATTAGTGTGAACAAGCATTATTTTCTTCTACTGCAAGAACTTTAATGAGCATGACAAATAAAATAGAAACGGTGGCCACAAACACAAAAGAAAGTGGAAGAGCTTTGCCACTGCTGTGCAAATGCATTTAAAAATGCACAATATAAAAACACAATATGCCAGAATGTTTACTAATAAACCCAGATAAGCCACCTTACTATCTTTGAATCAGAACTTTGGAAGTCTAATGGTGTCACAGAAGGTCAGTATTTGAGATTCCAGACATACTTTCCTGTCAACAGTACATTTCATTATGCTTCCCTAATTACACATTCTCCACCACACTGAGGAAAGGAAACTCCATGCTACAAAAAAACCCCTCCACAACTGCAAATACCAAGACTTTGTAATCACTGGGCCATGTGTGAAAGCACTTTGAGCATTTCTGCCTGCGAGCTTCTTGAGAAACACGATATCCAAATAGATGTCATCCTGAAATAGCCATAAGGTAAAGTACAAGTTTCATCAGTACATTAGTGTGTTAAAGAAAAAAAAAAAATTTAGATACTTCCATGGTTATTCTTTTTACTGCATAAGGAACTGCAGGTAATTACATGGCAATAAGATAGTTAATAATGTGTGCTTAACAGCAATTAGCATCATGAAGTGATTCAGGGCAATGAGCTCAAACAGAACAGGAAATAAAAAAATTCTTTCAAAGTGCATCAGCTCCAAGCCTAAAGAATATTACATGTTTCAGCAATTATTACAAGTTACAGAAAAGGAAGAATCCCATTCTATTTGTAGAGGTGAAAAGAGTACTGTATATTAAAAGCAGTATGATTTCCACAAGGCTGATTCAGCACTAGATTTTCAAGCTGGTACAGCCTAGGAAGAGACTGAGTTTGGGACTGTGAAATCCCAGGTCCAGCTATAGTGCTGTCCCCAGTCTCTCTCTCCACAAAGCTTTTCCACTGGACACAGGCAGTGGTGCTTTGCTGCCCTCCTGCAATAGAACAGGGAAAGCATGAGGAGAGGATGATCACCTCTGAGTCCTAGTGTAAGAACTGAGTAACTCAAGCACTCCAGCAATAGAGAACCCCCATATTGCACAAGGAGAAGGGCAAAGGCTGACAGGGCAAGGCACACCACATGTGTGTCATACCACTTTCAGCAAGTTCGCTTCAATGTTCTGCAAATCCTTTCTGGAGTGATTGTCCTCACACTCTGTGTTTTACCACAGGTGCAGCAAGCACACACCAACAGCTCACCCACAACAGCTTGGGATTTAACCCAATTTTTTGGAGGCATGGAGCCCAGCACCTCTTTCTGGAGAGGTATAACAACATTAAGACCACTGCTTTCAAGACTGGGAAACTCTATGCAGAAGAGCTGCTTTTGCTGAAGCAAAACTTCAAATTTTATTTCACCATAATGAACTGGAATCCAAAATATTCTTTTCAAAAACTTCAGTTTCCAAAAATTCCTCATGCAACATGTATCATAAGCTTTTTCTTAAACTGAAGAGCACTATTTTTCAGTCCACCAACCAATGTGAGTTCAATTTAGCTTAACAGCTGGACCTAGACAAGAGGTGTGATTCTCAGCTTTCCCACTTCTTGCACTAAGTACTGTAAGGTTATAATGCAACCAAAGTAAAGCATAAAGTGCCCAAAATAGAAGACAGATAGTTATTTGCATTATCTCCTTACTAAACATAAAAATGTTGACCAGTGAAAGTTTATAACACAAGGTATATTACAGTGGAATTAAAAAAAAATTATGCCAGGCATTGAGGTTAGTGCAGAAATGCAAAGCCCTCAAACAACATTACCAGAATTGAGAGGAGTCTGAGCTCCAAGTACCAATGCCATGTTAGGATATTTTGCAGGAAAAGCAATTGCCTTGAGGGAGTCATGAACTGGTGGTGAGTATTAGGAACAACATTTTACCTGTTTCCATAACTCACAATCTCAGAGCTCATGGGTTTGTTCCACCTTTAGGAAGCAGACAGTTAAAGGAAAATAACTAATTGTTTTTATTACTGATTTATTGACTTAGGTCTTGCTTTTGATGAGGATGAAAAAAGATCACAGCAGAAGGCAAGTGTGAGTAAAGGGAGAGAACTACAGGAGAATCTGGCCAAAAAAACTCAAGTGAAGCATTCGAGAGCAGCACAGAAACTAACAAACCATCATTTCAAGGTGCTCGAGGAATGAAAAAAAGGAAGTGGCTTTTAAAAACAAACACAAAACACACTGGGTAAATCAGTCATCTGAAGGGCAGCTGAAGGATAACTGCCAAAGTCAAACACAAGTCAAGGCTGACAGAAGAAAAGAGGAAAATCTCCAGGGTCTTTTTCAATGCTATTTTCAGCACTTGACAGCATCCAAGAAAGAGATGAATAAAGAAATGGGAAGTCTCCAAAAAGGCAACGTTATATAGGAACGGAACAGAACTCTTAAGTGAAGGCAGAAAACACAGACAGAAGAAAAGCACATACTGTACTATAGGGCTGAAGAGAAAAACCCACTGTAAATGAAGTCCTTAAAACAGAGAAAACCATCCAGGGAAGAGGTGGGATAGAACTCTGCAGGTTACCAAAGACAGGATAGGAAAGGAGTACACTTTACAAGTCACATTAAAGATAATTCGGCCACGCAGCCAAACAAGTATTTTGTAATTCTGCCCATGCTCCATAACTAAAGGTTGCTGTGACAACACATGGAACAAGAATTTGGTTTGGTTTAATTGTTAAGTAGAACTGTCTGAAACATCTACTGTTCTTGAAAACATTTTTATAGAGGCATTGTATGTTCCACCTAAGTTTACTGAAGGTACAGAGGAATTCATTATTAGCTTAAGTTATTACATGCTGTATCTAAAACATCTATACCTGCTGGGTTTTTCATTATTTCAAAATATAAAATCAGATGTGAGACTGTATAAAAAATATGAAATTCAGTAACACAACGAAAGAAGAGGAAAACCAGAAACATTAGCCATTCTGTTGAGACTTCACCAATTCAAAAGCAACAGCACTTTGAAACACAGGCCCCAGGCTACAGCCACTGCCACAAGCAGCATTCCTTGACTGCCATCTAGCCTCCAGCAAGGAGGAACGCTGAAAGAGAGAAGCATTGGAACCATCTTTCTATAGAATTCCAGCAACATTTAAGATTTTCTATTTTGGGTTTTTTTTCTTTTGAATAGGCTAGTGCTTTTAAATAGAGAGTTTCCTGTTTATTTTTAAGCACCATCACAGAAAGCAGTCAGCAGTGAGCATAAATAGTGACAGAGGAAGGGCAGGGGAGGAGAAAAAGCAGTTCTTCCTACTCACTGCTTCCAGTCTGTTTGTACAAAAAAGGCTATCAACACTTCAGCATTGCTCTTACAGTTTATCTAACCTACAATGGAGCATTTTACCCTATTAAGCAATGTGTAATTCCTACAGCTACTCCTAACAGGCAGAAATGATTGTGAATGATTCTCACTCCACTGACTTGCACTTGTATTAAATGTACAACGTTTGGTTTAAGGAAAATACAGATACTTCAAATAATTCTCAGCTGAGAAAGGAACCAAACAATAACCTCAGAGGAATAGCATGGGCATGGCTGTACCAGGAGCACAGTTGTTTCCTCTGTGCAAGAGTTACAATTCTACCCTAGCAAGACTTTCGGAGTAACCTAAATATGACACGTTACACAGCATTAATGTGTTCTATTCTTACACAGCCAGCTTAATATACTTCTAATTAAAACCAAAACAATCCTCAAATACCTCCAAACTACTCTGGGGTGATTCTATTTTGACCAATCTCTCCATAAGCTGTTAACAACACACTAACTCCCTCACTTACTGCACTACTGCAAAGGTGTATTTATGCCACATTGTAGCAGGATGCCACACTCGGGTCCATATGCAGGAGGATAGGACCCACAGAAGAACTGAGGCAGGCAGCAGCAGTTGAAGGGAAAGCTAATGATACTTTATTCTACAATCTTCTTCTACATTCTCTATCAACAATCCAACTCCATATATACAGTTTGTACAGAGGCCAAGAGATTGGTCATTTAGGTCACCACCTCTTGAACCTGGATGGTGAATACCACCATCAATCACATTCTCCTCCCAAAGGAGAAATATGAAAACATCTCTAAAAATATACATTGTTTATGTTGAGCTGCGTGAGAATCTACTTGCAAGATTCCAAACAAAGAAAACCAAGAAAGCTGAGAGCAACACCACATTATCCTGATACATTTCCACAGCCTGAGCCAAGAGCACAAAAACTCAGAACCAGCTCACACGTGGATATGCAGTTACCAGCTCATACAGAAAATGTCCCCTACAAGCCTAGGAAATGAACCAAGTGCTCCCTTCTACCAGTGTTTGCTCTCACATTTCACACACCATCACAGCAGCAGCCACACACTCTCCCTCTCTCCACAACCCAAATCCAAAGGTGTAATTAATGGATGCCATGAACAGAACACATAAGCACAAGTGAAATTGCCTTCCTTGGTTTTTCCAGCATGAGAAGATTCATAGTGTCAGTTCTGAAGGAAGCAGCTCTCAAAGGCGTATAAGCTTTCCCATCCCAAAGGAAAAAAGGTAATTTGCCATAACAGGTTGTTCACAAAATGTCACGCCTCTCAGACCAGCATCACAAGAGGTCTGTGAACTGCAATACAGTCATATAACCTCCTAATAATGTTTGACAGCAGGGACACCTACATAACACAGGACAGACAGAAGTGCCATCTCATTAATTCAGTTTCTCACCACCTTGCCTTGCTGTTATAGTTAAACTCTGAAGACTGAAGCAGAAGTGGGACAGTAGATGGTGGCTATTTTCACTCTAAAATCAGTCTCTAATCAAATGACATTTCCTTTCTCTGCCATGAGCAGAAAACTGCCTGCCAGCAAACTCTACCAAAGGAACGGCCGAGGAGCTGACAGAACACACTGAAATAAGTTTGTGCTCTTAGATCTGTATTGACAAGCAACAACACAGACTGAATTTTTCACAGCAGTTGCAGTTTTCTACTAAAAAAATAATTGTGGACATACTACTCGAAAATGTTCTCCCATTACTTCAGCATGTTCATAAATATTATCTGTTCATAATGAAGATTAAAGGCAAAAAGATGACACTGACTTTTGAGGCTTTGAAATCAGAACCAAGCACTCTAGTGGTTTTCCAAACAAATTTTTAAGTATAGGCTACTTAGAAATTAAGAAGATGAAAAACAAATGCCACAGATTTCTATATCTGTATTATTGGAAAAACGAAAACTGTGAAGTTATAGCAGTACAATTTAAGTAAAGCAGAATAATTTTCCTTGGATTCTGGAACATGACATGAAGACATTGGGACAAAAGAGCCTGGAACTTGGACATGAATTTAGGAGCTTAAACAGAAGTTACCAACTACAGCAACTTCCAATAAGCAGCTTCTAGTGAAAAACAGCTTTCAAGGCTGACACGTGTTAGATTCCAATCCCAGAATCACTATATATATATACACCTGAGCAGGAAGTTTGACCACAGAAATGGCAGCTTCCCAGATAATGTATTTCCAAGAAATCTTTCTGTTATCCCAAGTAAAAATTCACACGTTGCTTGCCATTGTTTTGGAATGCACCAGTAAAATCCAAAACCTCACAGAAGACTTCCTGTGCTACCTCTTGTCAAGAGATGTATTGGCCTAATCCAAAAGTCAGACTTTCAGGACCAATGAGTTATTCAATTTGTCCTACAGCACAGAATTTCTTTGGTGATGGAGGTAAATAAGGAAAATTCTCTGAGCAGAAGCAGCAAACAGAACTCCATGCTACCATTCCACATTAGGGATGCTCTGTGTTCTCTACCCATAAAAGGTGCTCTGCACTATGCTGGGCATGGAGACACACGTGGAAGGAGGAACAACACAAATGTGTCTGACTCTCACTGGGTTTGCTGTCAGTCCCAGGAAGTTCACAGACACTTTGAACACTGGCACTACAGTCACCTGTGCATTCCCCCAGTCTCATTCCTCTGACACACTGAGCACTCCTGCTTTCCCCTCACACACCCAAAGGGAGAGGTTGCCCAATTTCCTCCTCCATGCCCCTGTTCTCTCAGAACAGTGGCCAGGTAAAACTTGGCAGCTGCAAGAAAGACTATAATCTCTGAGATTTTACAGGCTTGGTAGGCAGCAAAAAGGCAACAGCCACTCCAAAATCCAAATCACCCCAACACAGGTATATAACAAGATTCCCTAAGACTAGAAAAATTATTCTTCATTAAATAATTATACTACAAGAATAATGTCTTCTCTCTCTCCAATTTCACACCCTCACTAGAGTATTGGGCATCTAACAGTGTCATCAGTTCTCACTGCATCACACTCACTAGCAAAAAAAAAAAAAAATTAAAAAATCTCTAACCACATACAAAATTGGAAGGTTGTATTTATTAATAGCATAATGAATTTTAGTCAAAAAGGCACTGAACTGAGGTGAAATCATCCTTTGCTTTCAGGCACAGAACAAACTCAGACACTTCTTAAAGAAGTGCTCAACTGAAGTACACAAATTACTTTTAGGAAGCATCATGGGAGCACAAAATGCAATTAATTCTCTTTATTAACCTCACCTTTTGTATCCTAAGAAGGGAGGAAATGCAGTAAGTCAACACTGCTCATTTGAGTACAGCCTGTCAAGAAGTACATGTTTTTTTAATGCTCTTCTCTGCTTTGAGTAAGATCTTAAATGTTCTTTGCAAGATGAAAAGAAAAAAGAACTGAATTTCAACTGGCTCATTATATGAAAGGCTTTTAATGTGTGCTTCTTGTAACTAGCTTGCACCTGAAGGACTTCTTTCATGACTACTCTTTTGGAAAGTTATAGCAAAAAAAGCAAAGTTTGTGATGAGAAAAATTATATACTTTTTACATTATCTTAAGCTTATTTGCACTTTTATTTTCATTACAGCTGTAACCAAACAGCTGTAATGAAAATAAATGTGCAAGATTTTAAAACAAAAAGATTTTTCACAAAATTTAGAAAGCCCAGCTTCTCACAGACCAAGAGTTAGTTTTAATTTGGCATTAACCTCCTGAAAAGAAAGTTCAGCCAAAGAAAGGAAGATGGGTAGAAGGCAATACAGAGAACACTTAGCTCTAAGGAAATAAATGTATTAGAACTACACACATCACAAGTCTGAATTCACATTAATAAATCACTCATTTGAGAAATCAGACTGGCAATTTAAACATTACTATAGTCATTTTGAGAAGTGAATTATTTACAAAATGAAGGTAATTAACACTAAATTACATGTAAATAACTACTGAAAGAAATTAATAACTGAACTAAACAATTCTATTTTAGCAAGTTCATTTTCTCTAAGAAGCAGAGTATACTTCACTGAGTATGAATGCTTCAGGAAGCAGAAGGCATCCTGCCCAGTCCCAAAAACGAATTCAGAACTGCCCTTACCCAAATTAGAGCCACAAACGGGAAAAATATAACAAAGAACAACAACAAAAATCTCGTAAGATTTCAAAAATTGCCTCAAAGAAGAGAAAAATGTAACTATTTTATACTTCAGCTAAAATTCTGGCCATGTGTCAAACTGATTCATTCCAGTGAGATCCAGATTTCATCCCAAGAGCAATTAAATTCTCAGCAAGGCAGTTAAAACCCATCTGTCTTTCCAAGCCAGATTTCAATTATTATTCCATAATCCTATGCCCTTATAATTACACTGATGTTCATTCTGCATACAGCCAAAAATACTGGCTTTATTTACTTTACAGGAAAAATGAACATAGCTCAAAGATTCACATTGCTACTGAAACCTACAGGAAAAAGAGGGCACAGGACTCAATCTGACAGTACAGGGAACACTCTCAAAGTTTCCTGTTCAAACCTGTTGGCCCAAATGAAATTGCTTGAAAAGAAAATAAAAAAACCCCAAATCACATCACAAGAACTTCTTCTCTCGAGAATATTACAGAAAGAAGCCAAAATTATTGGAATGCTTCCAGTTTAAAGTTTTACTTCTTGCAGACTTTGAGCACTAGAATATTGTAGCATCTTTAAAAACAAGCAGATACCTCAGAACAGTAACAGCTGTACTACCAATCCTTCTCAATGTAAATAAGGATTTGCACTTGCCAAAAACATTCAAAGCTTCACTCTGAACAAACACATATTAAAGCTTCTGTTTCTCACGTGTCTACTTAATGTGCTGGAGATGAGGAAACACCTCAAACCTTGCTACAACAAGAGAGGGCAAGCAAAGGAGCCATGAGACTGTTAGAGGTTACATTGCTTATACGTATCCATTTTGTATTTTCAGACAAAAATTAATGAGAACAAAAATCTAGCAAGACTAAACTACAACCAGGAGCTGTACCTTGCACTGCTGAGCAGCTTTCTGCCATGAAGCAGCAAAGGAACTGGGCATTGCAGTCAGCAACTAAAGGCCAGGACAGGAGCAAACAGCTCAGCTAAAATCAAGTGAGAGCACCTATAGATAAATACTGCCCACTGCTAATTTACGGAGCCATCAACTGCTCTGCTAAGCATCAGTCTGCTCTCACAGAACTGAACTTGGTGCCCAGCAGCAAAGAACAGCTGTTGACAAGACTATGAAGAGCACCAACAAAATCAGTGCTTAAAAACTGGAAAGGAGTTCAGCACTTAGAAAGTTATTCAAGTGATTTGTTGACTTTGAAAGTGGAAATGGAACAAAAACACAGATAGTGGAATTAGTTATTTTCTGCTATGCAATTGGCCAATAAAAATAACTTCACCCTTACAAAAACCCCAAACATCCCCTACCAAGCTCTAAGTGCCCCCCCATGACATTATTTAGATCTGTATGACTCTTAAATCTCCAACACTGGATTACAAATTTTCCCCATAGCTGTTCACTCAGCTAGTAAAGAACAGAAGGACTGTACTAAAAGAGGCCAAATTCATTTTATTCCTCGTTCCCATGTCTTTAAAACCAAGATGTACTGAGAATAGCAGAGATACTGGCTTTTCTGCTCCCCAAAAAGGAACAATGAGCTTCAGAGGTCAGCAAGTTCCTGCTGTTGCCTTCCTCTGCTGGTTCTCATGTCAGAAGGCCAGTTAAAATCCCCTTTGCAAAAGCTGCCCTTCCAAAGATGTTCCAAACACTCCTAATCTAAGATCACCCGATGGGAGCTGCACTGCCATCTGTGGAAAAGCTTAGGAAAAGCATTTAGCATTTAGTATTTGTTGATACCAAGAAGGAAGCAGCTTAAAAGACTAACAAAACAACAGCAGGATGGAAACGAGGAAGAAAAAAGCAAATTGTGCACACAACACGACCAATTACTCAGCACGTAGTTACTCACCCTGAGTTGTTACTCAGCCTCATTGCTGCTACTCACCCCAGCCTGGTGCCACGGGAACTCCAGAACTACTGCTTTATTGACTGCCCTGGAAATACTAAATCCAAGGGGCAGGCAGGCTGGCATCAACCCAAGCACTCCAAATTCTTAAATCTGACTCTCATCAATTGGATTTTGACACACAGATAGGAAGTGCTTTTAACTCACCACACTAGAGGATAGAAACTGCATAATTTGATCACGTTATCTCCCAGCAATCAAAACATCTGACGTGTTGACTAATCACAATAATTGTTCTCAATGCCTTCACTTTTTTGTCTTTATACTCCCTGCTTGCAGAGAAAAGGAAAAAATGGAATAAAAGCTTACAGTAACCTACTCAAGAGCACAATTTTTCAGAAAGAATGAAAAACTGCATCAGAAATTCTTCTGCATCTTCAGATTGGAAAATATCATTCTTTAACCTTTAGGCTAAAGAAATCAAATCTATCATAATTTCTACCAAAACCAACAAGTACAGGAAAAAAAATAAAAAAATCCCACTACAAAGAGGCAATTCAACACTTCAGAACTACATTTTCCCTCTCAAAACCCAAGCCACTGAAAATACACTTCTGCCTTGCAAAAATAAAACATGCTATTGACGCTCTTCTCATTCTGATAAAAGTCACAGTACAGTAAGCACTGAAATTCTGGAAAAGCACTAACAGGATAAAAAAATCAAAATGGGTAGAAACACCACATGACCTTTTAGATTCAACATCAAGTCTTAAAATCTCCTCCTTTCTTCACTTCCTCAAAAACCAGTAAATACATTCTCCCATTTTTACTCCCTCTCTAAAAACTTTTTACTTTCAATAAACAAAGAAATAATCCAAAATAGTGAACAAGAATATCAAAGGCTTCTTATGTACTTCTGCTCCACATGGCCTACAACAGCTGTCAATCAGCACATTGATTCAAGAGCAATTCATACCCATGCACAAATTAATTCACAGAGGCTACATGTATCAAAACCTAGATATATACTCCAAAAGCACAGTAAAAGAAGTGTCTTCCATTTGTTTGTTACATTTCAGAGTATGCATCAAAATATCTGTATTAAAAACTTCTCTCTTTTCTTGGCATGTGCATGCATGTGTCTGGGGACAAGGGTGTTTGTTTTTCCAGTGGCCTCCATGAAACTTGGGTTTTCCCTATAAACACCAATATAGGTACAAAACTCATACTACAAAAATCTCTAACAGTTTTTTCAAGGTGACCACAATTGCCACAAAAAGTTAATTACCACTGCTAAACTCTTTCAAGCACTAGATCCCAACATCATAATTTAAGACAGAGAGCAAACAATACCACAAGCAGCTGAAAATATATCAGGAATTCATATTTAGTTACACACAAAGAATCTAATTACAGAACAGTGCCCAAGTCTGAAAGTGGCATGTGCATTACTAAACTGGCAGTGGTGACACAGTACCTAACATGCCTTAAACACATGAAGCATGACACACTGCTTAAACCAAACTGGTTTTGTCAAATGTTCTCATCGTTAACATCATGTTAATATAATCCAAGTTGATAATTCAGAAGTCTGTGCAGATAAAGGAATATGAACAGGACAGACACACAGAATTTTCTTCAGGCCCACTAAAATTCCAAGGTTGGCTCCCTGATCTCAGATGGAGGATCACAGCACAGCAACAATTCTCCTTTCACTCTCCTCGTATTTAATGATCTTCTTGCAGATCAGTTTGAGTTTAGCAGCAAGAAAAAGGTTGTGCTGCATTTGTGTATCCCATTGGAGATGTGCAAAGAGCCCTGCTACAGTGAGCTACAGCCAGGTCTCTGCCTCAGGGATGCTATGACTGAATGAAGAGAGAAATCAAATATCTGCTTCACCTCACAAGGGCCCTATGAGCACACAGTACAGAAACAACAAATGCAAGAAGCCACAGAGGCAATAGCTGTTTTCTGGCTTTTTCATTCCTATGTTTAGAGATTAGTAGGAGGTATGGAACCTATCCCTTATTCTTAGTGAGCCCTCCTAAGAGATTGCATAAGAAAGGACCTGTTTTGTCCTGACTTTAGGATAAGGAAAGAAAAAAATGTGTGCAAACAGCCCGATCAAGGTCACCTATCTAGAAGCACGAATTCCTAAACAAGAAGTTTCTCAAAGCTATCAACTACAAAGGAAAGAGGAAACAATTATAATTTGTTTTTGTCAAAAGCACTAATATTTAAAATATATACTTAATAAGCAATAAACTCACCACACTGTAATAATGCAAGTTCTGAAAACAGATACATACTATGCTGTTCATTTCTGAAGAGTCGTAACTTCCACATGGATGGACACTTCCTATAGGTTCCAGCCCTTCTTCATCCCACATATATGTGCCATCAGAGCTGTCAGATGGAGAAAGCTCAAAGGAGGAGCCAGCTCTGTAGTTCATCTCTGAAGAGATGACATTCTCAGTCGTGTGTTTTGTGCTTTCACTGTTGTCATCCACTGCTTAAAGAAAACAACATCAGTTACAATTCCAAAAACAATCCAGTATTCAAAAAATAAACGTTAAAATCCCCATTACTGGTGTGCTACCTTTGCTGGAGCTGTACTGTAACAGAAATATCAGAAAGCTTTCTCCAGTATTGTTCCCTCATCCCAGAAAGGGGAAAAGCTCCAGCTGGTTTGGCAGCTACAACCAAGCAATCTTCCAATCTACATTTTTGCTAACCTTTTACACTGCCCTAATTCACCCACCATGGCAGCTACTTTCTAGAAATCTGCATCTCTTTAACATATTAGAAGGTGGGTCCAAAAATACATCCCTTGGATCTAGTCTTTCAATTGCAACATTTCTCAAACAAGTTTTTATCATGAGAAGACCATCAAAGATTTGAAAATGTGGCTTTCAAAAGCATCTTCTGGTGTCTTCAACTAATTCTTAAAGAATTAATATGCATCAGAAAAAACAAAAAAGATCCAGTAACAATCCTGTTTATAACTGAAGTCATTCAATTACACATCCTATACTTATTTCCACTACTTTGAAGTAGTTACAGCTGTTCTCTGCCTACAGAGGTGGAGGGAGCATGAGGTGAAATTTTCTTAAAATATCATCAACCCAGAAAATGAATGGCAAGGCAAGGATATGAGGAATCCCACAACCACAACACAAATGTGTTTAAAGGAGGTCACCCTCATTTTTATCACAAAGAGCTCTTCACAGTAATGCTTGGGAAAAAAACTATAATGCAGAAAAGGCACAAGCAAACAAATATGCCAGCATAGAGCAGTTACACTCTGAAACAATTCATAAGCAATGAGCAATTACATTAAATAACTTAATTACCATTACAGGATTTTGATTTAGCACCTATAATTTCAAACAGAACATAAAAAAGGTATTTACCAGACACATTTATATCAAGCCAGTCATCAGCATTACAACAAGATCCTCCACTTTCCTTGAGAGACGTGAACGACTCAATGGATGTTCTGCTCCCATGCTCTAATTCCTGAAGGCAGCTCTCCTTCTGCTGGATTTGTACAGTTCTGTTTGCCTCTTCTATATCTATGAAATCATCACTGAAATCTTCACTCAAATCGTTCTTCTCAGAGGATGACAAAGAAGATATGGATATTTCATCTCCATCATCGCTCATACACATCAGCCTTGACCCATGTTTTCCCAGACTTTCCTGCAGGCCCTGGCCAGGTTCTGTTCTCTGAGCCCTGCTCTCTAGTATACTGTTTTTATCAACGGCTCTGTTGACGTTTGCTGAAATCTCCGCGTTCTCTGCGACGCGCGCGTCCTGAGCCACGCTTTTGCTGCCATCCACCACGGTACTCCCAGCAAAGCGCTGCCTGGTGGGCTTCAGCAGAGAGGGCCGACTCAATCTGTATCCATAGGAAGGTGCTGACCCAGATCCATTTGACAGTGGGGGTTTCTTGGAAGGAGGAGCTGACATAACCGAGTACGGTCTGGTAAATCCATACTTGATGGGTTCATTTCCATTGGGTACATCCAACTGACACGCGTTCCTTGACAGCAGAGTAGACCTCTGAGACGTCCTGGCAGAGAGATTCTGACTGTGATAAGGCCTTGTAAGATCCACAGCTTTATTAAAGGAATGTGACCTGGTTAGAGATGCAGTGGGGAGGAAAGAATTCTGAATGGAATGTGAAAAACTTTGCGATCTTACCATTTTGTCACAGGAAAAAGCCTTGCTATTGTCTGTAGATTGTGCCAGGCTTTCTCCTGAACTTGTCCTTGCGGCACCGGAATTGGCTCTAGGTCTCTGCAAACCTACCACCGGCCTATTTCCATAGAATCCATTTAAATTTGATCTTGGAGCATTGAGTCCAGAGTATGTCCTTCCTGACAGGGTACCTTTGGTGAATTTAGCTGAACTAGAGAGTTCAGGTATAGACTTTGGGTTTAATTCCTCGGTAGAAGATACAAACATATTGGTTTGCTTTGCTGCTCTTGAGGCAACCGAAGCAGTACTGGTCAAACCCACCCTGAGCTCATCGTTGCCCAATGCTCCTTGAGATTGAGGATACTTCTCCGAATCAATTAATTTTTCATTAGAGTTGCGCTTGGCGTTGGCCTCTCTCCCATTCTGATCGTTAAGCTGATATTTATTTGATTTTTTCCAGTTGTAAGCAAAGGAAGACATTCCAACAGTGCCATTGTGCTTGCTGAAGTTTTTGCCACCATTACTCCCTGCTAAGTTCACAGCCGTCCCGTTTGGCATAGGTTGCAAAACACTCCCTAAAGTTTTCGTTCCATATTTCGGTAGCCTGGAAACCAAGGATGTCCTGTTTAGATTTTTTTCTTCCATGAGCTGTTGGGTTCATTGGTCCTTAAAGGGTGCTTGAGTCTAAGAAAGAAAAATAAAACAACATTAAACCTGATTCAGCCACACATTAAACACAGTTTTCTATACATCTGCAGCTATATGCTTCCTAGATTTTTGTGACTAACTCCATCATGCTGATAAAAAGTAACCCAGACGCATTTTATGAACTTCAGAGCTCCAGCAGTTATTTGGCAGTAATATGTTCTTCAGATGACAGCTCCCTCAACTCTCATTGTCTACATAAACCACCTTTTTTTCTTTTCCTTTTGTAATCTATAAAATAAACTTGAGAAGAGGTTGGATAATTTTTTTGTTGTTTTTTTATTGACCCATTTTCAGCAACAAACTAACCTTTTCAACTGTGTCACAATTATTAAGTTATAAACTTAAGATTTAGTATTTTTTAAAAAAGCCACAAATATGACATAGCAAAAACCTGTGGTCAGCAATATAAACCATAGCAAAAACTATAATGTAAAATCTGACTAAAAGCTAATTTTTTGAGATTGCTTTCAGTTTCCTCAATGTCTAACACCTATATGAAATAACTCATCATGCATCTCACCAAAATATTTTTTTGTTCCCAGACCTTATGGATATCCCCAAAACAAGATTTGCATTCCTAGTCATTGTTTCCTCTTTGTATGGAGACTGTAGTCTATTTTGGAAATCATCTTATTCACATACAAGACCAGAAGTACAGTGCAACATTTGCATAAGAGTTCAGCTTAGTAAGTGAATTCAAAAGTTCTACTTATTCAAAGTACAGAAAATAACTTGTGTAACCACAGCAAGCATTACCCTAAAGTGAGTCACTCCCCAGGCTGCAAGACCTCACTAAGAAACATTTAGTTTCTTAGTGATACAATCGAAGATAAAATCAGAGATGAAATCGAAGTGGCATTAAATTCATGCAAACTGAAATACCCTTAGGATCTGTCAGTGAATAGGATGCCCCAGAGCAGTACTTCTGGAAGCTAATCTACACTACAAAGATAGAAAGAGAAAGGTACTGCAGACAGGGCATTTAGGGGCTCCTAACTTGTGAAAACATCAAAATCCACATTCTGCAACTGGTGTGTGCATTTCCATTTTGAAATACACAAATCTTTTCAGAGACTCAGTGAATTTTGCACACCAGAGACACTGCCCCCACCCAGGTGTGCAAAGAAGGGCAGGAGTATTGCCCCCAGGGACCAGCAGAACATTTCATCCACCACATATGATACCTGTCTGCATGTGAATTGAAGTGTCCAATGTCAGACTTCCTGCCTACAGTGCACAGGGAAATATCACCAGGCTTTAACAGCAGCATCAAAGATCTTCACTTTATGTCAAATACATACAATAAAGTACACCTTTTTTTTTAATAACTCCATGAATAAAAAGTGGCTTTAACATGCTGATGAATTCATTCCCAGCAAGCATCATACTGCAGATCCTTCAGAAGATAACCTAACTCTAAAGAAAAGGCAAGTCTTGTGAAATCTTCCAAATTGAAAAAGTTAAATTAGAAAGCTGCTAATTTAACTTGCATGCTTTATGGATAATTCCCTTTTCACATCTGTCTACCATCTCTTAGGTGACTGCAAAATTTAAATGAGGCCATTTAATTAGATTACTTTAATCCTTCACCAAGTGCTGCAAATTAAACTTGAAAAGGAGACCTTTCAGTTCTCTAGGAAGGGCTCCTGCTCATTTATCCTTGATTAGGCAAAGACAACACATTATCTTCAAGAAAACCATACTGATGGCATAGAAAACTTCAGATAATTAAATTAAAAGCCAAACAATACGTCTCTGTATTTTATTAGCTACATAACAGTAATTACTGTGCCACCTTCTCAAGTCCAGGTTTCATTTGTTTCCTTGAAACACGATATCATCAAAAAAATCCCCACTAAAACTTCACAGCATCGTGTCTGGAAGATGTTACCCAGAAAATCGGGAATTTTCTTATTAAGTTCTTTAAAACTTTCTTCATCTTTACATATGTTTACTAGGAAAGATTACACTAGCCTAACAATGAAACTCCCTTATCCAGCAGCACTGTACCTACCAGAACATAATTTCTGCATCCCAGCAGATTCAAGTTCAATACAATTTAAATGGTACCCTGCTGTACTATAAAGAAATTCAAAGTATTTTTAGACTAAAGCAATTTATGGATTTTTTAAAAAATTGACATTTGGGCAAACAAGTTTTATATGCTTTGCCTTGGGAAATATATTATCTGGTGCACACAAGTCTAATCAGGAATTAAGCTAATTATAAAGAGCCTAGCCTTACATAATGATCCAGGGAAAAGGAGTTAAAATCCACAGATCCCCTCTGAAGCATAATCTGAATTAACTGAAAAGCTGCTACACCCTTACCTTCAAGGATATTAAAGATCCTGGTGATAAGCAAAAGGATATTCATTCCCACCCTCTTTGGTACTTCCTCTACAGGATTATTTAAACCTCAATAAAATCCTGCACTGTTAGTTTCAGCTGACAAGCACAACATTCACTCTAATTTCATTCCTAGTTTGTTTCAGCATCACCAGGAAGGCAGTTTCCTATACACTGTCTTCTCAGCAAGTCCAGCTTTGAATCTGAGACTCTGCCCTACAGAAGAAGACAGCTTAAAAAATGCACACATTTGAAAGCTTAAGCACCTTAATAAAACACTGCAAGCCCTATAATCCCTGCCACCAGGAAGATAACAGCATTTTCCAGTTCCACATTCCTGAATGGGACCGAATTCCCCCTCTGTTGTCACAGCAGTGTGGAATACCCAGCTGACAGATGAAACACAACTGACAGCCTGGTGACAGGCCAGAGCAATTCCCCTCAGCAGATCTACTGCCATGCCAGCACTTCCAGATCTGTGTTTCATTCACAGAAATTTAAGTGTATGTGTATTACAACTCTGTCCTGTGCACAGCTTATAAAAACACCTCTTATATCTCTGGGTTATTAAAAATGCATTTGATCAGTTATGTGAAAATATCTTATTTTCATCAATGTAGAGAGGTACTGAATGTCATCAGGGAAAAATCTGGGAGATCCCTGCAACAGAAGCAGCAAAAGGCTTCCTTAGCACTCACTTAAGAACACTGCAAGATGGGCAGCATAACTGCAAGTCAATTTTCAGCTTTAAGAGGACTATGGGAGCCTAGCAGAATGGAAGTAACTGGCAAGAGATCCAGCTGGCAAACACCTGCTTTGAGCATGACAAGACCTGGGGAATTCAAGATCATGAATGCTGAGCAAATTGGGCATGCTGTATGAATTAAAATAAATCAGAATGCAACTAGAAATTCTGATGGCTTCAAAATTGAACTTTGAGTATTTACTTTACAACTCTTTTCTGTTGTTTACTCTGCACAGAGTGGTTTCACTTCAGTCAAAAGTGCCACCTTCACTCCAAAACCCAGTAAGATTTACCAGCTCTGCAGTAAAATCCTCCAAGTCTTCCTTCTCCTGTCTTCCATTTCTCCAAAACACCTGTTCTTGAATCAATTCCCAATGCTTTACGAAGACATCCACGAATTTTAGCCACTCTCCCTTTCCTATGTCCAAACTGCAGTGATTAACACCAGTTTCCCTGACACTGCCTTCTGAAGGCACCAGTGCCAGGAAATATAGCAAGAAATTCCACGATAGTGAGGGCTTCTTGTTCTATTTCTCTGAAATCACCTTGCTTTTCCGTGCCCCACATTGTGAGATTCTGTTTTCAGATCTCAAGACAGCTTAGAGACAGATCCTTTTCTGGTTTTCCTCCCTCACACTAACCAGGTTCTACCCACCTTGAAGGGTTAATCTGTCAAACACCAAAAAACCAGTAATCCAAGGTGCTCTTGTACTCAATTTACTGTCAAAATACGCTAGGTCAAAGAACATGAGCAGAACATGATAATGAATAAATGAAGAAGGAAGCAAGAAATACATCATAAAAGAGACTGGAGTTTCAGTATTTCCAACACTGAGCAATATCTTTAGTCAATACAGCAGAAAATGTGACATCCCTTGCCATCTCTAAAAGCATTCTTGCTATTCATCAGAATTCTTAATGTTTGATAAGGCAAGAGGACATAAGCACTTACTGGAGAAAAAGGAATAGGGAAATGCAGCTCTATTTTGTAGAAGAAAGCTACCACAATACTTCCCTTTGCATCCCTCAGGGCCACACTGTCAATTCACTCTGCCATTAATGCTGTTTACAAGGATCATCCTGCACCTCAAGGATGCAAAAAAGGGCTAAGTGTTATCTGCCCAGACAAGAATACTTTGTTATTGTTGCCCACTTGTGCTTCTCATATTAGTAAAACAGAAACTATGCATTTTAAACTCCAAATTTTTACATCAAACCTAACCAAAACACTGAAACAAAACAGGGTATAAGTTATCATAAGCCCCTTTAGATTTTATTGAAAAAAAAGTCATACAAATTTTAACTACAAGAAAAACTTTTGCTAAAAACCTGTTTCTCAAACAGGCAAAGTTGCACTGATTTTTTGCATTCTTACACAACTAACAAGGTGGAAGGCAGTCAAGGTCCAGCTGTTTAGTCAGATGCAGCAAGGAGCAGCTTCAGCACAAAGAAAAGAAGATGGAAGAGGGTAACTGAGAGTACAGATAAATTACTCCCAGTAAAGGAGAATATCAGGGTCTGCGAACCTGAGGAAAGACTTGACAGTGCAATTTCAAGTTCCTCTTAAGTGTTAATGCAGGTTATTATGGTTTGTCCATAAATGTGACGTGAAGTACCATGATAGTTACTCTTTCCTGCATTAGTGCTGACAGCCTAACTGCTGTCAGGGACAGAGGTCAGCCAGAAATTGGAATAAAGCACTGGAGATGCATGACTCCTCTCTGAGCCTGCTATTCATCTGATGCATCCTCTTGGGGGGAGTCATCAATTCCTTTCTTCAGCAGATCTTGTTAAACCTGGACAAGCAATGTCAAGCCTGTACCTGCAGATATAAACACCAGGCTGCCCTTGCATAACCAACTTCCAAACACCAGACCCAGAGCACAGTGGCTCTCACTGGCATGCAAAGAACACAAGGCCCAGATGGTAACAGCACTACATTAGGTGTGCTGACCCCAAGAACACTGCAAGAGGTGGGAAAGCTACACTGCCACATATCAGAAATAATGAACATAATCATGACCAATAGAACTGGCTCCAGTGCAGAAACACCTCTGCTGGAAGGAGTTAAATGACATGGATTATTTCACTCGTTATGTTATGCAAGGAACAGCCTCCTGTGAACTGAACCAATCCAAGAGATTCAGCCTCAGTGAACTTCTTCACTAGGGTTGCTCAGTAACTCCTAAATAGCAAAAGATGCAGATGTTTTCAGCATCTTTGTTGGAGAAACAAAGAGCCTTTACTTGTTTCTCTCTTTGATGATATTTTAAATTGTTACCAAATTTGCAGGAATAACAAACAGAAAGGAGGAAAACTGAAGTAAGAAAAGAAAGACACTGTCTGCCTGCCTTACAGATCCAATGCCCTGCAACCTAAAGACAAAGTCACACAGCTACAAAGAAGCCAAAACCTGTTAATCATTCACCAGCACCACCTCCCAAGCCCTTCCAAAAACAACCCCAAACAAACATACTGTGACTATAAAAGCACATTTATATTTAGGTTCTTATGCTGTCTTAATACTTCCTTGCATTCAGCAAGATTTCTGTCCTGGAAGATAAGCCATAATTGTGTATATGCTTGTGTGCAAGCACATGGATTTTGGAAAGACTCTCCTCTCTCCCATCAGAGTCTCTTTTCCCAATGTTTCTCAAACAGGTAAATTTTTGGCATTCTTACATGATGAATAAGGCAGCAGGTAATCAGCAGGTAACTCGCTTTTCAGGAGAGTTTTAAGGGTGGCATCACCCTTTACATCAAAAAGTTAAATTTTATACTGTGGCTAAGATTGACTGAAAAATCCCAAAACATCAGCTGCGGTCTAGAATTAGAGCTCCCTACCAGTGAAATGTCAGATCTTGATCTCTCCTTAAAACATTTTGTGATTATGTCAGCATCAAAGCAACAGACAGCAGAAAAAGACCCCTGCTTCTGCTGATGGTATTAGTCCTTCAGCAACAGCCTTTCACATGGGTAATTTAATCTGTCTTGTAAGAACAAATCCAGAAAGATTGCATCTGTCTCAAAAGCAATGTCCTACTGCAAACCAGTAGGAATTACCTGCTGTTCTCTAGCAAATATTTCACTTAAAAACAGAGGAATAACCCTTTTTTCCTCAGCACTATCCACTGTCACCAAGTGATTCAAACACACTATTCCAATCTCTAACTCTTCTAGGAAACATTTACTTCACCACTGACTCAGTAAGAAACTCAAAGGGTTGATTACCAGTTACTGTTTTCTGCTCCTTACACAGAAATACATGTTAGCTGGAGCAGGATTTTCTTGCTGATAAGAATAGGCAGGCTGAAAGCCAAGTGAAATTTGGTATACAACTAATTATAACTGGAAATATCCCTTTTTAGACTGCCATGTTGTCCGTCCTACTCCTCTGGTTTGTTTATTCAACTGATGCATGTTCTCCATGTAAAAACATTGAGCTGTCTTGAGCTAGAAGCCTCTCACACTGGCACTAACAAATTTTTCAACATATACTTTGTAATGATTAAATAATGACTAATAACAGAAACAATACTTCGTGTCTGAACTGCTGCTGAACAGTTTATCTATGTGGGTATCTTAAGATTAAGAATTTCCATGGGTTTAAATCTTCAGTGAGGCTGTGCTTTCAACATGTAAGTTGCTTTTTTTCCCCCTCCAGCCACATACACTCATTCTTTCTTTCTCCTGCTGCCCAAGTAAGAATTCTAGTTATAAGTTAAGCTGAATGGCAAGCAGAGATAATTGGAAGAGACTGCATGTAATTCAGAGACTCACTGGTACTGGGGTATCTTCAATAAGCCTGAAGAGGTTCACATGTGATAACTGAGCAAGATTAGACATGATAAGCAGAAAGAAGATAAAAACAGTTCTGAGATTTTCTTTTCTACATATTGCCAATGCTATTTCAGCATAGTTCAGTTTTCCACAGAAGATCGTGATCTTGAGACAAGAACATCTCAGCACATTTCTACGTATCTAACACAAATCATATTGTTAAGTCAGCCACTGCTGGATTAAACAAAAAAATACTAGAAAAAGGACTGACAAGGAAAATCCTTAACACTGCTATCATGAAAGACAGCGAATCCTGGATAAGCTGGAAGTATTATATATTTTGTGGTATTTCACTATATGTGGATCTTGGCATTTCAATGCCCAGTTCAATTCTCCATAAAGTTCCGCCAGTCAATTTTATTTTAGAGGTGAGGAGTACAAAAATCCCATTAACTCCGCTGGTTGCCTTAAAATAAAAATGCACCAGGGAAGGGACGATCAGAGCAAACACAAAATGTGACTTCCTCAACCATCAACTGTTCTCAATTCATAGAATTTCTCAAATTTGATGCAGTTTGTTTAGGAATCCTCCGCAGATCTCTTGTCCACTATTTTGTGTAACCTGTCCTTGAGCCCACAAACTTTTTGCATCCTTGACTGCCTTAAGCAAGGAGCTCCAGAGCCCCAACAACAATTCTTTCAAGGTTATTGCATTGTCTTGCACAGATTCCCAAAGCAAACTACTAAAACTACTCCTAAACTCCCTAAATTGCTAGAAGAGGCTACTGATACCTGCTCTCCTAGCTACCAAACACACCAGTTTGTTTCACAGCTATGTGCTTTCATGAAGACACTGTATTATTTGAAGTTTGACTTCTCTTTAACATCCACCCTTGATCAAAAATAACTGCAGCCACACACCATTTTATTACATCTTTCAGCTGCAACTTGCTTTTTTGTAAACCACATTTTCAAAGTATCACTTTCTTGCTATTCAGTGTCATTTCATTAGTGCTGGACTCAATACAGTTTCTGTCTACAACTCCACTGATATAAATCAGTTCCCAGTTTCAAAAGCAGACTCCCTGAAAATGTTTGAGTACCAAACAACTTTGCAAGTTTGCCACAGCATAATAAATACCAAGATGTTTTTGACAACAGTATTTTAATGCGTGTTTTGTGTTTTCCTACCAGCTTTCTGATACACCAGCAGCTAGCTACACTGGAATGTACTTCTCAAGGTCAGTTTCCTACAATGTGGAAGACACAGATATTTGTTATGTCCTCAGAGGTGTGCAACTGAAGGCAAAAAAAAAAAAAAAAAAGGGATTCTCCAAGAAACTGAGATGTAACTTCAGTTACAAGTGACAGTTTGTCACAGGATCAGTTTCAGAGTTAGTCATCTATGTTGTATTTTATTGAAATTTACAGGAAGGTGATACATATTGTTTGTTTTGCTTAATCAGGATCTCAATGTAGTCATGGTAAAGCTGTATTTACCCAAATTACCATTTCAGAAAGCTTTCATAATTAAAAGATTTACACAGAAAAGATTTCTTTTTCCTGTTTTTAACTCTGTTTACTGATGGACAAGGCTATGCAGGTTGAGAGATTGTGCTTCTCCTCTCAAGTCTTCTGCTACTGACAGCAGCAGCCTGGGCCTTGCCAAGTTTCTACCTATGCAACTTTGCCTTACTGAGATGAAGGTTATTCAAAAGCCACAGCACCTCTCAACTCATCAAAAATACATATCAACCTGGCTAGGTCATAATTGTAACACATAAGATCAGAAAAAAATAGCATTTAAGTAAAGCAAATCTTTAAAACAACTTACAAAAAGAGTGTGAATTATCATCGAAATCCCCACTGCAGTGATAAACTCTGCATCCATCCACTCCAGAAGAGGAGATTTTTGAATCTCCAGCTTAAAGTAGACATCTTATTGAGTCAAGAGAAGCTGGGACATTCAGTTCTCCTTGGATGCTTCCCTTGTGCTGTGTGTGTCACAAGCCATCTGGGCTGATCAGCCTAAAAGCACAGAATCTCTTAGGCTTCAGGGAATAATTGCAGGAATTATTTGCAATTTGAAGGGTTATTCCTGATGCATAAGTTGTTCAGCCACCTCATCGAAGCAAATCCTTGTCACCCATTTCCTCTGGCTAAGAAGCCAGGCCTCCTTGCAGTGAGGACATTGCCAGCACTTCTTCAATAAAGGCCATTAAAATGCACTCTGCAGAGCAGGACCTCAACTCAGCACGGACTAAGTGCTCATGAAAAACCCAACAATCTGCAGTGAAACGGGCATTTGAGCAAGAGCTTGTGACACCAGCTCCCCATGTGACCAGGGATAAGCAAAAACCCCCACCCTGAGGAGACTTTCTTCAGTTCCTATAGGATATTGTCAGCAGAACTGAATCCTCCTTTTAGAACAGAGAATGACTGCTGAGCAAAGTCCAGATCTCTGCAAATCCAGCTACTGTTGATTAAGGAGGAAACAACCTTCTCAGAATACCTTCCAAAATGCACCCACCTGGTAGCAGTTTAAGGGTGAGCTGGGGTGTGTTTCCAAGAGCTATGAAGAAATGCAAAGACCTTTCCTGACCAGCCAAACTTCAACTTTGGGATAACTGTTTAATGCTGTTGGGGTTTTACTGTAACATACATGTGTGCAGGTATCCAGAGATTTACAAAATCTGTTTTTATTGCTCCAATTGAAACACAATACAGGATTTTCAACCTAATTATCAAAAGCACCATCAGTATTTTGATCTCCTTAGCAACCCTGTTGGCATGGGACTTAACCTTGCCTGAAAGCTTCTAATTAAGAAGATGGTGCTGCTGTTTACAGTGAATAGTGGCTAAAAGAGAACACCACAACCAGTGGTGATATATTTTATCATATGACTTTCTATAGTCTTACATTCCTTCATCTCTTCTCCATTTTGAGAGCTCCACACTTTCTAAAGATTCCAGGCAAGCAATGTTCATCTCAAGATTGATGGCATGATGGCTTTTTATCTAAAGAGCCCGTGCCAACACTTCCTACTAACTGGTTTATTCCAAATAACCAATCCCTCTTAAAGGATGATCAGGTCCAAAAGTAATGGATTTTACTCCAAAGAGCTTTTACAGGAACAGTTCCATTAAATAGGATTACTCATTAGTATAACAATACATTAAATGAGATCATTATGTTAATTGAGACTATTTCTACAGTTTCAACAGCTTTACAGTTAAAAGACAATACTGGGCACTGTTTTTGGAACTCAAACATTAATATTTTTATAACGAAAAATACTATCCATGAGCAGAAATTAAACCTCAACTTCAAAACTAACTTTTCTACTCTGAGTTGTACATTGACATAGATCCTCAGTTGACATTTAGGTAGCTGGTTGTTACTCATGTCCTCTTTGTTGGGCCATCACCTCTTCAGCTTGGATGCATGTAATTCAGAATGGGCCCATAGAATTTAGAGGTATGTCATCATTACACGCATGAGAAAAAATCTTGCCAATTTCATTCATTATCAGCAAACAATGTAAATATTTACTACCTCAGGCTAACCCAAGAGTTTTGTATATTTCTCTGGAAGAGAGGAATTTAGAAGTCTTGGTAAATACGTGAAATGGCTCTCAATTATAAAAATGCAACAAAATGAGAACTTTGATTCAACTTCATTTCACTTTTAACACCTTTGTAACAAAAAATGCTATTCTGCAGCAAATCAAGGCTCAAAGCCCAGGGACACCAAGAACAAACCTGCTATAGACATGAAGTTCTAACCCTTCAAGATGCAGCAATTCCCCTGAAAAGTGCTTAATATCTTTACACAGCATACCAGATGGAGTAACTGACAATCCTTACCTTAATTTGATGTCTGGCCTGGACACTAACGCCCTGCTACAGCATAAAGTTCCCATGCAGTTTTGCTTTCTTAAACAGAAGATAAACAGCTCGACCTCCTCCAGCTCAAAGTTAAAGGCTGAGGTTGCCTACGTTTCATTGTGTGCCAAAGTACATTTGACAGAACGCGAAGTGAACAGCAGGCTCTGGGTGACGAAAGCAAAGTCTCAGTGTCATTAAAGTGAAATCACCACAACGTACAGCACATCCCCTCGGTATAAACCTCAACACATCACTGCTAAAGTACAAATGCCACCGTTATCATTTTTTTCCACCGTTACTATTTTTTTTTTTGTCAAACTGGTGTCTTTGAACACACACTGGGTGCTTCTGCTTCTTCCCCTTTCCGAGGATTAAAACCCTCGAGATACGAAACCTCACGCCACAAGACCTCCGCCAGCGGGGCTGGCAGCAGCTGCTCCCCAGGCACCCGCAGGTGCGCGTCCCCGCACACCGAATGACAGGACGCAAGAACC